>MU270043.1:690642-873010 GCA_021432635.1 Thozetella sp. PMI_491
GGGGGGGGGGGGTGGATCGACGCGCCTAAACAACTTCAACGGCCCAATCGAGCCTTCTAGTCGCCTTCTGCTTCCCCCCTTCGCCCCGTTTGGCCCACCAACCCACAACCACGCAGGCCGTTCCTTCCGGCCGCCATAGGTGGAAGAGCGGCTGGGCTGCGGGCTTTTCTTGCTTGCGCGGCTCTCTACGTCGTCAGTACGTAGTAACAGTATCCTGAACCTCAGCCCACCCCAGCCTCACCTAGCAACAAGAAGCATGGCACTCCCAGGGCCATGCCAATACGAAGACAATCGAGATCCCACCCCTCGGTTTCGGGCTCCAGGGGTTTCCCGCCCACCCCTCAGTGCGCCCCTCAGTGATCGTCATCGAGAGGGATGGCCCTGCTCGCATGCAACCATGGAGTGGATGGCTGGTGCTACAGAGCAGCAGCGCCAAGGCGCGCAGTTCGTGCTCGAATTTGAGCGAGAAACCGGCGAGCAATAATCACAATACATGGAGCAAAAAGGGCAAGCCCGTCGACCGGCTCGAGCGCGCCCATGGAGGGCTTGCTCCTCTAGCGTTCTAAGACAGCATTTTCTCACCTCACCGCATTGCAAAGTGATACGTGAGTAAAGCTTCGGCCGTGCCAGCTCAGCGGAACTTTCCCTGCTCCAATATTTGGCGTCAAACTAGTGGCACGGGCAGGTCGAGGCTCAATACTATCGCCGGGGGGGGCTGGTGCTTGGGAGAACGAGAAATTTTGGCGCTAGCCCCGAACCAGCCGGCAGCTCTCATTTCGTCGACGCCCTAAGAGCTTTGTGATATTGTGTCGACCCTGGCGCGTCTCAGCTGCCATGCGGTCACCGCTGCCAGTCAAGCCAGTCTCTTGACCCTGGTGCATGATGTGCTCCAGGGATCCCGAATTGGAACGCCATTTCGGGGGTCCAGGGCCCAGCGAACCCCCCACGGGATCAGTACCGAACTCTCATGTTTGGTTTTTGGCCGCGTTTGGACCCCGGTCCCAGGCTGAGTGAACGAACGCGTATTATGTACTGTACTGACGGCGCTTGTACTCTGCTTCCTAGTACTCCGTAGTAGGCAGTACCGTCAGACCTCGCAAAATGTCCCACTCCTGCTGAGGGCAAGTTACATGGCACGAAGAACCGGTTGGGCGCAACACCTGGCCTTGGCACCCTCAACTTCTCTCGCCCGCCACGGTGTCATTTGCATTTCGCAACGCCGCCGCCTTGGGAGGGCCAGATCTTGCCTTGAAACACGTGGCCAGGTCCTAAGATGCCCGAGGATGAAGACACGGGATTTGGTGCGGTTCCTTATCTAGGACAATACAATGAAAGACGAGTCTAGATGGGGCGGGCCTAGCAGAGAGGAAATTTGGATAAGGTTCCTGGCTAGGAGATGTTGCAGACGATTAGGTTCGGACGAACAAGATATGGAACAGACTGCGAGAGCACGGCTCTCCTAGTGTCCGTCTCGCGTGCTAGAGCTGAGGCGCTAGCTACGGAAGCCCAGCCGTACGCCGTTCCTACCTAGCTAACTTGGTCTTCAGGAGCTTGGTTAGTCTTCTCCCGTCAACCCAAGTCTCCGTCATCCACGGTCTTCCTCCGAGGTTGCTGATAGCAATGGAGGGGGGAGACGCCACCTGCAAGGATGCGTTTGCATTCGTTTTTTTAAAATTGGCAGAACGTGAAATCTGCCGCGCCCAAGCGTCGAGATAAGGTGTGTGAGGATAGGTCATCCCTCATCTTCGCGATTCGCTGTCCGATTTCTTATCCGCCGACAATCTTTGGCATGTGGTTGGACGGCGATACGCCGTTCTAAGGACTGATGCAATGAATTACTGACAAGCAAGAGTGCCGGCAGCGCATGGGCTATAAGTGAAGATGCCAACCAGCGCCTGACTCACGCCGCTGGTTCACCGAGCCTTGCATGTACCATCTGACGCGGGCGAGGAAGAGACTGTGGTGTATCCACTGCGACCAAGCTCGGCGTCTAATGCTACGGCGGCGGGACGAGTGTTACACTCAAGTGACCCTGAGAACGGAGGAAACCTAGCACCAAGGGCCGGAGATGGCCTACCACAACCAAGCCCAGAGGATTCATGCGCCTCGAGCGATGCCTTTCAATGTCCTCATTGTGAATGCGATCCGGTCTTTTAGAATATCACCGGTGCACCTGAATATGCAACCAGTACCTCGATGCTGTTTTAACAACACCTAAGCCGTGCAACTAGAGCTTCACAGTCGCAAGGTCAATCTTAGGAGCGTAAACTATGAAACAATGATAGTAGAGATTAGGAGAGCTAATGATGATCGGAGCCTATAGTATCCAAGGGCTTAGGGGCATGTCTTCCTTGAAAAGTCTGCCATGAGTCTCAACCCTCGTAGGCAGTTGATCAGTTATCACTTAGATCCCAGTATGGTTGCCATAGTAGTAGAGGCCCAATGCGTTTGGGCTACGGATATCATGGCATCATTTGGAAATGAACAGAGGAATCTGCTCACTCCCAATGGCGAGGCTACCCCCTAGAGCTGCTCCTTTCAATCCTGGATAGCTTGTCAAAGGCGCCATTGGGTGCCGCTAGTCTGAGTCGGTGTATGTAACTCACGAGGAAAGAAGAAAGCAATGACGGGACAGATACACTCCGCCGTCGCAAAATCCAGTTCGGTGGGAAATCAGGCTGTACTGTGGGACCCTGAGTAGAGGATCGAGAGTGGCTACGAACGTTGGAGAGTCGCGTGGGCAAGACATCAAGCTTTGCAGAGGCCATAAAGACCACCTTCTCCGCCTAGCTTATGGGCTCCGAGCTAAGACGCAAAATGAGATTTCCAGAAAATGCAAACAAGGGCTGATCTAAACATGATTGCACAGACTCTTCGCAACCCGTTGCGCGAAGAAACTGGGACCCCGTTTGCACAGGGTCTTCATGTGGGAATAAGGTCTTGGACATGGAGCTGAGGAAGCTATTGGTGATCGATTTCGGGATCCAATACATGCTAAGCAAAGCGTCAAAAGCCTCATGGAAGCATGCCTCACCCCTGGCATGTGTGGCGGATGAACTCTGCCTCTAGCGATAACGAAGCTCATATCGGCATCGTGCTTCCGGTCGCACCTAGGAGCCTAGGCGTTTTCGGAGAGCCCTGGCCATGGTTTCCGGTGGCAAGCCTGCTTCGCTGAGATGCTGTACAACAGGGCAGGCAACAGACCACAAGCGCCTTCTTGGATTCGTAGCCGCCAAGCTGCGCTGTGGCTTTTCTAGTGACTGACACGGGCTTAGCTGGACAAATCCGGTCTAGGGCTAAGATCAGACAAGCCGTCGGGAGTGCATAGTACCTGCACATAATCTTAGGTATTCATCTTGGCGTCCGATGTGACCTCGACTTGTTTGCCGCGCGATAATAATTCGCCATATGGCGGTACATAGTGCGTGGTGTGTGCTGAGCCATTCCCGGAGCGACGGGTAGCAGCAGCCTCGCGCATGGCCGAAAGTGGTGGGGAACAGGGGTGGCTCGGCATACTAGGCCTTCGATAATGCCCATCCCGAACCCGTGTTTGCATTAGGTTAGGCCTCCCGAACCACCCGCCCCCACCTGCGGCATGCTGCGATGGAAGCCGGGGCCAGCTTGTCCCACTAGCTGATTCACAGCACAACATGGCATTTCTACAGTACCGATATACATTGACGGGGACGCTTGAGGGCGAACACATAGTCTGTCGGCTACTAGAGAAGCGGGAGAATTAGAGAGAGTCTTACTAGAGAGAAGGCGTCCTCTGAGCCAGCGAGGAGGCCATGAGCAATTTATATCAATTGCTGCCGTTATTTTGAGTTTTCCTAGACGACCGCACTCGCTTGCGGTGGTATCTCAGGTGCAGACGAATGGAACGCCTGGGGGATGGTTCAAGGAGGCGAGCGTGACAGGCCAAGTCAGTGTGTGTGCTACAGAGAGCTGTTTGCCCCCATTGGATTTTACGGTTCAGCTTGGTCGAAGGACAAGCGCGAAGGACGGGATGAAGAGGATCAGACGGTCGGCTCCCTTAGTTCAAAGACTTGGGACCCGGCAGGGCGGTAGCGACTGACGAGAAACTGCTCGAACCGGGCCAAATAACGCATGCGAGACATGCAAGGTACGACGGGGCCAGGGAGCAAAGCGTAGATTTCCTAGCTCAATCCGGCTGCCATTCTCAGGGGAGGGGTAGGATTGGTGGTGGTTTTAACTTAGTAGGTGAGCCTAGACGATGCGCCGGCAAACAAGATAAGGTTGAACGACCAGCGGCACAGCGATGGTACCATGGCACAAACGGGACTGGCTTGAGAACTGGCTTGACTGGCTGGCCGGGCTCTGCTAGGCTTGGAAGGATACTACTAAAAAATAAAAAAAAAAGGATCGGGGATTTATTAGCTAAGCAGTCGAGGGGCGAAAATGGCAGGTTCCGGCTAGTCTATTTTGGGAATTCTTGACGTCCAACACAAGAATTTGTTAGCGGCCCCCCCCTTCGAAGGCCCCCAGCGCCACACGGACCAACCTTTGGAGATCACGCGCTTCTACCGCCCGCTTCCTCATCGAACATCGCAACGATTGCGCTTGCTAACGACGTCCCCAGCCTGACGCCTCCACCATCGACCTCGCATCGCCCACCACAGTCGACGCCCGGGCACTTCTCACGCTGCGCACGAAGCATTCTCTCCATTTTTTTTTTGCTACCTTATCTGCGCGCCGATTGCTGTTTGCCGCCGAGCGAGCGGTAAAGCCACGGTCGCTGTCTCGCCGTCTCGGCCTTATCGCAAATTTCGGCTTCCATCCTCTTTCCGCCCGACGTCTCTTGATGGCTCCTTGAAACTTCTGCATCGAGGTTTCGACGTCACTCGCTACCGCATCGATCCGCATCTATTGAGCCTGAGTGCTCTAGGCGACAACGGCATCGATTTTTTCAATCCTGCCAAATCCTTGTTACCGTCGCCCCCCCCCGCCCCCGGCGCGCCCCCCGAGCGCGCGATCATCCCGAGAAGGTGGCGGCACTCACTCTTCTCCAGTCGACTGAATTGTCCCTCCAGCAACACCTCGACCTCGCGCCCGACTTGCTAAGCTACAGTCGCATTGCCTCCGAAGGGGATTCCGAACCGTTGATGATGGCACAACCCGTGCCTCATCAGACGGCGAATAAGAAGCGCGTCAAGGTCTACGAGCTCCGCAACAATGACTGGTTCGACCGCGGCACCGGCTTCTGTAGCGCCGCCTTCGTTTCTGTACGTCGAATGCCTCTTTCCATTGTGTCCTGCGATGCTTAGGCCGCAGCTGCCTGCTCGAGAGCAGATGCTCTATTGCCTATCGTTTAAGCACATGTACACTGATGCGCGCTCTGCTATCTAGGTCGAGGACGGCCAGCCGAAAGAGGCCCACGTAACAGTCGCCTCCGAAGATACCCCCGAGCGGCTCCTACTCGAGACCAAGATCTGCAAAGGGGATGGCTTCCAGAAACAACAAGGCATGTTGTACCCCGGCGACAGATCACGCCACCGACGCTAACAATGGCCTAGATACCCTAATCGTGTGGACGGAGGCTAGCAATGGCGTCGACATGGCGTTGAGTTTCCAGGAGGCAGAAGGCTGCGCTCTGATATGGTCGGTCTTTGTCACGGAATGGGCGATTGGGAAACCCCACGCTGACCGATTGTGCTTACTAGGAAATTCATCGACGGAGTCCAGCAGACATTCCAGACCGCCATGGGTCCGCCCGATGATAACCTCTCCGACGACCTGACCATGGACTTGCCCGCAACGATTCATCTCCCCGGTCCTGAGCTGGCTAATCTGATGGAGCTGGAGGCCAACATGCGCATCATGAGCTCGAGTGCCAATGGACGTGACGCTCTGGCGAAGAGCATCGTGACTGATGACTACATCAGCAAGCTTATCCCGCTCGTCGAGGAGGCAGAGGACCTGGAAGATCTGACAGATCTCCACCGCCTGTGCAACATCATGAAGATGATCTTGCTCTTGAACGACACCAGCATCATCGAGCACGCGGTCTCTGACGAGTGCGTCATAGGAGTGGTGGGCGCACTGGAGTACGATCCCGATTTTCCGAGCCACAAGGCGAATCATCGTCAGTGGCTTAAGAGCCAAGGCCGATACAAGGAGGTGGTTAGGATAGACGACGACCAAATTCGCCGGAAAATTCACCAGACCTATCGGCTGCAGTACCTGAAGGACGTTGTGCTCGCCCGCATTCTCGATGACCCAACCTTCTCCGTCCTCAACTCGCTCATCTTCTTCAACCAGGTGGACATAGTCCAGCACCTACAGTCCAACGGCAGCTTCCTTGGTGACCTTTTTGGGATATTCGCCGATCCATCCCAAGAGCAGCTGCGGAAAAAGGAGGCCGTCTTGTTCATCCAGCAGTGCTGTGCTATTGCCAAGAACCTCCAGCCGCCCGCCAGGCAAACATTATACACCAACTTCCTCAACCACGGGCTCTTCCAGGTGATCAATTTTGGCCTGCGAAACCTGGACGTAACGGTCCGCGTCGGCGCGACAGACATCCTGGTCTCCATGATCGATCATGACCCCCAGATGGTCCGCCATACGATTTATCGCCAGATCCACGAGAAGCAGCCCGCGCTTACCGATACTCTGATTGACCTCCTCCTCGTGGAAGTAGATCTGGGCATCAAGTCGCAGGTGTCGGATGCCTTGAAGGTGCTTCTAGACCCGAACCCTCCTCCCCCCCCACCGGAGGCGCGCGCCGAGTTCATGCAGAACAGGGTGAGGATGCCCGCGATGGCCGATCCTCAACAGGACAACTTCCTCAGTGAGTTTTATAAGGACAGCAAATCTGCTGTGAGGCTATTCCGCCCGCTGCTCGATCTCGAACAGCGAACCGACATGACCTTCGACGTGAACAACGACGGCATCTTCAGCTATCTGAACGACATTCTCTGCTTTTATGTGAGACAGCACCACAATTATAGCAAGTACTTCGTCATCACACACAACATCGCCCAGCGGTTCCTGCAGCTGCTATCTTGCAAAGAAAAGCACCTGCAGCTCGGTAAATACTCGCTTACCCCTTTGCTAGTTTGAGACCTAGGTCGTGCTAATACTTGAGGGGTGAAGTCGCGATACGATTCTTCCGCCAGCTCATCACACTCCAAGACGAGTTTTACATCCGGCATATCGCCGAGAAGAAGATTCTTGGGCCCGTCCTGGACGTTTTGATGAAGACCATGCCACGAGACAACCTCTTGTGCTCGGCATGTCTAGACCTGTTTGGCCACATCAACAAGGAAAACGTCAAAGACCTTATGAAGCACCTGGTGGAGAACTATCGCGACAAGCTCCAGTCGCTTTCGTATCATGACACATTCCGGGACATCCTGGCACGGTATGACAATTCGCAGGGCTTCTCGGCTAGCATGGATCCGTACTTCCTCGAGTCTGAAGACGAGATGGGCAGGCGGGCGGGGCACCCGGGCTCCAGGCTCATGATGGAGCATCTTGCTGTTGATCCGGCTCAGGAGGAGTACTGGAACGGGTCAGACGACGAAGACGATTTAGTAGCCAAGGTGCCGGAACAAGGACCGTCGACAAATGGTGCGGGGTCGAAGCCGCTCGTCGAATACAGCTCCGACGAAGAAACAGAAGAGAATGGGGATACCGCAAAGGCCCGTGCCAACTCGGATGTCTCTCCGGGTGAGAACGTCGAGAAAGCCGACAAGCAGGATGAAGCAGTCACAGACCCTAATGGCAGCACCCCGGAACCGACGGACTCGCCAACGCTCCCCTCGGGCACACCACCGGAGCGGCTCTCAGAGAAACGTCGCCGCGAGGAAGATGAGGAAGACGAGCTTGGTAAGCTGATGCTTCACAAGCGCCGAAATAGCAGTTCAGCAAGTCTCAATTCGGGCGGCGTCGCGGCTGCTCTTCGTAACAAGAAGAAGGGCCTCGCAGGCAGTCGAGATCCTAGTCCGATGGGCGGGGCTAAAAAGATTGCCATTAGTATCTCCTCGACTGCCAAGGCGAAGTCAGGAGACGATGGCTAAGTCATGCGTGCGGCTCGGTTGGGCCAGGAATGGCAAATTTCGGCTTCTTCGAGGCTCACGCAGGCATTGGGCACTAGCGCGGTACCCCGGCCCTGGCACTGGCGCAGGCACTGGTTTTCATGGACACGGATCGATCACGAAACTAAACGGAAATGGAGGGGCGTTTGCTTGATTCGGTGCTAAGGCCAAAGGATTCGTTTCTGGGCGAGTGTAGTCGTTTACTCGGGGGCCCTTGGGTTTGGCCCCGGCGATGTCCTGCGCAGGGTGTTAGGAATAGAGGCAATGCCGGAATATCCAAGTGGGCTCTCATGTGTTCTGTCTCGGCTGGCGGCGGTTGACTACCAGAGCAAAGACCGTGCGACGCGCGGGATGAACGCAATGCCTGCCATACTGCCCTAGTGGATGAACGGCGAAGGGAGGGTAAAGGAGATGTCGGAAATCATAGTTTCGCGGTGGACGACGTTTGGTCTAGGGCGATGGGAGGAGTGAGTGGAGAGAAACTTGCTACGGACCAGACTGCAGCGGAGGTATTTTGCGCGAGGAATTCTTGTACTTGTACCAACATAGCCCAACCCGGCTAGGCATGAGCATTGGGGTTAGAGGATCATTGCATGGCCTCGGATCTGATCAATGAGAACCAACCCATTGGTATGAGATTGGTCGCTTGTGTGACTCGTGTACAATATTGTGTCTGCTTGTGGACAGACGATGGTGGACGCAGCCTTGGCTGGCACGGAGATCAATAGACGCTGTCTGCCTCCCGCAGCCTGCCCAGTAATCTACCTATCGGCTTCGGAATTGGGCTGCCCATTTTGCGTATCCATCCAGCATGGCGGGGGTGATCTGTCTCTCCTGCGTCCCGATGGCTCCTTCTAGGTCTGTCATCGTCACCTCGTGCTTCCAGCCAGCCGGTTGGCCCGCGTTGATGTACCGCTGGACGGCGGCATCGCCAGCCTTCTCGCACACAGCCTTGACCTCTGCGCCGGAGAAGCCCTCTGTCTGCCGCGCCAGGGCCTCCGCATCAATACCTTCCCATGCCGTGATCCTCTTGGCCATAACGCCCTCGAAGATGGCCCGCCGCGCGGCTTCATCAGGTGGCTGCACGTAGACGAGCTCGTCGAAGCGGCCAGGCCGGAGCAGCGCCGGGTCGAGCGCCTGTGGGCGGTTAGTCGCGGCTAGCACCAAAACGCCTTCCATGTTCTCGAAGCCGTCCATTTCATTCAAGAGTGTGGTTAGCACGTTGAGGCCGCCGTGGCTCGTGCTCGCCGTACCACTTCCAAAGCCCGCCCGGGCGCCAGCGATAGAGTCGATCTCGTCGAAGAAGATGATGCTTGGCATGGCATCTCGGGCTCGCTTGAACAAGCTGCGCAGCGCACGCTCCGACTCGCCAACGTACATGTTGAGAAGTTCGGCACCCTTGACGGCGAAGAAATTCAGCCCAGATTCGGTTGCCATAGCCTGCGCGGTCATTGTTTTGGAGCACCCGGGAGGCCCGTATAGGAGCACGCCTTTGGGAGGACCATTCTTGTAGATGTGGAGAGTACCTTTGGGCATCGTAAAGAGCACCGCTGCGCGGTGCAGCGTCTCCTTGACCGAGTGCTGGCCGCCTATGTCGTGCCATCGAATGGGCGGTGGCTTGAGATTCACATCGTGCATCGCGGTAGGGCGCACAGTCTTAAACGCTTCTTCATAGTCTTCAGGAACTTCGATGTACTCCACGTTGCCGTCGCCATCAGCCGCCGTCATTTCCTCATCGACTCGCGTCTCGCAGTTAAGTCGAGCCCGGTTGACGAGTTTCCTCAGATCTGTCCCGTTGTATGCATGAGTCCTCTCGCTCAGCTGCTGCAGGAAGGCTCCTTCGGTAGCCTCCTTTACGCGGATTTTAAACGAAGAAAGGATCTCTCTTCTGATGTCCACGTCAGGGGTGGGCAAGCAGACGTCGGAATCCAGCCGACCAGGGCGGCGAAGGTCTTCTGGAACGTCAAGGCCGTAGTCCAAGCAAGTGACGACGACAGCGACCTTGGGAGCCTCTCCCTTGGACTCTGCCTCGGATGCGAGGTTATCAAACGCTTTGCAGAGTGTCTGGATGACGGACTGGCGGCTGGGTCGGTCCTTGTCGATGAGTCGCTCGAGCTGATCGATTAGGACTAGGCTTGGCCGTTGGGCCAAGGCTTTCTGGATGGTCTCTTGTATTTGTGATAGTTTGTCGGTAAAGTGAATACGCAGAACCGCGCCCCAACCCGACTGGGCGAGTTTTTCAAGGAGCATGGTCTTGCCGGTTCCATGGCCGCCGTGGATGGCCACTCCACGCGGCATCCTCCCAGAGGGTCTGTTGAAGCAGGCAAGGAGGCGGTTGATCTCCTTGACCTGTGCGTCTAGCCCGCAAACCCCGGAAACCGCTAATGGCTTTGAGGAGGCATCAGCAGCTTGAAGCGGCGCGCTGCATCTCTGGACTTTAACCGCTGTCTTTTTGTGGACATACTGTGCGTTGCTGGTGGTGCTCTGGTCGACAGTCAGCACCCTGAAGGACCTTGCTGGGCCATCCAAGACTGTATCTTTGAGGACCAGGCCGGGCTGAATGTGTATGGCCTCGGCCTGCGGTGGTCCCGTCCGCATCTGCAGACGGCCGGCCAGGAAAAACTCCCAGTGGGTGAAGTCGTCCTCGGGGAGCGGCTGGCCGGAGGTGGCGGCAGTCAGATCCTCAAACACCACCTCCTCTGCCTCGGGGACAGAACTCCCAGCTGCTCGGGCCGTTATCCTCACTTGGTCGCCAAGCCGGTACCCACAGGCCTCGCAGAATGTGTCGTACATCTGCGCTACGCCTTTATCCAGGCGTTGCGGTGCCTTCCACAACGTCGCTTCGCGGAGCACTCGCCCCTCAGCAGGGGCCTCCTGCTGCTCCTGTTGCTCGCCCGCCGCCGCCTTCTCGATAGTGATGGGCCTTCCGCCATCCTTGGATCCGGTGAGCTCGATGAGTGCTTCCTCGGATACGTAGACCCGCGAGGGTTGCGACTTTTCTAGTCTCTTCTTTTCCACCTCAGAAGAATGCACCTGCGCCTTGCGGATCTTGAACTCGAGCGTTTTCATCTTGGTGAGATTTGCGCAGTGCCTGCAGGATATGCACAAAACCCAGTCCGTAGTTACTTGGTCGGGCTTGCTCTTTTCTTCTCTAGTGGCCCCTGCTCCTCCAATCAGAACTCGACGCACACAACGGCGGATACTGGCACTTGCTCTGTCTTTCGAGCCGCTATTGAAAGCCCATAACTACAATTCCGTAGGTGGGTAGAGAGAAAGGGCGCGGGGGCGTGGGGGGGTTGACCGGGACCTTACATGGCAGTAAAAAGCTCTAAAGTGGGGACAGGTTATACTAACGTACTATAGGTAACTAGGCACAGAACCGTACCTTACCTAAGGTAAGGTGCCTAGGTAAATATTTTGCCTGGCTCGTGTGGTGGCAGGAGCTTCCCTCCGACTCGAATTCCTCCAGAAGCAATTGGGATGCCCACATCGTAGCTCGCCACCGTCTTCATGCTTGCAAGGAGGCTGCCTGCGCCGCAGTTCTTTCCATCCCAGCTAGGGATAATTGCGCGCCATGTGACGACTAGATCGCTGTCCTCAAAATCTTCTCTGAGGTCGTCGAAAAAGGGTGCAAGTCTCGCACCGCCAACCCCTCCCACGACATCGACGCCGTCGCGGACGAGCCTACGCGATGGGGGCGGGCCCGCCGGAACTACGACTGGATTCGGCGACGATGCGAAGAGGTTAAAAGCAAATGACAGCCAGCGCCGGAATACAGATGGGAAGGGGGGCAATCCCCTCTCATGGGAGACGTATCTTGAGAACGAGGCCGGATTTGCCCTCCCAGGAAACTTTGAGCTGGACCAGTGGGATCGAATCAAGCTGGAGACGCGCCCAGAGTCCGACCCCCCCAAGGAGACCAGCCGTGCCGCCTTGCTCAATATCACTGGTGTAAGCAATTCTCTCCTCGAGAGTGACTTCTACCGTCTCGCCCCCCAAGGGAAACACCTCGATGGCTGGGCGGGCGGCATCCACAAAGGTGCGTGTTTCTGTTCCCTGTTAACTACAACGCCTTGCCACTCTCTGCTAACCCCTCCGGCTCCCCGCAGTTATCCAAGCGCATCACTCCGTCACTCGCGAACCCCTGGGCCAGTACTTCCTCTTCTTCAATACTCTTCCGGCTGCGGAGGCCTACTCGAACAACCTAACACGACTTCACACCCTCGCTCGCCACGCCCTGCCGGACACGTGGAAGCCCGCTGCGGGCGTGGCGACTGGCTTACCCCTCGGGGACGACGCCGCCGCTGCCGAAAGCGTGCGAGCATTCACCCTCGTGCCGCCGAGCGCTAAGCTTCGAGTCCGATCGTTCACAAGCCAGAACTTGCGGGACGAGATCCGCCGGCTTAAGGAAACTGAGAAAGCCAGACTCAAGATCACGGGGCGCGAGCGCGACGCCCCGGCCCGGGAGCGTGTCAGTGCTGTAGAAGGGCTGCTACGGCAGCTGGAGAGCCTGGACGAGGGCGAGGATGGGGCTGTTCTCGGCAAGCAAGCACTCTATACGGTGCTTTTGCGCCTGGACGGTAGCAAGACGACCCCTCAAGCTATTCTGGCGGCCATTAAGCGCGACGGGCGCGAGCGAAATCTCCCCTGGCGGCTGGACGAACAGGCCGAGGCTATTGTGCCCTTGCAGGCGTCGGGGACCAAGGTTAAATTTAGCGTCTACAATGAGCAGGCTGGCGAGGACCAGGTCGAGACGGCTTTCACACGCTTCCTCGTGAACTTTGTCGAGGCCTCCGAGGCGAGGCGGTTTGTACGGGACTGGCACAAACGCGAACTGCTGGACGAAAGGACGGATAGGCTAATGATTGTGAATACTACGGCTCTGTGGGAGAGCTTTTTGGACGGTAGCCCCGCTAGATAGAATGCGATACCCGGTTATACAACCCTGGTCTGGAAGGAACGGCGCCTAGGTGCTTTTTCCTGGACACTCTTTTACTTTGCCGACATCACTGCATAGACAACTGAGTGCTACCATCGTCCATATCGACCATCTTGAATAGATATTGGAGACTAGAAGTTATGCCGTGGTATATCCTACCATCCGTCCTAACCCTTCCTCATTTGTCCCCTCGGCGCCCCTGGTTGCCCTCTGGCGGCACCATACTTGCCGCCAAAATAACAAATGGCCCCTGAACCCTCCCCGGAGGGTATTAAAACTGAACGCTTGCGAAGAAACGAAGGTATCATCAACCTGCCCGACACGACAACCATCAAGGCCCGTGGCTGTTATCCCAGAGACAAAGGAAAAACTGCTGCTAGATAAATTCGAGGTCCCAGACCCATCTAACCCGGCGCGGTATATGCATCCCTAAATCATAATACAATCTGCCTGGGGCAGATTGTCGAAAGAAAGCGGAGTTCGATAGCATCACTTCCGAAAATAAAACAGACAGACGAGGCAGCTCGAGCCAGGACCGCCGGTCCAGCGGGAGAAGAGGAAGAGGAAGAAGACGTAAAAGTGAAGGAAGAAGGGGACCGTAGCGCTCATGATTCGAGCACCACCCTCTCGCTCTTGCGATGCTGCGCAAGCTGATTCTCTAGGGTCTCCCTGGGCACGACCAGGGTTGGCGTGGAGAACTTGGTCTCGGCCACCCTCTCGTTGCGGCCGAGTTTGTTGATTGGACTGCGGCTGGCGCTCGCGGCGCTGTTGGGACTCCGGTCCGCAGCCCGCGCCATGGCAGCCGATCCGCTGCGGGTGCCGAACTGCGCGACGTTGGTCTGGAGCGGCACCAGCAGCTGGCGCTGTTGCCGGCTGACGCTGATCTGGCGTGCGATGCTGATTTCGACGGCCGCCTGGAGCGCCGCTTCCCCTTCGTCTAGTGAGGGACGCGTCACGGTGGTCTGGACGCTTGAGGCCGACGAGGGAGAGCGTTTGGTGGCGACACTGCTGGCTGAGGACGATGGCGGTGAGATTATCTGCCACTGTGGCTCTAGAATCGCCGGTTTGGTGGCGCGGGAATGGATGACATCCTCCTCGTCCATGCTCTGGGGCGAGTCGAGGATGAGGCCCGACTCGTCGGGTCCAAAGTGGAAACCTTTGTCCTGGACTACAATGGTGGTCTGGGTTTGCGTCTGCTGGCGGGCTTGCTGGGCCTGCTGTGCCTGTTGCTCGCGGAGTCGCTCGACGTTGGCCGCCCGGTTCTGCTCGTCCATTGTGCGCGGCGAGACGATCTTGACGGTCTTTTTCTCCTTCTTGGGCGGGGCGCTGACGGGAAAGTTCGGCTTTGAGGGTGACGGGAGGAGCGCCGGTGATGTGTTCGATCGCGAACGGGGTGAGAGCCGCCGGGGAGTGACGGTAGGCCCCGGCATCAGCCGCGGTGGTGGTGCTTCCCGTCCTGGAGTTGAGGGGAAGAGCGTGAAGCCGGCAGGAGACTTCGTCGGCTGCGGCGAGGTAGCCCTTCTCTGCCTGATCTTCTCCTTCTCCCGCTCCAGATCTAGGTCGAGGTTGTCATTAATCGTCTTGAGCTTCTCGAGAGTCGCCTGCCGCCGCTGGAGGAGAGACGGGGTCCCCTGGGTGCCCTGTGGGTTCAGCAGACCGCTGAACATGACGCTATATCTCTCTAACCTAATATCAGGAATCTCGACGTCTAGCAGTGAAGGGCCCTCAGAGGCGGCCCCAGTTGCCATTGAGCCGGCATCTGAGCCCGGGCTACCCATCGGGGCCGTGTTCGACCGGACGACGATCGGCTTGTGCCTCGGAGCATTCCTGCTCTCCGAGACGGTGAGACTCCTGGTTGGCGTGCTACTGCTTGCATAACTTTGCGTGGTCGTAGTCGTGACCGAAACCACCGATTCAGTGCTTCCTGAGGCGACTGGGGCCGGCTCGCTGTGTTTCCTTCCGAAGAGCCCTCCGAAGAGCCTCCGCTTCTGGGTCTTGGACCTCTGCGGCACCGGCGCGGGTACCTGCATCGGCGGCGGCGAGAGGACCGCCTGGGGTGGTTGTGGCGCCCAGGTTGGTTGTGAACTGGGCGCGTGAACGGGGCTTCCGAGGGCCATTCCGATCTGAATCTCTCCCGAGCTCAACGACTCGGGCGTGGGCATCCGCGCCGGTATCGATGCCGAAGTTGGTACCGATAACGGTGCTGCGTTCGGGCTAGGCTCTGGTGTAGGCAACGACGCCATGGTTGCGCCCTTGATGCCAACTCGGTACGGCTGGAGCCCCTTCTTCTGGGGGGCGATGGGCCGGGTCGTCAAGTACATGTCGTCCCTCGATATCCGTTTGTCCCAGTTAGGCCGCGTGGGCATGCCGGACAGGCCCCCCGACATCTTGTCGGAGGCTGGCCCGGACGAGGTGCTGGGTCTCGCCGGCATGACGATGGATGCTGGCGGGAGGGCGTTCCTTTGGGGCTTGGGCGGCGGCGGCGGGGGGAGTGGACGGTCGAGATAGGGATTTTTCCCTCCAGGAAAGCGGACGGGCGAGAGGTTTGCATTTTGAATGGCAAGCGCACTTGCATCGAGCAGGGTCCGACCTGACACAAGGCCTGGTCTGGTGGTGTAGGGGGGTGCTGGGCCGTGCGCGCTGTCATGGTGTTGCGTCTGCAGTCCTCGGCCAGGGCCAACGACTCCTCCAGCTCCTGCATCTGTGCCTGCATCCGCCTCTGCATGCCTCCCATGGACGCCAAGCGCAGCTACAGCCCCCAGCAGCGCACCCACCACCGGACCACCCACTCGCATCGATCTGGAACGCTCGACCACACCCGACATGGTGACCGCTCTTGTCGCGCTTGCCAGGGGGTGGATCAGGGTCACAGGGTACTTTGCAGTCTCCCAGGGCCAGGCTTGTCTGGCTGGTATGGGCTACCACCACTCCACCTGGTGAGACTGCTCGCCCCGAGAGGGCCCTGCAGGGATCGAATGGGATGGCGTCGAGATTGGATTGGGGGATTAATTCTCGCAGGCTAACGAGCTGGAGGGCGGCAGGGCGAATGAAGGGCCGCGGGGGGTCCGTTGCCGGATATAAACAATCAAAAGCGCAGATGATGAAGGGCAGTCTGGCTTCGCGAGTCCGACCAGACAGAAGCAAGAAAGGCTTCCTCTTCTGCTGGTGGCGGGAGGTCGGGAGAGTATCACTTACATATCTCTTCCCGTGCAGCCGGCCAGCCCGTCATCTCAACGCAGTTTACATCTTAGCCGTCTGCCACTATCCCCGGGGGCGTCTCGCCTCGCGGGCCTTTCTTTCTTCCACCCTTCCCCCGGTTCGAGCGACAGGCAAGCTGCACCGGCACGACTCAGTAAGTCGCCTTCTAGGACGCCACCGGTCTGAAGGCTCGACATACACGGCAACGGCTATTTCGAGCAAGGGTTGATCGGCAGCAAGGATGACGGCCCCAGACGGCCAGGATGCCGTTGGGGCGACCGAGATGGACAGGGGCCGGCACCACGATTGACGAGGATGCGGAATATGAGGGGTCACAAACGACCCACCTGCGCTGATCCTGGTGCGGTCATTGTGGAGAGGTGAGAGGTTTCGTGTCTCAGGCTCGCTCAACTGCCCAAGAGGGGGGGGGGGCCCGAAGGCGACAGGCACGCATGATTTTCGGGAGCTCGAGACCGGAGACGGTGCGCCGTCGGGGGACACCCAGATGCGAGGGCCGTCTAACACGGGCTTGAATAGGCTCAATCCGGCGGATGCTTGGCGGCCTTCCCGGAAAGACGAGCACACCCGCCTACAAGACAAGGTAATCGTTTTCACGTTGACGAGACTCGATGCCCCTTCCCTGCCCTCTGCTTCCGGCCGCCTGCGGGCTGGGACGAAAGGAGATCCCCAAGTCCGCACGGGCATGTTGCCCTACGTTCGCCTCAGACGGACGCCGAGGCGCCAGCTCGGGGTCGGGTGGCGGTTATATCACGTTTGGCCTCGGGCAAGACAGGGTAATCCTGCCCAGCCTGCCTCTCTGTCGCTGGTCGCGTGAGAGGGAATGCTCCCGCTAAGCGAGATCTCCAGCCAGGCACAGGAGAGTGAGGTAATTACTATTAGCGTCTTGGGCCACCAGTCCTGGCGGGCGCCGATGCCAGCGATCTGTCGGTGGAAGGCCCTCCCTTCCGTTTCCCTTGGGTGTCTGTCCAGGCCTGCCAACGCTAAGACCATGGCCGCTACTGCTGGACGTTTCTTTCCTGCTAGCAACAAAACAGGGCTGTTTCGGTCATCTCAAGCAAGGACTTGGCGAAAGACGCTGGGGAGTCGGTCAAGCCATTCGCAATACGGCACGTAGGATGTGCTCTTGTTTCTGAGCCGGCAGGCGTGTGAGAGCTAAGATTGTAAGGGGGCGGTGGGCATCCAAAATAACCCACCGCCAAAACAAGTTTGCTTGGCCGCTGCAGCTGGAGTCGGACTCAAATCGCAAATAAAGTTTTGCCAGCGGGACCCCTGCCGTCGCCGGTGCCATCGACACGTCAATGGCAGGCTGGCAGATATTCTAGAAAATGCCTTCGAGTCCGGGCGCGGCAACCGCCCAGCCAGGTTGGAACCTGGGTTGACGCGTCTGTGTGCTCGTTCTCAAATTGGACTCAATTACCTAGGTATCCTTTATTTTATTTTCCCCAATGGGACCATGCCCCGTACGATTGTGCCGGCTCCTGGTGTCATTTTGGAAATTTTGGAATTTCCCGGCTTCTTGTCATTGCATCCTGCAGCAACGGCACAGGTGCAGCAACGGCCGGACTGACCGGGACGTTGGGCTGCCGCTCCCTGCAACGGCTGGAGGGGATGGCATCCTTTCCCTCCCAAGAGCAGAAGTGCCTAGGCTGTTGACTTCGACCGAGAAGACACTGTGGCCGGTCCGTGACGCACAACTCGGGCTAGGTACGTACCGTTCGTCTATTGTGGAAGGAGCGGTGGTACATAATAGTCGTCGTCAGTTATAACAATAAAAACAAGGACCAACAGGAGACTTGGCTCGATCGCGGCTTTACTATTCCGTACAGCATGCATGCCTAAGGTGCCTTGCTATCTAGTCGGTCCATAGCCAGGCACCTGGCTTGCCCTCTTGCCCTCTTGCCCTCTTGCCCTCTTGCCCGGCAAGCCTGGCAAGCCTGGTAAGCCTCCATGGGGCCCCCGGCAGGCCTGGCGCAAACCCTGGCGGGGTCAGCCGGTGGGGGCGGCTTGCCAAGAGATATGTTTCAAATTTGCAAAAGGAGCCTAGTGCCTCAAGCCACGGTCTCAGGACCGCAAAGCCAACAGGGGTTGGCCATCTCCAAACCAAACCTTCACTTTGGGCTTAGGTAGGTGGTCGGTACTTGCCTAGGTACTTCGCGCCGCCCAACGTCCGACCTATGCAGCACCGGCCATGGCTTCCACAAGGAGACCGCCGAGGCCGACACGCCATCAAGCGACGAGTGCTGGCGCGCCCATGCTGTGTGCACCCGATGTATCAACACTGCCGAGGCGTGGCCGTGGTTTGCTTGCCGTTTACCCATTGCTGCCATCCGTCAACCGTACGTAAATCGCCCCACAACTGTAACCAAAGCATGTGCTTGATAATCGACTTGGCACGCCCACGCAGCCCCGACGTATGTGACCTTCACTGCCGACCCCTCACTCGAGTCGGCGGTGGAGAGCATATGAAGCGGAAGTATCAATGGCCTGGCTAGAACGGTGATGGTGGCACCTAAGCTCCAACTGAGCGCAGGTGCTAGGCAAGCTAGGGTAAGCAATTACTAACGTGGTTGCCAAGATGCATGCCCACGCAACAGTTGAGACCGCTCTGCAAGGAGGAAAAAGAGTGAGGAAAGCCATCCCGGCCCTCGAACGCTACACAGTGGAGGATCACCGGCTAGCCACTACGGAGGGTATGGCGGACAGATCTACCGGCAAGTTTTGATTCAGACGAACTCCACTCATAACCATGGCGCCCCTCCAGCTCTGCCCACGGATTCGAAATCAAGGGGCTCCAAAAACAAGCACATAAACTCCGCAGGGGATGAAATTCGCCGGTTGCGTCAGTTGAGATGAGTTCGCAGCAATAAGCTCTCGCGGGGCCTAGAGGGGCAGAAGGAGGGCCGCTGGAACACAGCAGCCTCCTGTCTCACCTGGCTTAGGCATGAGGGCGCGCCAGGGTATCGCCTTGAAGGCCGCCCTTGTACGCGGCAGGCGCTGGCAATTGCAGCCGCGCGACTGGCTGGATGGACGTGGATCCAGAACCAAGGAGAATGGAGGATGGAGAGAAGAGCAGTCGCTTGGAATTCGACTCTGGGCAGCCCTTCCCTCACTCCGTCCGCCTCAGTACCGTCCGAGACTAGCAGCACCTATAGGAAGAGGACTTTCGCGCTCCAGCGCCGGCATAGTCGCCATGCTGATCTAGTAGCGTTAGGACCATGGGCACCGGCGCCGGCCCCAATCCGGAAGCCATGCCACAGTCCCGGGTCGTCGAGACGTCCAGAGGTCGAGACGACGCATCCATCGTTGGCTCATGTCTGGTTGCCTTGTCGACACGCCCCGCTGGCATTGCACATCGGAGCGCATGCCGGGCAAGGATGGTCCGGCATTCGCAGAAGATCTCGAAGGCCGGGCGAAGACTCGGCGGACAGGATCGCAATTGAGAAGACGTGCCACTAGGCATTGTGGTCGATTTACCCACGCGACGCATCCGATGAGGGCCTCGCGCCCCGATCATGCTGATCATGCTGGCCGAGGACATGCGACAGGATGGGCGATCGCGGGCTGGCGTGTGACGGTGTCACATCCGGGCCCCGTCCTACGATCGACTTCCCTGGGAGATGAACTAGATCGTCGTCCCTACCGAATCTCCATGGGAAGTGGCTCGGGCTTTTTGCCTCTGCTCCTACGCAGTCACTGCGCTGTTTTAGCCGTTCAGGCGGGTAATGTTTGGGGGTCTCGACTCTTCTTTTCGCTGCTGTACGGGGCACGGTCGATCTCTTCTAGAAGACTGCTGGTCTGAGACATCGGAAGGGGAGGGGGGGGGGGGTTAGAATTCTGGGTCGGGGCCACATGCAAGTCATCCAGAGCAAAAAGGCCATACACCGGCGCGCACACCAGTCAAGAGAGCTGGTAAGCAACTAGAAACTGCTTGCGACAGGCCGAGCGAGCCGGCCACCATCGACGCAGGTTCACTGAGGATCCACCGATAATATGGCTCAGTAGGTTTGGGCAAGGTGCGGCCAGTATGATGACCCAGACGGGGGAGGCGCGTGAGTGAGGGGTTCTCTCTTTGGTAGCGACCAGAGCGACCACCTGAGCAAGCATGAGGATAGCATCCGGCCAAAGACGGCTCGGATCCCTCAGGCAGAGACATGGCATGCCTTCACATCCTCGCCAGGCAGCTCAGTTCTTGCAGCATGCTGCTTACTTTGCCTGTCGAGCTGTGGCATTGTGTCTGGTCGACGGTGAAATGCCCGCAGAGCTAGTGAGTGAATGGGACCGAGGTCTGAGGATGCCTTGGCAAGCGCCCGACCGCCCCTCCACGCCGTGGCGCTTCAGGCAACATTCACGCGGGAAAGCCAGGTTTGCTGCACGCTGTAGCCTGGGGACGAGATGCCTACAAGAGGTAATGTGAGGTGGGAGCACTTTCGGTTGCTCCCGCTCAATCAAAAGCCGCTGTGAGGCTCCCAACGGCCTGCAGCTTGTATCTCACTAGCACAAAGGTGGGGGGTTATAGTGTGAGATCGTGCGACGGGTGCTAATGGTATACATCTTTGCCTAAAGTGGGGGCGCTCTGACGATTGCGGGAACAGCTGGAGCTTTCCGGCGACAAAAAGATGCTGCCCTGGCGGGACTCGGCGGGGTATCTAGAGTGATCAACTTCTTCAATCATCCCCTCCTTAGCACAACCCAAACAAATCCGAATCCAGCCATCCAACCTGAGCCTCCCGGCCCCGTAAACCATCTCTGCGGGAACAGTTTCCTTTCCTCCCTATTTGACCTTCGTATCCCGAGACCTCGCACCGCCAAACATGTCGTGGCAAGGTTGGTGACGTGCCCACGCGAACCCCACCAGAGTGTTTTAGAAACCGGAGGAAAGCTAACCTGGAATTGCTGCCAGCCTACGTTGACACGAGGTACGCCCGCACAGCGCAGAAAACATTGTTTTGGTGCTTCCCAGACCGCAGCCGGAGATGGCTAACCTGATGACAGCCTCGTCGGCACCGGCCACATCGACAAGGCCGCCATCATCAGCGCCGCCGGCGACAGCACATGGGCGTCCACATCTGGCTTCACGGTGAGATCCCCATCAGACCGGAGGAGGCTGCGATGGGCGACGACCTCTAACGACTCGTCCGGCGTAGGTCAAGACGGATGAGGCTCAGAAGCTCGTTGCTATCCTGAATAACACCGGCGGTGCCGTCGCCACCGCCCAGGCTGAGGGATTCTACGTCGCAGGCGAGCGATTCGTCGTCCTCAGCTTGACCGACCGGAGTGTGTACGGACGGCAGGTACGAACCCTTCCCCCCACTATATATCTACCTAGCACATGGGAGTATAGCTGGACGCTGACGCTGGGTTTTACCCACCCGCAGGGCAGGACCGGCGTCGTAGTCACCAAGACGAAACAGGCTGTCCTCGTCGGCCACTATCCCGAGAACGTGCAAGCCGGCAATGCGACACAGACCGTCGAGGCTCTCGCCGACTACCTGGTCAACCTGGGGTACTAAGTAGCCTGAGCGGGCGAGAGGCAACAGGAGGCAAAGATGGGTCTGTTATATCCGAGAGAGCCAAGGACTGCCCCACGGTGTTGCCAGCCAGCACGCCATCGTGACATTCAGCGCTGGAGGGATGGTGGGACTAGTAGAGCATGCAACTGTCCGGGAGTGAGTTGGCCTGTGGGGGAGATGGGCGTGGACTGTTTGTTCTTTGCTCGGCTCGGCCTCGTGTTTCCGATATTCTGCGCGATCAAGCCAGGATTCTGCATAGGCACCCTATAAATGGCACCTTTTTTTCTTGACAACAGCACCCCACGCAAAGACGGACAGACGATGGCACTGATGCTGACTTGATCTTTTTGTGGTTGAGTCTGGTCAATTCCGAACTCGGTCCCTCTCGGCGTCCGGATGGCTCTAGTGATCATGTTGCGATATCGTGATACATCCATTCGTACACTTAGATTACAAGCGTTCACCAACAAGTGTGCCGTCCCCTTACCTAGCTCTGACTCAAAAGGGGGTATATATAATGTCGCCTAACCAACGCCTAGGTGCCCACCGGGAGAGTTAACCATTCTATCCCATCGTTGGTCTAGCCACCTTGATAGTTGGGGCCGCCCTCCCTCTCCCGACGAGGACCTGCCCACCGTCTGGGGGCGCCTGCCCTGGCTACTGAGCCAGGATGCTTTCGACTCAGACCGGCAGCTCGGCGTTCCGCCGGCCCAGGCCCACCCGGTCGACGGCCATGCCAATGTAGGGCCCTACGATCGGGACGTTGCGCGCGAAGCCGGCTATCGTGCCGAGGAAGTCACCAAAGAGGACCATGATGCCGTAAAGTTCTACGCAGAAGCCGACCAGCGGCCATCGGAAGAGGATGAGCGCCAAGCCGCCGAAAAAGGCCGCCGTGCCTTTGGCCTTTTGTTTCCGCGCGAAGAAGAGAAGCGTCTTTTGCGGGCCGATGATGATGGTCAAGCCGATGAGGAATAGGATCTAGACGCACGAGAGACGTCAGCGGAGCTCGGGGCTGAGGGAGGAGGGCAGAGGAGCGCCCGGGGAGGGAGGCAGGGAGCACAGGGGTTGGACGTACATTGCCCATAGCAAGCATGGCTCTATCGAAGAAGAGCAAAACGCCTCCTACGAGGAAGAAGCCACCTAGACCACGGGATCAGCTCGATTGCGGGCTACGCATCTCTGCGCCTTATTGAGATTTATTCACCTCCAGAGCAGAAGGCGACTCCGATTTCTAGAAAGCAGTCTCGGTTAGCAGACTGTCACTTGTCACACGAGTAGGCGGGCACGTAGACCTGCCTGCCGCTTTCTGGAGCGCAAGAGGCCATTGCACTTACTTTGGGAGTCTGATAACCACATGGACGACATTTTGAAAGCGCAAGGTTGGAAATATGCCGTGGATCTGGCGAGAGGCGCGAGGGAGCAAGGCAAAGGGGAGCGAACAGAGTGGCTTAGAGGAGACAGCTTTTGAACATGTGTTTTCAAGGCAGTTGAGGCTAGGCACGAAGCTGGAAACGCGAGCTCGTGCCACGCCATTCAATCGACAGGGGCTCTAATGAAGACCCACTAAAACGGCCGGATTGGTTGTTTGAAGAGAGCTTGGGGCAGCGGCGGACCGCTGAATGACTTGGGGGCTCAGAATCTCATTCCTTTTTTTTTTTTTCTTGCTCCCTGCCAACCCTCCGCTGCACGGCCACAAAACTTCCAACCTAATGCGCTTCTGCTTCGCTCGACCTACTCCATACATAGTAGGGTAGAAGAAGCCAAGTAATCCCATTGTCCATTTGGAGGCGAGGGGCTTTCCCTTACGAACCTGTTCTTCTTTCCGAGCTGCACTGGCAATCTTCCTGGAAATGTTGGCTCGCTGGAGAGCTGTTTGAAGAATCTCCAACGGGAAGCACAAGGACTCCGCAACCACTCCGTCTCATTCCCAGTAAGTTGATGCAACCAGTCAGGGTGCGTTGCTACAGCATAAGCCATTCATGCTATTCGGAGGGACATCGTATGTTCTCCAACGATACGCCGCGACGGCTGTAGCGTTGGCTATAGCAACCGGGTTCGGTCTTCACCATACCTCCTCGGTGACCTGTCGCTGGCGGAGACTGATTTCCGATCACGATTAAGCCGGAGCGTCAGTTAACACTCGTTGCCGAGAGGCAGCGACTGCATAGTTGGGGCTTGACTTTGTTGGTCGTACATGCAAATGTGTTCCTTATAAGATGATTGCTTGTTTAAACGTGAGAGCAAACTCCCAGCCCCCGACGCCATTATAGATGTCTTAGATGCGCACGAAGCGCGTAGTGCCGCTGTCTTCCTAACTGCGATTGTCTGCAAACACTGGCTGCTGCCTCTACCCCGAACGTGCTTGTCTTCACCTCGTGGAAGACAGCCCTGCAGTGGCGGGACACGCTCGAGGTATCCTTTAAGCTAGATGCTGATAGCCTTCCAATCTTATCTCCTCCTTCACTTCAACACGGTATGGGCGCCTCGTGCAACCAAGAACTCCTGCCCCATACCTTGCGGTAGACTCCGAATCATAGCAAACACTTCCTGGTTGTGGTAGCGCATTCTGGTCTTGGGATCTAAGTATGGAGCGGAAAGGCCCGTAACGTCGCAGTAGTGTTTCTGGGGAGCTAGGCTCGGCGCGCTCTCAATGTTGGTATACGTCGCGGTTGGCGCCGTCGCCCCAACGCTCCCAGGCCCGTTCGACTGCCGTGGCACGTTGAGGCTTTTCTCTAGCACTAGCTTAGACAGGCTACGGGAGGCTTGCGCGAGGTTCGGCTGCGAGCTGCCGCCGCCGTTGGTGGCGGGGGTCGACGTTCCGCTTGTCGAGAGGCCGTCGTGGTCTGCTGGGGTCGCGGCGCCGCTGTCGTCCTGCGGCGTGGCGATTAGTGACGCTTCCTTGCGCGATGCGTCGCCCAGGATCGTCTTGATGTTCTTGTTACGCCGTGTGTTCGGCCGCCAATGTGGGTTGCGAAACGTCTTGTGGATGGAGTGGATGTCGAGCTGCTCGAGGAGCTCTTGGTGCGCGGCAGCCGCGGCGAGCGCCTCGGGGTTTTCTGCTTTAGACATTGGGGCTCTCGATTTTTGTGTTTCTAGCGGTCTCCGGGGCCACGAATTGACCGATTATGTTTGTGCAAAGGAGGCGGGAGTGAGGATTTGGAATCGACAGCTCAACTTGACAAGCTCTCCTTGATTGCTTTGGTTCTGCCGAGCGTCACCGCCTCAGCCTCGACCACTGCCCAGCGCGCCTGCCACTGTTTACGCATGGTACCCCACCTCGTGCCAGCGAAGCGCATCTCGAGGCGCATCTCCCGGGCATCTCTTTCTTATTCCTCACAAATAACTCAAACTGTCCGAGATGGTATGGAATTGAAAATGTTGTAGCATCTCCCCCGTCAGACGCTAACCGTGGGCTTAGGAGAGCCCTCACGAGCACCAGCAGAACCTCCTGCTCTCGCGCATCATCACCAATGTTGTAAGTGCACGCGGGGTCCCCTGTTCCACACCCCTGGCTCACATCCACCAAGGAGAAGCTCAACGAGTCCATCGTGGTGATGAACAAGGCACTTCAGGTAACCACGCGCACTTACTCTTGGGATATTATAACGGCATTAATGCTCTCGCCAGGAAATCAACATCCAAAACATGAACATTGAGCTTGTGGCGCAGATGTTCAAGAACTACCAGTCCAATGTTCTCTTCCACCTCGAGGGTATGTGCTACTCTCCCAGGGCTGAAATTGTGCTTATGGAATGGCAGCTACCGACAACTTGAGAGAGCCATCATGAAAAGCGGGATGTTGCTCTGTCTCGCGCAGCGGTGCCAGAGGTAGTAGGGGATTGCTGCCTCCCTTGGTTGATGCGCTCACATGGGTCTAGCAGTGATGAATCGGCCGTAGAGCGTCTCGCAGTGGGAATGGGATCGGAACGCAAAAGTAGTAGTGCTGCCATGAACCAGTCGGACCCTGTTGAGTCTTGCTGAAGGCCAGTTAGAGAGGCCCATGACCTGTCTCCCTAGTGATAGGACATGCGGGCGAAGACGACCACAACGCAGGGCCTGTTCTTTTGCTATGGGATAACGGCGGGGCGCGGGGATGTTGTATTCATGGACACATACGAATATAGCGTCTTGATAGAATAATGCAAATGCCTTGTGCACTGGCGTTCTGACCTCCTATTATGCCACAGAACTGCTGTCCAGACAATAGCTCAGCTACGATGTTTGGCTGTGGTTTATCTTATCGCCCCCTAGACCCGCAGTGACGAGCTGTTGCGCTACTGGGTGGAACTGTCCTCTCCTGTACCTTGTTGTTAGGTACAGCCTCGCCAATCGCGACCCAGCTGGCATCAGCCTTCTAGACTGCAGTTTTAAAAAGCATAAAATTCTTGAACAGCAAGCATTTCATACCATCCACCAATTGCCCGATACCGTACAGCGCAAACATCCGCCCAGGATGCTCTTTCAATCATCGTGATCGCCCCAGAACAACCACTCGCGCGTCCACCAGAGAGGTACACCACACCTGCCTACCATGGCTCCTTCCGCGATTGACGACCCCCCGAGTCGGAGGGAAGCTTGGAAGAGCTTGCCTTCGCCCACCATCTATCCGGTCCAGGAGGCCAAGTTTGAAAAGTATGTGGCGCCTCAGATCGATGGCCACGAAAAGGCAATAGCGCGTCCCCAGGGAAACGCCGCAATTGTCATCGATAATGGTACGTTCCCCCGTGCTCGCACTCAGGGCCTCCCTCCTAGGTAGCTGGTGCCGTGGCTGATCGCGGTACGATGCCCGCTTTTCTAGGTTCCTCAACTGTGCGTGCAGGATGGTCTTTCGAATCGGCCCCACGACTGGCCATCCCTCCTATCGCAGCGAAGTTCCGCGACCGAAAGATGGGAAAGACACTCTCCTTGGCTGGACACGATTGTTACTCCGACACGACCGCACGGGGACACGTACGCTACGCCTTCGAGCCCGGGACCGGAATTGTGAGCAACTGGGACGCCATGGAGCATGTCCTAGACCACCTCTTCATCAAGCTCGGCTTGAACGGCGTGGAAGGCTCCATCGATATGCCCATTGTCATGACGGAAGCGGTCGCGAACCTGCCGTACTCGAGAAAGTGTACGCACCGCCCCCTTGAGGACTGGATTCTGATTAGTTGCTAACTGGCAGCAGCCATGACCGAGATTATCTTCGAATGCTATGGCGCTCCTAGCCTCGCGTACGGCATTGATTCCCTCTTCTCATACCGCCAGAACCAAGGCAAAACCGGCATGGTTGTCTCGTCATCTTACAGCTCCACGCATCTCATTCCCGTCTACAATTCCAAGGCTATGCTGTCCCACGCTACAAGGCTAAACTGGGGCGGCTGGCATGCCGCCGAGTACATGTTGAAGCTCATCAGGCTTAAGTATCACAGCGGCTTTCACGGCAAGCTGAACTCGTCGCAGGCAGAGTACATGGTGCGAGATTTCTGCTACGTCTCGCAGGACTATGAGAAAGAGCTTGCGAGCTACCTTGACTGGACTGGACTGGAGGATCGCGAGAGAATCGTCCAGTATCCTTACACAGAGGAAGTGATCGTGCAGAAAACGGAAGAGGAGCTCGCCCGAATCGCCGAGCGCAAGAAGGAGAATGGGCGGCGGCTCCAGGAGCAGGCTGCGAAGATGCGGCTCGAACGTCTGATGAAGAAGGAGCAAGAGCTCGAATACTACAAGGACGTGCAGCGTAAGCTCGTCGACCAGACCAAGAAGGAAACGAAGCGGCTGCTGGATGACGCTGAGGTTAAGGACGAGACACATCTAGAGCGTATTGTCAAAGACTTGGAGCGGTCGATCAAAAAGGCTCGCCAGAAAGACCTAGGTGGCGAGGCGGAGGAAGAGCAAGAGCAGCCCGACTTCAGCCTCCTCGAGGTTCCAGATGACCAGCTCGACGAGGCAGGGCTCAAGCAGAAGCGCCAACAACGCCTCCTGAAATCAAATCACGATGCACGGGCGCGCGCCAAGGCAGAGAAGGAAGCAGAGAAAGCACGGATAGCCGAGGAGCAACGTCTGGACGAGGAACGGCGGACCAACAACCTGGAAGACTGGCTCGAGGACAAGAGGCAGGCGCGCCTCGAGAAACTCGCTGCCATCAAGGAGCGTGACCGTCTCAAAGCCGATCTTGGCAACCGCAAGTCGCTTGCAAATCAGATCCGAATGAAGAATATTGCCAACCTTGCCTCCGACTCACCGACAGGAGCGGGCGGTCGGAAACGGCGGCGTGGTGGGGACGACGACGACTTCGGCGCGGATGATGCAGATTGGGCCATCTATCGTAGCGTGGCAATCGGAGCCAACAAAGGAGACAGCGATGACGAGGAGGAAGGCGAAGAAGACCTCGAGGCTGCCGTGCGCGCCCTCGAGCAGGACCTCCTGGAATACGACGAGAATTTCACCTATGAGAACACACTCGACGCTCAGAAAGACTGGTCCAAGTCACTGCTGCATGCGTTCCGCTACGGACCGCGCCCATTCGATGAGACGCCCAGGGAGACGCACCAGCTACACCTCAACGTCGAGCGCATCCGCGTGCCCGAAGTCCTGTTTCAGCCCAGCGCCATCGCTGGTGTCGACCAGGCAGGCATCATCGAAATCGCGAGTGACATCCTCAACCAGCGTCTCCCCGGCATCCCCGGCCTTGATCGCGACGAGTTTCTCAAGGATGTCTTCCTTACCGGCGGCAACACGCTGTTCCGAAACTTCGAGGACCGCCTGCGAGCCGGTCTGACGGCCCAGCTTCCCGTTGAGGCCCCGCTGCGTGTCCGTCGTGCTGAAGACGCGCTGCTGGATGCATGGAGAGGCGCTGCAGGATGGGTGGGCACTCCCGAGTGGCAGCGCACGACCGTCAGCAAAGAAGAGTACCAGGAGAAGGGTGCGGACTACATTAAGGTGAGCTTGCCTGACTCAGGGTTGCCATTCCCCTCCTGAACCCCATTATTCCCCCATTCTCTCCGCCTTTCTCTCTCTATGCCCCTCTCGGCACGACTGCCTCTTGTGGTACGGCATGACTAACCCAGCCTCCCATTCATAGGAGCACGACATGGGCAACGCGTTCGCCTAGGTGGCGAACGGTTATTCGTCGACTGCAACGCGTGCCAAGCGGACCCGTCGCTAAAGGAGGGAACATGGGACCTGTATGAGGTTTGCCCAGTGGATGCATGCTGCAGTGTACAATTAGATTGGTAGATAAGTGGGTGCGACGGTGATTTGGCTCCATGACAGAAAATCCATGGTGTTCCGGTTCGACCACGCTCCCTAGCTAGCAGCATAGCTGCAGGTGGAATCTAGATACGAACAACCACAGCGCTCCAGTGCCAGAGAACAGGGGGCGCGTTTGTTGGGGGAGGGACGGGGGCGACGGCGCAGTGTGCGTCCATAGCCTTGCGGGATAATCCATCATCTTCCCCATTGAACGAA
Organism: Thozetella sp. PMI_491; assembly: GCA_021432635.1. Classification (NCBI taxonomy): domain Eukaryota; kingdom Fungi; phylum Ascomycota; class Sordariomycetes; order Chaetosphaeriales; family Chaetosphaeriaceae; genus Thozetella; species Thozetella sp. PMI_491. The sequence continues at coordinate 719,823 of MU270043.1, forward strand.
TACCGACTACTTGTGTAATGCGTATGCATGCGATACTATGATAGCACGAATAGGCATGTAGCGGCAACGGGACTGCAACGGGCCCTAGCACTAGTAATATCATTTTCCTTAAACCACATCTCCCCACCTGCCACGAGAAGACCTGCGCTCTAGTAATATTCGCCCGTCCACCCGTACAACGCAAAGCATGTAAGGAATGGTCGCCAAATGGTGCCTCGTCCGAGGCTATCTCATGACGCCACTTCCCTCTTTCCGTCTATCTTGGACATAGAAGGGCCCAGGTGATGACGAGCGTATGGCGCATCGCCATTCTGTGATCCCACTCCCCCCTTACTGCTGGCCACGCTTAGCAACGGCTGGGGCACGCGCGACACTTGCCACTCTCGTCGCCCCTTTTGTACCCACACTCGTGTCCTTATCACATATGCCTCTATTCGCGGGTGGAAGTAAATCCCGCGAGAAGCACCGCGCCGGCGTACCAGCTGCAATACATTCGACAGAGTATACGCAAGCACCATAACGCACTAACCGCGTTGCCCGCCCTAACGCCTCCCGTCCGTGACAGACCCCGGGTACGAGCCGGAGGCCGGGAATTCAACTTAAATGCAAAGGATCCTCAACGCCGGTCAAAAGACAAACGGGAAGTCGTAAAATCCCTACACCCCATCGTCCGTAGATTTGTGATCCTGGGAGATGGGCAAAGCTGCGGTGCGCAGCTTACGAGGCATTGGTCCTACATGGGAGCAGCAACAAGGCCGTCGGATGGCTCGCCCTTTAGCTGTCGGCTGATTTCGTCGGCCTCGCGCGCGGCATCTGCTCGACTATCTCGACCGTCGCTTGTCATGCCTTCCACGGCTTGAGCCACCGCCGCAAGGCTCGCGGTCGTGGGCCCTGAAAAGGATTGCTGGGCGGTGGGCGGCGGTAGAGCAATAGCGCGGGGATGCGCCAGGTTGATACTCGGAGGTGGCGGTGGATAGTTGCCTTGCAAGTCTATGAGCCGCGACTGCAGGTCAATAACATACATTCTCAGGTGCTCGTTCTCGGCTTGCAGAGATTGGTAGCTCGTCTTGACGTCGTCAGCCTCCTTGACCTGCTGCTCGAGTTTCTTGATGTAGCCCTCTTTGCGCTGTCGAAACGCGCGCTGGGATAATGTTAGTTACGTAAGGAACGCGGGTTCGTGCATGAGGCAAGCGAGAAGCGCAGATACGGGGACCACAATCCCGTCTTGGGGCGAAAGGTAACTCTGCATCCCCTGTCTCCGCGGACGGTCGCTGGAGACGGCGAGGTAGCGCCGAGATAGCTAGCAGGAGGCTAGATGGTGATGATTAAGCGCGCGTGGGCCCACTCCCAGAACCGGAGCTACGGCGCCAGAGCTCAACCCTGTCGATTCGCCACAGGAAAGGCGGCACGAGGGGAAGATATTTCCCAATACGGAAATAGGGCTTTGGTTGGAGGGAAACAAGAGGTATTACTAACCTGGGCAGCGCGGTTTTGAGCAGCACGCTTGGATTGCGAGAGCTCGCGCTTCTGCTTTCTTCCGTCCGAGCCAGCGTCCGCGCCAGGGTCAAGGTAGGCCACCGCGGGCGAGGATGAGGAACCGGACATGACAGATGCGGCTTGGTCGGGAAGTGAAGGCACGGCAGCTGGCATCATGGCCGGGGGAGGCGGGTAAACAGGACTTGCGCCGGGTTCGTGTGCGGATCGAAGCTCGGGGTCGATGTGCGCTTCGTTCTGGGCAGGTTGCGCCTGGCCGTAGCCATGCGGCAGCAGGGAATGGGTTTGCGCAACGGGTGACTGCTGTCCCCCTAAGCCGTTCGGCGGCGAATGGCTGGGGCCGTTAGAGTAGCCCGAGTGGACGTGGTTGTTTATTAAGGAAGACTCAGTTGGAGCTCCAGAGTCTGCTGTTGGTGGCCAAGGCGTTCAGGTTAGCATGTTTTGGGCCGATTATGCGAGTTGCAATGTTGAGTCAGGGGTCCAAGGGCGGAAGAAGGGGAGGTTCAAATAAGTCGGATCAGGACAGCGGGATGGGTAAGAAGAGGGCGATGCGGCGATATATAGTAATGACCATTTGAGAACAGGGTCGATCTAAGAGGTGCAATGCAGGCGTTACAGGGGTGGCACAGGTAATGAATGGCGCCGAGGACTGATGAGGTAACAGGTACGTGCATTGATACGGCCGAGTGGGTGCGGGAACGTAAGAGGGAAGCTGATGGATGACCGGTGTTGTAAGTCACCTGGGGACTGGGGAGAAGGACTGACTGCTGCACTGCAGCTCCTTCCCGCCAGCAGTGCCCGAGCAGCGGCGGGACGAGAGCCAGGGAAGCAGAATAGGTAACGGTGCCGACGGCCTAGCAGTCGCCACAGTAGCAGGTCGTCTGACTAGCTAAGTAGGCATTGAGGGAGATAGACGAAAGCGAGTGAGTGGCACTGGGTTTTGAATATGTAATCCGAGGAAACGGAGGCCACTATGGGGCAGGGGGAACGGCCGGTAGAAGGTTGGATTACATATCAGCGTGGTGGCCACGAGGGCCGCTGGGGGAAATCGGACTTGTAGCCCACTTTTGCAGCACAAAGCCGAGCACCACCACCACAAACCCTTCCCAGATCCAGCAGCCCCCCCAATCGATCGGCGCTAGCAACACTGCCAGCTCGGCAGGTCGACAAACTGAGCAACAGACAGCAGAAGGAGAGCAGAAGATGGGCATTCGAACAAAGCTTCGGCGGGAGAGGGTGTCGGTATGACGAGCACTCCAATCGCAGCGACAAGCAGCGAGGCTCCTCAGGCTCTGGGGCTTCCCAGAGCGTCTGCATCCCCAAAACAGCGAGTGGCAGGGGGATATGGCCAACTGGCATGCCTGGGGACCGGGGGTTGCTGGAGGGGGTCTGTGGGAGGGATGGTGCGGCTGCAGGTGGCCGCACGCGGTGCGGCAGAACAACCAGTGCCTCAAAAGTGCGAGGGGATGGGGCAAGCGAGCCGTACCAGTCACGATCCTATCCAGCCGGCCTCGCCATCTGGGAAGATAGGGGGCCGTGGCTAGTTCAGTACGGCAAACGGTAGATTCGCTGCTGGGGATTGCCTGCACCAGGCGCATGCAACCCGGGGCGCATAGAGGTGTGGGTGTGTGTAGGTGTGTGCGGGTGTGCAGGTTTGGTGGGTGTGTGTGGGTGCGGGTGATGGTGCGCCAGCCCTGCCCTTCACTGAAGGGTAATCTGTCGCGAGCAGTCGGGGCCTGGTGGGCGGGGAGGGGTTACCGGTTGGCGCTCCGTCCAGGAGCGGCGGCCGGTGCTAGTGACAAGATGGATAAAGGTGAGAGACCAATGCCTTGGTTGGCCTGTTGGCTTGGACGACAAAAACGGCGCGTCTCGGACGGGCTCGATGGATAGCAAGTGAGTGGAGCGAATGCGCGCCTGGTGCTGAGTGCAGATCTGGAGCAAATCCGCGCGACGGCTACGGATGTGACCCGAGGGGCCGAAGGAGCAGGAGGAATCCAAAGTGTCACTCACCCATCTTGAGGTCGGTCGACATGGCCGCGTTGCTGTTGCTGGAAGTCCGGCGGCCCTTTCTGACTCAGCATGAAATGAGGTACGAGACGGTTGCTTGCGTAGGCGATGATGACTACTCAGAACCGACCACTCAAACGAGAGCTGAGACAGGTCGCACCCGAAGATGGTGCTGTTAACAGTCTACCAAACCTAAGCCCGAAATTTCCGCATCTGTTAGTCGCGTCCAACAAGGGGGGAGAGCGGCCAGTTATCGCCGCAGTGGAACGATGGATGGGCAACAGAAGCCAGCAACCGCACCGCATCGGCCGGTGGTTGGGGCAAGAGGGTGGAGCAAAGCAAATGCGAATCCGATGGGGAAACGGGACAGACGAGAAAGAGAGATGGCTTACAACCGACCAGGAAGTCGACGGCGATGGCCTGGAATGGTAAAAAAGTCGCGCGGCTGGACGAGCGCGAGCAGACGACTCAAAAACCTAGAGTGTCGCGATCCGGAGTTAGTGAATGCTGCTAGCCGGGGAAGTTTGTCGCCGATTATTAATAACATCATGTTTTGGTCTAATGTAAGGCACTCACCTCCTCTTGGCCAGGCAAGGGGTGGGCTCGGACTGGGGGAGCGAACCAAGACGTGTAAGGCAAGCTCTCGCGAGGTGTCCCCGTGGAATGAAATGTTGAGTCAGCACAAGGGAAAGTTGCGAGGTGAGAAAAATCGGGCGGCAGCCTCCCGAGGAGAAAAGGCGGGCGGGCTCTGGTCTCGGTCGTGTGGCGCGCCGTCTTCGGTGTTCTCTCGTTCCCGAGCAGCTCAGCAGACAGCGGCGGCGACCCAGGAATCGCCGGGGATCCGAAATGGCGATGACTTCGAAGTTCTTTGTCAGATCTTGATGGCTTTGTCAGCAGCGAGGATGTTTGGTGCTGTGCAGGAGGGAAAGGGAAAGTCGCCGGCAAGCCGAGGAACGCGGGGTGGGGACATTTGCCATCGGCCGTGTGGGTTTCTTAGCCCGAGCCTTTTTTTTTTCTTGTTCCCGGGGCCTTGCTTGTCCCTTTGGCGAGCTTCCGCTTGGCCAAGATGGTCCTCACGCCCCAAACCCACATCGGGCCCTCGCCAGTGGCCAGCCACAGCCCGCCGGTTGCGCTTTCCTTCTCCCAAAATGCGAGTTTCCTCTCATTTGCTACCCTGTCGCCCGTTACCCAAGGAAGGCAAGCCACCTTGCCTCGCCCTCCCGCACCATTCGTTTCTGCACGGTCGACTCGCAATCGAGAACGAAACGGTCAGGTCCATCGTTCGTCACCCAGCCACCGTTTCCCATCACGTGTGAAGGATACGGACGCTCGTCAAGAGTGCTGCAGCACTTAGGTACAGTAGTAGCCTACATAATTACATGCTGTCTGCCAAAAAGAGAGACATCTCGCACAACTGCGACCCCCAGTCACCTTGCCCCCCCTTTCCCCCGGCTCCTCCTTCGACAAGAGTCTGTCATTCGAAAGCCAGGTAGGTACTGTATATGCGTAATTATTCTCCATTGCAATCCGCTGCAGTTGGTGGGCACCTCCCCTGTTTAGAGTCCACTTTTACAACGAAACCATGACGGGGCCTACTACGGTGGGGAGGCACAGTATTGTTTCCCACTCGCTCGTATAATCCATTAGTTAATCTTTCTTTATTTTAGCCGAAAACCCCACATTACAACGTAGAAAGTCGCTTGTTCCTACACGACACTACCGTTTCCCTTCACTAATCCCTGCTAAATTGCATATGGAGTGCTAGCCCATCGTCATGGAATTTGGCACCGTCTTGTAGCTAGGCAGATGAAAGAGACATTCGCATTGACAAGAGAGAAGGGCTGTTCGGGAGAATTATCCGGATTGAGCACCACGTCGCCTTCCGGATTGGGTAAAGAATGAATGCCTCGGCCGAACCACGCTTTGGTAGGTAGCTTCAGGAGAGCTCGACCCAACATGAGCATGTCGACAGGTTACTAACTCCGGCGCAGCAGCAGCACGTACAGAATATGACCGGGATCTGTTTGATGTTATTGATTGCTTACTACGCATGAAGGACGCTGTCCGCTTCGCTATGCTCCTATGCGACTGGCTGCTTTTAGCGTCTCTGCCGCGAGTTGCTCACTTTCCCGGCTTAAGTGCGTCCCATGCCCTTGCCGCCCTTGGCCATGTCAAACCCCGGAACTGAGCTCTCGTCGGAATATTGCTGCGAATTACGGGGTCCATAGCATAGGACGCCCCGGCCCTGCCCTGCCCATGGAGCCACCTTGGGCACACGTCGCCTGCCCGGCAGGCAAACACTCTAGGATCTCCTGCCGCCTCTCGGGATATGCTCAGGCATGGTGTTGGCTGCGCTGGATGTTTCCTCTGCCTCCAGCTGATCCATAGCTCTCTCGATGTGGACGCCGAGCCAGCCGCTCTAGCCACCACCGAACACAAGGGCGGCATCCATTACATCCGATCAATAGTTGAATACGACCCCCAAGCGGAAGGCCAGCCGCTCCCGCCCCCCATCGGAAGACATTTCAGCGTCTCATTTTTCATTCAGCTCGCGCTGAATCTCCCAAAGAAGACGCCCGTTACTAAGGAGCCTCCCGGCCCAGTAATTTACTCAGCTATAGTCCGGATCTTCCTTATCCACCTCTCCACGTGGCCTACCCCTTACCCACATGAACACGGTTGATTCATCTCGTACAAGTGATCGATTACAAAGTATAGGATTGCCGCTGAGTCGGCTGGGTTCCCCTGTCCACGCTATTTGTCTCGTACCGCTATTCCCCGGCACGCCTCTGGGCCTCACCTCCAGCACCAATTCAGTGCCGGAGCGTGGCAGGTGTTCACTAATTACCTGTGAAGGCACCCCGACACTGCCAAGTAAGAGGCCGGGAAGCCTCATGGTTCCCCGTTAGGGAAATTTGTCGGAATTTTTTGGTCATCTGACAGGGAACTGTTCAAGGCCGGCGTCAAGGACCGGCATTGTCTTCACAGCACGCATAACATCCACACCAGTAGGGAGTTACATATGAGCTAATCGCTGCGACTGATAGTGAGGTTACTCCTCGACTTATTCCGTACAGTCAGCGAGAAAATGTAGGTTGTGGCTGTCGGAGACGGCTGATGGGAAGTCATGGCAGCCGCAAAGTCTCGGGCAGCCTCGCTGTCTACCTTCAGTCCTCCACCTGGCGCACTCAATCACAGGGAACATACATCCCGTGTGGGCCCACCATCCCAGAATTACCCAAATAAGTAATAATGCCTCTCTGATACAAGTCGAGTACCTGTTTCCCATTGATCAGTCATACTATGTACTTGGGTTCCGGCGCTGTGGTACACCTTGATCCTTGCCCCATCAAGTGCTTAGATCCCATCCGAGCTCATAAGCGTCAGCCAGAGATAGATTCCATTAACTTGCGAGGTACTATTCCAAAGCCCGGCCAAGAGTGAAAAGCACCACGACCTCAGCTGCTGGGAAGTTGGACATCTACATGTACAACGGTAGCGCCAGCTGGTCCTCTGCAAAGTACCTCAGCGTACACTCTAGAGCCTGGGAGAGTCTGTCGGTGCCTAGAACGGTTAGTACATTAGTGGCATCGGGCGTCGCGAATCCAGCCTCTTTTCGAAACCAACCGCGATATGAATGCTGTGGGGGTTGGGGCCATTGTGAAAACGGGGGGCTTTAACAGTCCATTCGACTGTCTTTACGAGCTTCTCGTTTCGGACCAAAATCAATACTGCATGTGCGTGGCTATCCCGGAAAAGAGGCTCGGACTTGAAGGCAAGCTCGCTGTCGACGAGGTGTAACCTGAGAGCCACAGGCACGCGTATTGTCACGCAGATAATATAGGAATGCGTATGGCTGCAGACAACTTGATTACCTCAGTTACATAGGTACAAATCCTAACGACCCCTTTCTCTCAGGCAAGGGACGGAGCTCCCGTCAGTCCTAACAGTTGAGTGGCGCTGGATTACGGAGCAAGAATGCGAGGCTATTCGTAGATACGGTATACGATGCTACCAGCCCCATATGCCGAGTGCACTGAGATACATAATACAGGGTGGAGGCTGGCCCAACCCCCTTCTTTGTTGGGAGATAGCCTTGCAGAGAGTGCTGTCCCTCGGGTTGGGTCGACATAAGCCGCGGAGGGGAAGGAGCGGAGACCCGTCTGGTCTCATTCGCAAAACCCGGCGCGTATCGGCGTGGACACATCGGCAAGATTTCCTTAACCCGCATGCCGGTCTCAGGCAGGCAGGGTTGGCAGCTTATCCCGCCCAAGTCCGCAGGGGTCATTTAGGTGTAAATTTGATTGTCTCCTCACGCGGCTAAGACGACTACATACACATAGGTTTCGAGCACGGCTTTAAGGGGACTTATACATCTTGCCGGTTTTCCAGACATGAGTGACATTGGATGGCTTAGTAAGGACCTCGATGTCGACTAGGGGGTTGCTGGCGATAGCAATGATGTCGGCGTCGTATCCGGCCTTTAGCAGCCCCGATTTACGAGCCTGACGTCCTACCGTTTCGGGCGGCGTGGCCGTCGCCATCTCGATGGCCTGCAGCGGGGTCATGCCGGCTTGGACCGCCCACACTAGCTCGCGCGCGTTGCGGCCATGCGACAAAGGATGCTCGCGCGAGCTGCTGAACGAGTCTGTTCCTAGTGCAATCTTGACTCCCTCCTTGATGGCAAGCTTCAACGAGTCACGGGACAGCTGCGTCATCCTCTCTAGTTTCTCCTGGCTCGCCGGTGGCAGATTCTCTGCTCCCGCGGCCAGGGCTTCGACAATGTGCCGTGTCGGCACCAAGATGGCCCCCTTTTCCTTCATCTTGGTCGCGACTTCCTCATCGAGATACATGCCGTGCTCGATGGTCTTGACCCCGGCCTCGAGCGCGGCAAGGATGCCTTTCTTGCCAATAGCATGGGAGGCGACGACACGACTGTTGCGTTCGGCCTCGTCGACAATAGCACGAAGTTCTGCGGGAGAGAACTGGCTGTCCTCGGGCTGGTCGTTGAGCGACCTAACGGGACTGTAAGCGTTGATATAGCACAGAACACCCCTCTCCCTCTCTCCGAGCATGTCCAGTCCTGGAAAGCCTCTGCTCAAGGCAGGGTAACTAACAAACAAGCCAAGGAGCAGAGTAGCACTTACAGAACGCCACCCGTGGAGCAGATCTTGATGACCTTGGCCCCTCTTCGAACCGCCTGCCGCACTGACTTGGTGCAGCTGTCCACCCCGTCGCAGAGCACGAATGGAAAGCCGCGCTGGCTTGCATCCAATACGGTCTCGACTGGGACATCATGGCTGTCGCCGTGTCCCGCCGTCATGCTTAGCAACACGAACGAAGAATACACATGCGGGCCGGGAATGCGGCCTAGCTCGACTGCAAGCGCGGTGTCGCCGCCGTAGCCGCCGAGCTCGCGGACGGACGTGAAACCGGCTTCGAGCGTCGCCCGGAAGTCGTCCACGGTGATGGCCCCGATGGTGGTGCCCATGCCGGGAAGGAAAACACGTAGGGATTCCGCGATCCCCGCGCCGAGAACATTGGTGCCCATGAAGTGCGTGTGCACGTCCCACATGCCCGGCATGATGACGGGTACCTCAGTGAACACCACTGTAGCGTACTCGGGTGGCAGGTCACCATAGGGACCAGCCCATGCGATGGCCGTGTCGGACACGACGACTGCCCCATCCTGCAGCGGCTCGCCGCGGCCAGGGATCAGCACACCGGCACGGATACCAAAAACAGACCCGCTGGATGCGGCCTGCGGCTGGCGGAGTGGGATGCGCATGGCGCCGCGCTCAATGGTGTTGGGAGGGGTGCTGAGGAGAAAAGATGCCAATGGCAACGGACAGGTGCTGCTCCGGATGGCTACTTGGCCTTCTCTCCTATTTTCGATAGGCTCGCCAGAGACCGAGGGGTTGGGGGTGGGATGGAGGAGGCAGTGGTGTTGGCCCAGACATCCTTACAACCGTAGTCGGCCTCCCTAACGCGGCATAGCTCTCCTGCCGGCGTATCCATCACAGATGGAGGGAATGTCGCTGAGAGGCGCGCAAGCCATGTCCAGCGGACCCTTTGCGGGTAAATCAATTGGCCGGGAGCCACATACCTTCCGATTGTGAGCAAGTCCCCAAATTAGGCCAAGGTCTGCTACCTATAGCAGGGACCGTAACGCCGGGCAATGGCTCTGCTGCCAGGGCGCTTTGACGTGCACCGTATGTGCTGCACATCCCATTTCGTGGCCCGGATTTGGGGAACGTGAAGCGTGATTCTCAGAGAGTATAGGGAAGGTGGGTAGACTGCTAGGATAGCCGCTATGGAGAGCGAGCTGGTAAGCAGGCAAGGTAGGAGGTACTGTACCCTTGTAGATGTACATAGGTAACTTTGCACAGAATAAGGCGCTGTACACTAAGGTAGTCCTGCGGCTCCACTTTCAGCCTTTCACCTTCAGCAGCCTTGTCTTGTCTCCGAATGCCTCCATCCATCCAAACAATCCCCCTTTATTTTCCGCTACGAGGCAGACGAGCAGGATCCTCGGGCCATGCGCACCCCCCTTCTTTCCGCCCGGGTGCAAGCCGCCATATCACTCGCACCGGGGTCTCGACGTCCCACGCTTTCGCTGTCTCGCGTCTGGCCCCCAGCTACCCGCAGCATTTCAGCTACTGTTAAACCTGCCAGCTCCCGGTTGGCCGCCATGGAACGCCCACGCCATCCCGTGTTCTCTGCTGGCCAGGAGGACCTGGAAGCTCTGGATTCATCACTATCGACTCTCATGTCGTCGACAGGCGCGGGAGGACGCTGGGCCTTGACAAGCAGCGGCGAGGGACTCGAGAGGTCTTTCAAGTTCAAGACCTTTGCCAAGACCTGGGTAAGGCTGTGTTCCTCCCTTCCCTTCTCTGTCCTCCTCCTACTCCTCCCTCTCCTATCCCCTTCGTCGTTCTCACTCATTTTCGTCTTCTCCTCTGTCTCTCCCCGGGCGATTAAGCTGTTGGTCCGGCTACTTGCCGCCGGCGGCCCGCCCACCATTGCCTTCTATATACATCGCGCCTGTCCCAACTCGTATCAGTAATGCGCTTCAAAACCCAGCCCTCGCTCCACTCTTGCAGACGGACAGTCAGCCGAGTATCGCTGCACGGAGAAACGGACCCTGGCCGCCTGTGTCGTGCGTGACAATGAAGGGCCTTCCGTTAGCGAACCGTTCTGGTGTTATGCGTCTGCGCGTCAGAAGGCCCATTCGCTGCGCCCTTCCCATTCCGTCACCTATACGAGACAGGCCAATACCGCCAATACCGTAACTCACCACAAGCACCGTGCAGGGTGCAGGCTGAGTAAGATCTCAAGTGGCCCAGACGATCATCTTAGATGGTCAGATGCAGCGAGGCGGCAACAGCTTCGGGCGTGACACTAGCGGCGCCGGCATTCCATTCAGACGACGCGCCGATCCGGGAAGCTACCGTGCTGCCGTGCTGACCCCAAGCCCGATCGCCTGTTGTAGCCTAGGCCCTATCAAAAAGCTTAATGGGTTCGATAATAGGCCCCCCGGCCATCGAGCAAGTCTTTACGGCAGAGAGTCCGTTGGTTGTTGGGGGAGGGGGAGTCAATAAGACTACATGCACACCGGGTTGTCAGCTGATTGTATCTGCTATAGGACTTCATGACTGCCGTTTCACTGCAGTGCAAGCTGAAGAACCACCACCCCGAATGGTCTAATGTAAGGGATATCCTCACATTCCACTGGCTTGCTCCCTCGGGCATGAACGAATGTCCGCTCGCGGCCCAATTCCAAAAGCACAAACTTAAAGGTGAAGGAAGCTAACCGGCCTCAACCACCTGGCTAGGTCTTCAACACAACCTTTATACGGTGGACAACCCACAATCCCAAGGGTCTCTCGGCCAAGGACATTCAGCTCGCGGCTATATGTGACTCTCTCGCGCGTGACTTCGGCGAGATACAGGAGGAGCTACAGAGCTGTGAGTTAAAGGACCTGGCCGACAAGGCCACGAGCTCTTCTGCGGATTGTTGCACGCCCAAGGCCTAACGCAGACCTCGAACGATCACTCGACCTTTCGAACCGCCTTTCTCACAACGTATCACCATCTAGGACGCGTGGGCCCTTATCCGCATGTTCAACGGCTCGGGAAAGGTTCTGTATCAAGAAGAGTGTAACAGAGGGCGAGAGTGTATTATTAGTCTAATTTTCTAGTTTGCTATGCCATAACGACAGTCAAAAAGTCAATATATACGAGCAGAAAAAATCTCACGGCCCGCAACGCCTCAACCATGCCATTCATCCTTGCGTCATCTCGGATCGCAATGGCCTACGGCCATGCGCCGCATCTAATTACGTGCCGTGTCGTGTCGCTATTTACAACCGGCTTTTCCAAACACCTCACAAGTTATTTAACTCGTTAGCAAACATGCTGAGCTCCAACGCCACGCGACCGGTCGTGAAGGAGTCAACCTCGCTAATTGTTCAGCCGAGCCGGCCAATTCCTTTATTGAGACTTCTTCGCCCGGATCTGGGCGAGCTTCTTCTCGCGGCGCTTCTTGCTGGCCTCCTCGCCAGCCTCGGTGTCGAGGCAGTAGTCCCACCAGCGGAAGCTGGAGGCGTAGTTGCCGATGAAGCGCTCGTGGTGCATGTCGTGATGGTCAGCACCGGCCCAAAAGGGGAGGAAGCGGCGCAAGCTCCACGGGAAGTCGTAGCCGCTGTGGGCGTCGATGGCCTGGAAGAGGCGGAGGACAATCCACATGTACATGGTTAGGAGGTGGAGGTCGCCGGTGAAAGAAACCCAGAGGACAGGGCATCCGACGATGCCGATACCGAGGAGCATGACTTCAATGGGCGAAGCATACTCGGCAGCTAGGCCAAAGGGAGCGCTGTAGGTATGGTGCAGTTTGTGGATCGCCTTGTACAACGGGCCGTAGTGCAGACCGCGGTGGAACCAGTAGTGCCAGGCGTCCTCCAGGATGAAGAAGATTGCAATCTGCATAGCCATCTTCCAGATAGGAGGGAAAGGCACGCCAAACTCCATGCCCAAGTAGGTCGCGACGGGGTGAAAGAGCCAGATCTGAGGAAGCTCGACGGTGAAGTGGCTCAGCAACACCAGGGCGGCACACTCCCACTGCTCCTTCCAGGTGGGTACTTTTTGCTGCGCGGTCGTTAGCATTACGGTTCACGCGCAAGCGTGATGCGAAACCGAAGGGGGCTACCTACATTTTGAATCTTGTACTGGTTGAAGAAGGGGATGGCATCAATGATGATCCAGGGAAGCGACCGGCCAAAGTAGACGACCTCGTGCATGACGAAGCTCATGATGCCGGTAGCGAGCGTGTCATTCTGCATCCAGAGGTACCAAGCCTAGAAGTTCTCGTCAGTCCCGGCGTGGCTTGGGCGGATCAAGGCGGAGGGGAGTCGCGTACAGCCCACAGGCGCTCGAAGTAGCCCAGGTGAATGTTGTATTTGGAAACATCCTCGAAGATACTCGCGTATGAGGCGGTCGAGTTGAGACCCGAGAAGGTCGAGTTACTGTAGAGGTTGGGTTAGCTCCTTCAGTTCTGCTTGCGGCGCATGTGGCGGATTGAATAGAATTGGGAGCATACAGGAACGCGCTGGCCATGGTGCGCGTGGGACTGGCGTCAACGCCAATCTTACGGCTCTCGAGAAATGTGTGACTAGGTAGTTAGGACAAGAAAGGGACGTTCCAAGGAGTATGCTCAGCAGAGCCACTGGGTGTCGAGAGAGAAGGGGGATTGGGCTTGTCAAACCCAATGGCAATGGAGGTGTGTTGGACGGGCGAGGGCGGTGGAAGGGGGTCCGGGAGATTTTGATTGCGATAAAGGGGAGTCGAGATTTTTGAAGACCCCATCTTTGCAGATCCAGCTAGTGTGTCCAGCCAATAGCGTATTGCGAAGAGGAATCAGTCCACACTTTGTTGAGCCTTCCCGTGTTCCGGTTCCCACTTCATGCAGCCATCTGCGTCGGCAGGACCCGCCTAAGATTGTGACTGATGGTTCGAGGCGAAAATTCCATGCCCAGGGACGATGGCCAAATATTATGGGCATTTGAAGCGAGCCTCTGCTGGTCGTCCAAGTTACGGCTCTGGTGGCACAGTCCTTCTCCGTATTCCACATTACTATTTATCTATTTCCCCTTCTTCTCCTTTGGAGGAAATCCGTCTTGCCCGCTTAGCCGTGTGTTTGGGGCTACGAGTAGCAAAGCCCGGGTCTACTTGCACCGCCGCCCCATGTCGTGCACCCCTAACACCTCAGCGCCGGCAAAGATCCCGCGGCAGGTGGAGGCTGCACGGAGACGAGATTAGACTGTACAAACAGCCCAGCTGTGTGCATAGTGACAAGCTCTTCAATGCAACTACAGTACCTACCTTAGCTCCTTTGCCAGCTCGCCAGCTTGCCAGCTTGCCTCCTGTAGCCCATGGGTGTTTGCCGGGGATTGGAAAGCAGCCACCAGCGGGTTGAGTCTGGGAGCGTGATTGTCAATTGGGTAGAACATTTCCTCCCGGGTAACAGCGATGACGGGCGGTGTGGCCCGCCTGGGAGCCCGGGTAGCGTAAGGTACCGTGCTTTATCGGCGCTTGTTTTGGAGCTGCTCTCTCAGCTTATGAAGTCATCGACATTTTTTGACTGGCTCCTTCAAGCTTTCCTTTAACAGGCAAACAAATGCCACCAAGTCGGTACCTTACCTTCGCTGCCACTCTCCGCTGTCCCATTCATGCTTCCCCTTGTAGCCGGTGACCTGCCATTGCTTGCAGCAAGCCCCTGATAGCAGCTCACAGCCGCCGGCTCGCATTCCCCACGCATCGTGCTTCTCTCCTGCCAAGCTTTCTAAGGGCCATCGGCTGGCAGGTGTCCACTCAGAGTCGTCACCGCCCAACGGGTCCTCCACACCACCGTTGTGCACGGGGAGCAGATTCTGCCGGCTCAGGGTTGATAGGTCTGGTCTCGCCACACTCGATTCCCGACGCGTGTTCGGACACAGCACCGCCCGATTCGCAAGGAGGGGAGGCGAGACAGAGAGCAAGCGGTTGAGAGCTTGAAGGATCGCCCTGGTATTTGCGCGAAGCTAAGTTAACTTGGCCAATCATGTCGGTGGTGACAGAGTGAGTGAACCTCGCGCACCCGTCGCTTTTTTGCGTTCAGGTCTCAGAGCTGCTGTTGTTGACCAACCCATTTGCTAGCCATGTCCGCCGCCTGGATGCACAGATTGACCGCATCTCTCTGGTGCATCTTTCCTCGGAGGACGCGGATGTCGAGGAGCAGGCTCTGGGTGACGTGCATGCGGCCTTAACGGCGAAGACGCTCTCATCACCCCGCGTCAACGACTTGCTGCGCATCGTCAAGGCGCTCTCTAATTCTAACTCGGGTTCTCTCCTGCAGTCTTCCAACATCCAGAGTCTGCTCACGCAGTCCGGCCTGACGGGTCACGCGGGACTGGCGGGGGCCGAGGTCAAAACCGAATACGAATGCGAAATCGAATGGCTCTTGGTGGGGAAAGCCACTGTTCAGACCTACGGCCTCATACTAAACACCCTCCTGGACCAAATCATCCCGCTAAGCGATGGCATCTGGTACTGGGATGGTGTGTTGAGCTCGTACACGTATAGCAGCGTGTACATGGTACAAACGTCGCCCCTACGACTATGGAGTTGGTCTAGGGACATCTACGCCGAGGCGCGACGGCGCTCGCAGCGACTTGGACTAACCGCCGGCACGCGGGCCATGCTCCTCGAGTCGGGAGAAGTCCAGGACCATGAGGACGGTCCGGCTCTGGAGCTCCAAGGTGAGAGCAATACCGCGCTCAGCCTGTCTCAGCGATGGCGGCAGTTTTACGGTATAGTCCGGGAGAGCATCGTCGAGAGGTCCATCACCGACATCCAGCGCCGCGTGCTCTCTCCCATTGCTCTGTGCCGCTCGCAGGCGCGGACGAAGAAGGCAAAGCTGCGGAAGCTGCGCGAGATAACCGCTGCTGGCTTGGGCGTTCTCATGGACGAGGGCCTGAGTTTCGGCACTACCGACGTGGAAAGCAGCCGGGAGTGGAAGGGCGTATTGGAACGGAGTGTTGCCCTCATGGACATGGTTCTCCAGCACGTGTTAGTGCTGGATGTCGGCCTCTCCGACTTCGAAGACAAGGTCTTCGCCGGCGTGGAGGAGGACCCGGAGCTGTCCATCCATGTGGAGGATACCAACCCGTCGGACCGTCCAGCAGTGCTGGCACGACGCATCCTACAGCTACTCCAGGCCGGCCTTCCTAGCCACGTGAGAGAGATGAGGAGCATAGCGAGCGATAACGGGCGACCCTCTAGGCTCGTACGGTTTTGGCTGCCTGCACTGGCACTCTTGATCTCCTCTTCCACCATCCTCAAGGTCGTCATAAATCACCAGCAAGATATTGTTCGGTGGGTTCAAGATTTGGGCGTCACGGCCCGCGACTTTTGGTTCAACTGGGTCGTCGAGCCTGTCCGGAAGATCGTCGCAACCATTCGCCACGACTCGAATAGCGAGATCGCCATCATGAGCAGAGACAGTCTCAGGGCCGATCGGGAGAGTCTGGAGCGCATGGTTGTGGATTTTGCCGTCGACAACCCCACGCTCGCTGTAGGTGCGTCTTCCTTGAGCGAGTTCCAGATCGCCGAGATCAGAGCCAAGGTCAAGGAGGGAGACGTCACCCCTGTGCTGAGGGCGTATGAGAGAGACTTGAGAAAGCCCTTGAAGGGCGCCGTCAGCGGCGACTTGGTTCGAGCCCTCCTTATCCAGGTACAGAAGACAAAGGTCGACCTTGAGGTCGCCATCAGCGGCATCGATGCGCTACTCAAGAGCCAGGAATTAGTCTTCGGATTCGTGGGGCTGACTCCTGGCATCCTCGGTAAGTTTCCATGTGAAGAGCGGCAGCACCGTCGTCAAGGTGGCCTTCTTTCCGATGCTACTAGGCTCTCGGCAGCACTAACACGCCCGTCACAGTCTCCATCGGTGTGCTACAGTATCTACGCGGCGCCTTCGGCAACCGCAAAGGGACCCAGCGGAGTGGGCGGGCACGGCGCAGCGCCATGGTCCTGCGGAGGATCGATCGCATTCTGTCGGAAGCTACGCCTACGCAAAACAACCTCATCTCTTACAAGGACCACGGCCTCCTCGTCTGCGAGGTACACGTGCTCCGGCAACTCGCTCGCGGTCTTTTGCCGGGTGAGGTAGAGGGGCCGTTTCTAGAAGACCTGGATGATTTGGCAAACCTCAAAGGCATTCAGACGCAGAGGTGGGCGCTGGAGAGGATACGGCATACATACGCAGAGTGGCTCAATCGGATTTAGAGTACATACCTCTTATTTATCGTGCACCTAAAGAGGGCCCACACAGGTGCTGTCCATAGCCTCCCCCGAGCCCCAACCGTGAGAAGGGGGTGAGGAGGTTGTACGATAATTGTTATAATCCTGAAGCACGACAGCATTTTACAAGACCATTGAAGACTGGGCCACACATCCCAAGCATTTAGACGGACTAGCCAGCCCTGATGTCAAGATTCTTGAGCGCATCCCACTGTCTGCAGCAGACCACGCAGGCTCGACATGGGATCGACCTGGAATACTAAGGCGGGCGTCGTCTCGTTTGTGAGACACCCCAGGTCCGCAAACAGACGAGACGAGGCTTCTGCTTCAGCATGTCCATGTTTCGGCCGACGCACTGGCTGCAATGACGCTGCATGGCTAAGTGGGTTAATGCAGATCTGGCAGCAGGCGGTGTCGTGCCTCAGGCGCAGGGGCTCATCCGCCCTCCGGCGCTATCGCGCCTAGACTCTGGCACCGCAAAGGTGTACATAAAATGCACGAGGACAGCGATTGGCCATTTATATATACGGTCCGCTGACTTCTTCCAACAAAGTTGACTCGAGGCCTTGACGATTGTCAGCTCCCGGCTATTTGTGCTTGCTTAGAAGCCCAGGTTGAGGCTCAAGAGGTTCTGCTGTGTGTGCATCTGGCCCAGCCTAGTCTTTGTTTGCCCGTCGTCTTCGGGACCCATGTGGAAAAGGATTTATGGAGCACCTGGCCTCGGTTTATGCTCAGATTGGAAGAGGAAAGGGATAAGGAAGGAAGTGAGATCCGATCCCTTCTGGGAAAAAAAAAAAGGAAAAAAAAAAAGGACAAGGCGAGGCGATACTTTGTACCTACCTAAGCCACTGGCCGAATCGTGCTAGATAACGGTGGTCGTATCATAAAGAGATAGATTGATCTCTTTTCCCCATCAATGACTCCCGGCTCCCCGGTGCTTGCGAGGTCCAGCGGGTTCGGTGGGAAGCCAGCGTGACCCTGCAGCATTTTTAGCTCCCTTGGCGCTGCGTCCGGTCCTGCACAGGAAAAAAAAGTGGTGGGCGGCGTGGCAGTGGTGTCGTGGACCCATTGGGTCCCCGCCAGCCCAGCGTCCAGCACCCAGCGCCGCGGCAAGTCTGCAACGAACTAACAGCTGCACCTACCTCTTTCAGGCGACCGCTTCGCAACTGGACACCCAGTCACCATCCCGAGCACCGCCATCTTATTCCCTACTTCCTGCCGCGACCATCGGAGGTGTTGATTTCGCATCGTCACCCGTCGCGACGAAGACATCCTCGGAGCAGCGGCCGTTCGCCCTCGCCCTTGCAACAAAGCTTTGCCTGGCCCGACCAACCCATCGCCACGAGCCGTATCTTACTCGACCGTAACCCCTCGACTTTCTCCGCCCACGTTTTCCCCCCTCCCCCCCTTCCGACCGCCCATCGAGCCTCCCGCATTGAAGCCTCGGCGAAACCACCCCAGCGCGTCATAGGTCGTCCAGGCCCCTAAACAGCCACCATGTCGAGCAACAGGAATTACGACTTTTTGGTACGTTCTTCGCGCCGCCGGTCCATCTCTGTGCCTCGCGAGTCTGTCCTCCTTGCCCTCCCACCGCTCTTCCCGGCGCGCCGCCCTCCTTTCCCTCCGCCGGCCCCCCCTTTGATGGCGACGCCACCCGCACTTCGTCTCGTCTCGCAACCCCCCTTTTGCCAGAGAACATGTTGGGACTGATGCCACGGGCCAAAAACAGATCAAGCTCCTGCTGATCGGCGACTCGGGAGTAGGCAAGTCGTGCTGCTTGCTGCGCTTCAGCGAGGACTCGTTCACGCCGTCCTTCATCACCACCATCGGCATCGACTTTAAGATCAGGACCATCGAGCTCGATGGCAAGCGTGTAAAGCTTCAGATCTGGGATACGGCCGGTCAGGAGCGCTTCCGCACCATCACGACTGCTTACTACCGAGGCGCCATGGGCATTCTCCTGGTATATGACGTGACAGACGAGCGGTCGTTCAACAGTACGCCCCCCCCCCCCCGCAGACGAGCATTTAGGAGGACCGAGGGAGGGAGAGAGATGCGATGAAAGGACAGCGCCAAGTGGCGCCTCTATGTTTCCGCACTGTGACAACAGTTGAGCCGAGAGCTCCATCCAGGGTGTTGGAACTGTCCACTAACAAACACGCAATATAGACATCCGCACCTGGTTCGCAAACGTCGAGCAGCATGCCACTGAGGGCGTCAACAAGATTCTTATTGGAAACAAGTGCGACTGGGAGGACAAGCGGGCAGTATCGACGGAACAGGGGCAGGCGCTGGCCGACGAGCTGGGCATTCCGTTCCTCGAGGTTTCGGCCAAGAGCAACTTCAACATCGACAAGGCGTTCTACAACCTTGCCGCCGATATCAAGAAGCGCATCATCGACACGTCCAAGAACGAGACAGCTGGCTCAACGGGAGTCAACGTCGGTGAGGGTGGCAATGGCGGAGGGAGCAAGTGCTGCTAGAGAGAAGGGCGGAAGGGGCAGGCATTGTTGGTTAACAGCATGTGGCGAGGCCGACGAGACGGCCAGAGGAACGTGGAGGAGGTAGATGATCGACCTGGAAAGACCGGCAGGCTTGCCACTAGGGTTCGAGCCGGCCAAGTCACGCAGGACCGACCATGCGCGGACGGCGATGAGCAAAACCAAGGCACAGACCGATGCTGGAGCGTTACCAACCGGCATGCTACCGCCTCCCCTTCTTCGCTCGCTCCTTCGATCGGAAACCAGCGTTACAGCACGTACATTTTGCGACTTGTCCATGTCGGGAATTTTACCCTTGCTTGGAACCCTGCCCGTTTATAGAGCCATGGGCGGGGAAGAGGTGTTTCGTCAAACCAAGGAGAAGGGGAGGGTTGTGAACAATGGCAGAGCAAATATCTGGTCACGGAGTTCTTCGGGTTATTGACGAATCTTTGGCTTCCTTCTTAATACATTGTCTCTTCCGATGACCTCCACATTACCCGTCCAGAGAGCCGCAAGGTGCTAAAGGAACGATGTCTTCTTCGTAGAGTGCAGTTCCGCCCACAAGGCTCATTTATATGACATGATCGATTATCCTGTAGCGGGGAAGCAAATAGTCACTTGGAAAGAAAGACTAAGCTCAATGACATCAATTACCATCAACTCAAAATGTGGTGCTAACTAGCGAGAGTCGGATAGCGAAGAACGGAATGAAACAGAACGCCAGAAAGCCACAGCGCATTTCCCACCCCAGGTATCTTCCCCGTATTTACATGAGAACACTGCAATGAGTTAGAATCATGACCGCGCATAGGCCGGAAGGGTGGAAGGGGGTTGTAAGGGGAACTTGCCAGCAAGAGTTTTGCTTCTTGGCTTGCTCTATAGATGCGAGAATGTGTTAGTCGTTCCCCTCATTGACATAGGACGAAGTAGGACGGCCATACGATAAAACATCTTGGACTGGGCGCTTAGGCCGTCGCTCTTGGCTACCAGATCTGCCCTCTTAGTTAGCGTTCCATCTCAAAACACCAGGGCCGTGACACCGAAGGGAGGCGTACCGTCAATCTTCTCGCCTCGTTGCAGGACCGACTCAATGGTTTTATGGAGGGTAATCTTGGTCTCATCAAGCTCCTTCTGGATCTTCAGGATGGAATCAGCTTGCTGGGGGTCCTGGTACTTGGTCAGGTAGCCCTTGAACTCCGGCATCACAAAGGTGGGCGTGCCGGTCGACCACGAGGATCGGGGGTGGGCAGAGAGAAAGTCATCCACAATCTTGGAGAGAAGTTGGTCTGTCTGCAGTTAGCCAAATAGTCCTCGGCGTACTATGTGAGCTTGAGAACTTACGGGCGACAAGGGAGGGGTATTCGTGGTCGGTGATGGCAATCCCGCACCTTGCAAGACGTTAGTCGCTCGCTTTCCTCTGCCGCCACCACAGGAGATGGGCTCACTCACACTCCCTCGGTACGCGCATAGCTGTGGAAAGTGAGGTCTTGCTCCTCGACATCCTGCCTATTTCCTTATTAGAGTCATTCCTCGATTCGCGGTACTTGTCCATTCCCTTACCTTTGGCCGCCCGATGTTCGCTCAGCGACCGTCTTCACTCCATGTCAGTCCATGATCGGCGATTATACTGGCAGAGGCCTGCTAGAGGGGCAAGTGGAATGCTGACCTTGGCAAAAACGGTCATGAACTCGGAGTAGCTGCCCTTGGTAAACCTCGAATCTTATAGCTCGTCAGCGCGCCGTCCCGGTTCGTTGTCGATGTGTATACGCACAAGAGGAGAGCTCCTTCTCTGTCACGAGCTCGTGGGACGGCTTCGTGTCGTTGCGGATGATCTGCGAGGAGAAGTCGTTAGCCTGCTTCGGACAGTCGAGGGGGGGCTTGAAATCGCCCCCAGCTTGCGATACGCTAGCCGAGGCAACTTGGAGGCGTGATGCGCAAGATTGATCACGGAGTCGTGCTGGCCCCTTGCTACGGAGAGCATGGAACCTTCTTGCGGATCCTCTCACGTCTCTCCGATCACCGCTTATCCGATCTTGTCGCCGAGGCGGCGGTGTCTAGATTGCCGGTCGACCACCGAGGCTCTTCGCTCGCAGCGCCAGGGAGATAGAATGGGGAGCATGGAAGTGTTCGCTTACTCCGATATAGTGCAGCTTCCTAATGGGCCGTTAGTACCTAGCACCAGCCATCGCGCTATGCAGCAGGGGGGCCTACATGTTGGCGGTGGATGGCGAAACACTTCTTTCGCTTTGTTGAGGCAGGAGATTTGCTTTGCGAGCGTCAATGCGGGGCAGACCTCGGAGTAGCGGTCTGGTCTCGGGGTCACGACGCCCCGGAGGATGTTCCAAAAATTGGGAGGATGCGGGGTGGAAGTCGCGGTCTTCGTCAGAACGGCGTTCGCAGAAGTCTTATGATCGAGGGAGGAGGGGGGCTGGCGAGATTGAAACCCGACAGGAAACCGGACGTTTATGATGGATCTCCCGTCGATACGTAACAGAGGGCGGAGGGAGCTCTGGCAGCCCACAAACGTCACATGCGCCCCCCCTTAGGCCTTAGTGGTTGCCCCAATCAGGCTGCAGAATTTCGGGCCTGTCAGGGGCCGCGATAGAGGGGTTGCCTTTGGCGATATGGGTGGGGGCCTGCGAGCATCCGCCCCGCCACCACAGCACCGAAGAAGGGGCAGTGAGTCAAATGGCCGGCCTGAGGTTCCCACAACATGCTTCTTATATGCCGCGTGCACAGCACTGGAAAAAAATAAAATAAGAATAAATTCATTCGATAGTAGCGCAAGCTCGTTTCACCAGAGTGCTGCGTTTTCCCCGATCATCTCAGGCTGCTGCCCACCGACTGGACTTGTCCGCACGCTGAGGCACGGCAAGAAGCCAGCATGGCGGCCTCGAATCTCGAGACAGCTCACGCCCAATGGCGCGCTCAAGTGGAAGCGATGAAGGCAGCGATTGCGAGCCTCAACCTTTCCCAGACAGCCCCCAGCAGCACAGACCCAGAATATGAGGACGATGACTATGGCTACAGCTCCGGCACTGGAAGTCACGATGTTTGGGACTACATATCAGACAGCGAACTGGATGAGATTGCCTTTGACAGCGGCGATTTGATGGACGGCACCGAGGGGCTTGGCCAAGAGCCATATGGCCCAGAATGGCTTGCGATGAAGTGCTCTGACATTGCCTCAAAGAAGTCAGGCTTCACCTCTAGCGCCCTCCAGGACCAGATTCTGGATATCCTAAAGTCTAGTCGCCAGGAGGACGAGATCCAGTCGTCTCTGGCCGACCTCGTGGGGTTCGACGACTTCGAGTTCATCATGGACCTCCTGTCGCACAGAAAGGAGGTTGTAGCAGCCACCGCAATTTCGGCTCACGAGCAGCACTCTGCTGCACCCCGGCTCTTGACTCGGGCTGAGAGGGAAGAAGCGCTGAGGCGAAACGATTTCGCACACAAGAATACCGCTCTAGCGTCGGCTCGCTCAAAGGAGCCCGAGTATCCCCATGTATATAGATCCTACAACCCAGGAAACACCCTCAGCCATGCCGGGCGGCGCTACGGGCTACCGGCAGACAGCAAGCGCTTGGAATTCGAGAAGTACGAAGAGTATTTCATACCAGCGGGACGAGCTGGCACTCTCCGGCCGGGGCAGAAGCTGGTCCAGATCGCCGATATGGACGGGCTCTGCCGAACCACGTTCAGGGGGTACAAGACACTGAACCGAATGCAGAGCCTGGTCTACCCAGTCGCGTACAGGACAAACGAGAACATGCTCATCTGCGCCCCTACCGGTGCCGTGAGTGATAACCCCCCCTTCCCGGCGTTTCAGCAATGCATGCTGCCCTTCAAGTTCTCCTAACACGCTTTAGGGAAAAACTGACGCTGCTATGCTCACAATTCTTCACTGTGTCGGCCAGTACTTGACCCCGTCTCCCTTCGAGGACCATGAGACGATCGATTTCGCCGTCCATGCTGAGGACTTCAAGATCGTCTACGTGGCCCCAATGAAGGCTCTAGCCGCTGAGATCACAGAAAAGATCAACAAGCGCCTCTCATGGCTCGGCATTCGTTGTCGTGAATTTACTGGAGACATGCATCTGACCAAGGCCGAGATTGTCCAGACACAAGTGATCGTCACTACCCCTGAGAAGTGGGATGTAGTCACGAGGAAAGGAACTGGAGATACCGAGCTGGTCCAGAAAGTTCGGTTGCTTATCATCGATGAGGTCCACATGCTTCACGACGAGCGAGGCGCCGTCCTCGAGTCCCTCGTTGCCCGTACTGAGAGGCAGGTGGAGAGCACGCAGTCTCTGATCCGCATCGTCGGTCTCAGTGCCACCCTTCCAAACTACATCGATGTGGCCGACTTCCTCAAGGTCAACAGATACGCCGGCCTCTTCTACTTCGACGCCTCCTTCCGTCCCGTCCCCCTGGAGCAGCACTTTATTGGAGTTAAAGGCAAAGCGGGCTCCAAACAGTCGCGCGAGAACCTAGATCAAGTCGCATTTGAGAAGGTCCGAGAGATGCTTGAAAGGGATCATCAGGTCATGGTGTTTGTCCACTCTCGGCGAGACACCCTAGCTACGGCCAAGATGCTATACGAGAAAGCCGTCGACCAGGCATGCCTCGATCTCTTCGATCCCAGCACCAGCGAGAAGTACGAGTCTGCAATGAGAGACGTCAAGTCTACGAAGGCAAGGGAGCTCAGGGACCTCATCCCCAAGGGGCTGGGCATCCACCACGCCGGCATGGCGCGCGCGGATAGGAATCTTATGGAGAGGCTCTTCACCGACGGCGTCATCAAGGTTCTCTGCTGTACTGCAACCCTGGCCTGGGGTGTCAACCTTCCGGCGGCTGCTGTCGTCATCAAGGGTACGCAGGTGTACAGCGCGCAGGACGGAAAGTTCGTGGACCTCGGTATTCTTGATGTGCTGCAGATCTTCGGTCGTGCTGGACGGCCCCAGTTCGAGGATGTCGGTATCGGCATGATATGCACAACAGCAGACAAGGTAGCCCACTATCTCTCTGCGGTGACAGACCAGCTTCCCATCGAATCGAAGTTCTCTGCCAAGCTCGTTGACAATCTTAACGCCGAGATTTCCCTAGGGACCGTTACATCTATTGCCGAAGCTGTCCAGTGGATTGGATACTCATACCTGTTCGTCCGGATGAGGAGGAACCCCATGGCTTATGGTATTGATTGGGCCGAGTTCTCCGACGACCCATTGCTGGTCCAGAGACGCCGACAGCTCGCTATCCAAGCTGCCCGCACACTGCAGAAGAGCCAAATGATCATCTTCAATGAGGCGACTGAGGAGCTGCGAAGCAAGGACGTCGGCAGGATAGCCAGCCAATTTTACATCCTGCAGACTACCGTCGAGATCTTCAATACCATGATGCGGCCGCAGGCGACCGAGGCAGATATCCTAAAGATGATCGCCATGAGTGGTGAGTTCGACAACATTCAGTCGAGAGACAGCGAGGCCAAGGAGCTCTCCAGAATGAAGGAGAATGAGGCCATTGTCCCATGCGATGTGGATGGTGGCATCGACCAGCCGCAGACGAAGACGAACATCCTCCTCCAGGCCTATATCTCCAAGGCGCAGCCTGAAGACTTCGCACTGGGTAATGACCTCAACTACGTTGCCCAACAGGCTGGGCGTATCTGCCGGGCCTTATTCATGATTGCCTTGAATAGGCGGTGGGGACACCAGTGTCTGGTGCTGCTCACCTTGGCCAAGTCGATTGAGAAGCGGATCTGGCCTTTCCAGCATCCTCTCCACCAGTTTGACCTCCCAAAGCCGATTCTCCACCAGCTCGACACCAAGGAATCTCTCGGCATCGAGGTCCTACGGGACATGGAGCCCGCTGAGATCGGTGGTC
The DNA here is from genome assembly GCA_021432635.1 of Thozetella sp. PMI_491. Lineage (NCBI taxonomy): Eukaryota > Fungi > Ascomycota > Sordariomycetes > Chaetosphaeriales > Chaetosphaeriaceae > Thozetella > Thozetella sp. PMI_491. The sequence goes on from MU270043.1 coordinate 745,025, forward strand.
TTGTCCGCAACCACAGTGCCGGCTCGAAGATCGCCAAGCTCCTGAACAATTTCCCCACTGTGAGCGTCGAGGCTGAAATCGCGCCCCTAAATCGGGATGTCCTGAGGATAAAACTGTATATCACTCCAGACTTCCGGTGGAATGATCATGTCCATGGCACGTCGGAGTCTTATTACATCTGGGTCGAGAACTCGGAGACAAGCGAGATCTATCATCACGAGTTCTTCATTCTCAACAGGCGAAAGATCCACGACGATCACGAGCTCAACTTCACAATACCTCTCTCTGATCCCCTCCCTTCGCAGATCTACGTCAGAGCCGTTTCCGACCGGTGGCTCGGTGCAGAGACCGTAACCCCCGTCTCCTTTCAGCACCTCATCCGCCCCGATACCGAGAGCGTGTACACTGATCTCCTCAACCTCCAGCCCTTGCCCATCAGCGCTCTCAAGAACCCTCTCCTCGAGGAGCTCTACGGACAGCGGTTCCAATTCTTCAACCCAATGCAGACGCAGATCTTCCACACCCTATACCACACACCAGCCAATGTTCTTCTGGGGTCACCGACAGGTAGTGGCAAGACTGTTGCTGCAGAGCTCGCCATGTGGTGGGCTTTCCGCGAGCGGCCCGGTTCGAAGGTGGTCTATATTGCGCCCATGAAAGCTCTCGTTCGTGAGCGAGTCAAAGATTGGGGTAACCGTTTGGCCAAGCCAATGGGGCTGAAGCTCGTCGAGTTGACTGGTGACAACACTCCGGATACCAGAACCATCCAGGATGCGGACATTATCATCACAACCCCTGAGAAGTGGGACGGCATATCGCGCAGCTGGCAGACGAGAGGCTACGTCCGCAAGGTCAGCCTCGTTATCATCGACGAGATCCACCTGCTCGCCGGCGACCGTGGCCCCATTCTTGAGATCATTGTTTCCCGAATGAACTATATCGCGGCGTCCACCAAGAACGCTGTCCGACTCTTGGGCATGTCCACCGCCTGTGCCAACGCCACCGACCTCGGCAACTGGCTTGGAGTCAAAGAGGGACTGTTTAACTTTCGACACTCGGTGCGCCCGGTACCGCTAGAGCTCTACATCGATGGCTTTCCGGAAGTTAGAGGCTTCTGCCCCCTGATGCAGTCTATGAACCGCCCGACCTTCCTCGCCATTAAGAACCACAGCCCAGACAAGCCTGTGATTGTGTTCGTACCTTCTCGCCGCCAAACCCGCCTCACCGCCAAGGATCTGATCAATCTCTGCGGAATGGAAGACAACCCAAGGCGTTTCCTCAACATGGACGAGGACGATTTACAGGTTAACCTTGCTAGAGTCAAGGATGATGCGCTGAAAGAAGCGATTAACTTTGGTATCGGCCTACACCACGCAGGTCTCGTTGAGTCGGACAGGCAGCTGGCGGAGGAGCTGTTTCTCAACAATAAGATACAGATACTTATCGCAACCAGCACCCTTGCCTGGGGCGTGAACCTACCGGCTCACCTGGTTGTGGTCAAAGGCACGCAGTTCTTTGATGCCAAGATCGAGGGTTACAAAGACATGGACCTCACCGACGTCCTTCAGATGCTGGGTCGGGCAGGACGGCCACAGTTTGACAACTCTGGCGTAGCGCGCATCTTTACCCAGGACGCCAAAAAAGACTTCTACAAACATTTCTTGCATACTGGCTTCCCGGTAGAATCCTCCCTCCACACGGTCTTGGACAACCATCTTTGCGCCGAGGTCTCTGCCGAGACTATTATCACGAAGCAGGACGCGCTCGACTATCTCACTTGGACCTTTTTCTTCCGAAGACTCCACAAGAACCCGTCCTACTATGGTTTGGAAATCTCTGCCGAGGATCACAGCAGCATAGCTGCGCAGCAGCTGGCCAATGACTTTATGATCGAGATGGTAGACAGGTCTCTCAATGAGCTCGCCGAGTCCAAGTGTGTCGAGGTTTATCCCAACGGCGACGTCGATCCCACGCCCTTGGGAAAGATCATGAGCTACTATTATCTATCACACAAGACGATCCGCTATCTTGTTCGACATGCCAAGGCAAACGCCTCCTTCCTCGACGCATTGTCATGGATGTGCCGTGCGACCGAGTACGATGAGTTGCCCGTTCGCCATAATGAGGATCTAATCAATGCTGAGCTGTCCCGCAACCTCACCTTTCCTGGAACTTCGTTCGGCCTGCCCATGTGGGATCCTCACGTCAAGTCGTTCTTGCTGCTACAAGCACATATGTCCCGCATCGATCTCCCCATCACTGACTATGTAGGCGATCAGACCAGCGTCCTCGACCAGGCGATCCGTATCATCCAAGCATCTATTGATGTCATGACAGAGCTGGGTTACCTCTCTAGCACGCTCGAGTTCATCAAGCTGCTGCAGTCCATCAAGAGCGGGCGATGGCCCACAGAACCGCCACTCTCGGTTCTCCCCGGTGTGGACGAGAAGACGAAGAACGAGACTCGCCTACAGGAACTCAGCAAGCTCAGGGGTCCTCAGCAATTCCAGAAGCTTGCTCGTGATTTGCGTGTGCCAGCGGCTGTGACAGCCAGATTCGTCAAGGCGGCCGGGGCGATCCCGAACGTCGAAGTGTCGGTCGAGGACGTAACGACGTCCTCGCTGGCTGTCATACTGAAGCGTCTTAACCCAATCACGGAGCGAGAGGGGCGAGTCTACGCACCCAGATTCCCCAAGCCCCAGACGGAGGGTTGGTTCGTAGTTGTCGGGCAGCTGGAAACGGACGAGGTGGTTGCGGTCAAGAGGGTTGGCTGGAGCGCCGGTCCAGGCAAGACGTTGACGGTGGGCTCGAGACCCACGGCGCGAGCGACCATCAAGCTGCCCCCGGCTGTCGGATCGGATCCCAGGTCCTACGACATTCTCGTCGTCAGCGACGCATACACTGGGCTTGTGTACCGAACGATGGGAGTTGAGATTCCTGCGGCACCAACGGCTGACGGGATATCGAAGTAATGAGAAAATAATCTTTCTAGCTAGCTACGGGTTACTCTATTCTATCAGTCTATGATAAACGTATTTAGCTATAGATTCACAAGTATCGTTACCCCCAAACCAACTCACATGAATGGCGAAGAGAGCGTAGTCGGCAAGTGTCACGCAAAATATAATCAAATGTGGTTTTTAGTTCTGCGAAGAGAAAACTCACACTGTTAATGGAACCAAGCCTCGAGTCCATTCGCGAGGGGCCGCAACCTGCTGAAGGACGAAACCAGGGGCTATGTAAACAATTGGGTCTCCAAGGCCGGATAATTATCGGGAAATTAGCCCCCCAGTGGGTACCTTGGGTACTCCATACTTCCCCGCCCCCACCTTTTTGGGAGCTTTTACTGCACTTGTGAAAAAAAGTTTCTTGCCAATGGCTTTCTTCCAGTTTACATGCTAGTACCTTACCGTCCGTCTGTTACGGTACTTTATCACATTAACCACCACTATGAGCAGGAAGAAGTTTAGGGTGAGCACTGCTTAGTTCGACTCCATGCCAATTCATGGCTAATCAGCAGACAGGGAGGCCGAGGTGGTCGAGGTGGTCGCGGGCGCGGAGGCGGCGGCGGACGAGGGGGTCGCGACGATTTAGGCGGCCGGCGCCCTTACCAAAGCTATCCCGAGGTGCCCAAGGAGAACTCCAAGCTTCAGACGTACTATGACGGCTTGCTACAGCTTCCAGAGGAGGAAAAGGCCGAATTCTGGGCCGCATTGAGGCGAGAGCTGCCCAACAGCTTCCGATTCTGCGGCCACAAGGGGCATGCGCTCACCGTCAAAGGGCTTCTGGAGACTCGATATATCCCCGAGATCACGAAGATCACGTCGTACGACGGCCTGCCCGTTGACCCTCCGAAGCCGGTGCCCTGGTATCCCGATTCTCTTGCCTGGTGGATGACCACACCGAAGAACATTGTCCGGCGATTCCCCCCCTTCGCCGCCTTCCAGAAGTTCTTGGTGTCTGAGACGAGCGTGGGAAATATCAGCAGGCAGGAGGTGGTCAGCATGATTCCTCCGCTGCTCATGGATCTACACCCGGGAATGACTGTGCTGGATATGTGCGCTGCGCCTGGTAGCAAGGCCGCGCAGCTGCTGGAGATGATTCACCGCGGCGAGGAGGACCGCATCCGCAAGGTTATCCAGGGCTTCACGGGTGGCGCCGAGGCCGCCGAGGACGACGAATCCAAGCTCGAAGCCGACCCGGGCGACGATGGCAGAGCTACCGGCCTCCTGATTGCCAACGACAGTGACTATAAGCGTAGCCACCTACTGATCCACCAACTGAAGCGGCTTTCGTCCCCTAACATGATTGTTACGAACCACGACGCCACCATGTACCCCCCACTCCGGCTGCCCAGTACCGATCCGAAACTGAATGCGTACCTGAAGTTCGACCGCATTCTGGCTGATGTGCCCTGCTCTGGCGACGGCACCCTCCGCAAGAATGTCAATATTTGGAAGGACTGGAGTCCCTCGAATGGCCTCGGTCTTCATCTGACCCAGACGCGTATTCTCGTGCGCGCACTCCAGATGCTGAAGCCTGACGGCAGGATGGTGTACTCAACCTGCAGCATGAACCCCGTCGAGAACGAGTCGGTCGTCGCGGCTGCGATCGAACGCTGCGGCGGTGCCGATAAGATTGAGATTGTTGACTGTAGCGACCAGCTAACCGGGCTCAAGAGGGCACCGGGTCTGAAGAAATGGCAGATCATGGACAAGGCCGCGCGCATCTGGAACAACTGGGAGGAGGTCATGGAGTTCACCAAGACGACCGAAGACGGCCTCGTGCCCGGAAGACTAGTTGAGTCCATGTTCCCGCCGGTAGAGGGTACCCAGGGCAACGACCTCCCCCTAGAGCGCTGTATGCGAGTCTATGGCCACATGCAGGATACCGGTGCTTTCTTTATCACTGTGTTGCGCAAGAAGGCCGATTTCAAGGCCAAGCCCGAGGCAGCTAGCCCGAACGAGGCAATCCTGCGCGCACAGGCCGTGGGATCTAAGCGGCCAAGGGACGAAGACGGCGAAGAAGCGGAAGCCAAACGGCAGAAGGTGGAGGCGGCCACGAATGGCAATGGTACGGTGGATCCTGCCGCCGGCGACGCTGACGCCGCGATGCCAGATGCCAGTGATACCGGACCAGCGCCGGTCGCAGAGACGGAGGCACCGGTCGTATTGACCGAGGAACCTGTCAAAGCGGAAACCACGGCAGAAGATGGCCCTACTGCAGAACCCGCTGCGGAAGACCCGATCCTAAGGGATGGGGAGGCAACAGAAACGCCCACGCCGACCACCCAAACCCCTGGCTCAGGCTTCACCCAGCAAGAGAAGAAGAAGCAGGACGGCCCGTACGAAGAGCCGTTCAAGTTCCTCCCACCCGATCACGAGGTCACCAAGGAAATAGCCACCTTCTACGGCGTCTCGGACCGCTTTCCGTCGGACCGCTACCTGGTGCGCAACGCGACCGGCAACCCCGCCAAGGCCATCTACTATACCAGCGCGTTAGTGCGTGACATATTGGTCATGAACGAGGGCCGCGGTGTCAAGTTCATCCACGGCGGCGTGAAGATGTTTGTGAAGCAGGATGCACCCTCGGCAGACGTGTGCAGATGGCGCATTCAGTCGGAAGGGATGCCCATCCTCCACGGCTACGTGAGCGCGGATCAAGTGGTCACGCTACATAACAAGGAGACGCTCAAGAGGCTCCTCGTCGAGATGTTTCCCATGATTTCGGACGGTGGCTGGGAGAACTTCAACGAGATTGGCGAAAAAGTGCGGGATATGCGCCTTGGCTGCTCTGTGCTCCGAGTAGAGCCCGACGGCACCGACCCCGATTTTACAGAGCACATAGCATTGCCGCTGTGGAAAAGCTTCAAATCGCTCAACCTCATGCTGCCCAAAGACGATCGCACCGCCATGCTGCTGCGCATCTACAACGACACGACCCCGTTGGTCAACATGGGCATCGCGAAGCGGGCTTTGGACGGAACCCGCCTTCCCGAAGAACCGAAGGTGGAGGAAGCGGCGACTACTGACGTAATCGATCTGGAAGACGCTCCTAGCGATATTGGCCAAGTTGAGGGCGAGAACGGCGCGACGGAAAGCTCTGACGGTGCCCAGCCGGAGGCCGCCTCGGAAGAGCTGCAAAATGGCAATGCAGAGGAAGAAGCTAGGGGTGAGGAGTGAATAACCAAAGCACGAGACGGCCAACGAAAGCGCGAGCCCTAAAAGGCCTAGCCGCCAGAACGAGTAGACCGCGTGTTGGTCATCTCAAGACCAAGTGTGTTGTAGGCACACCGATGCGGTCAATCGAGCTAGATAATCAAAGTTCAACGAGGTAGCTCGGGAGGTGGTAGAGCGTTTGCTCCCCTAGCAGCTCGACTCCTGAAATGGCCTGGCTACATTGGCGTTTAAGTAGCTATATGATTATTGGGAGGCCAAACAGCGAGCCCCTGAGGGCGCTCGACTTGTGTAGGATTAAAAAAAAAAAGCCTGATGCTCGCCCTTGACACAGTTCTCTAGGTATTCATGCGATGGGAGACAGATCTAATCAAATGCCTATCTAAACTGATCCAACGGATTTAGTTTGGCAGCCCAGCTTGTGCTGTTCTTCGAGTTTAATTCAGGTCTTGTATGCTGCGCTCTAGGAGCCCCCAATACTAGCGTCGGTAGTGAGGAAATGTGCCCCGCAACCACCGATTGGATGTATCATCGTCGGCAACCTCCTTCCCTTTCGTTGTGGTTCCATAGTCCTTCGATCGACATACCCTAGCACCAACAGCAATACCGTTCCGGGTATCTCAGTTGAGCGACTGAATGATAAACAAGGCAGCATCTCGCCTAGCTAGATTGGGGTTCTCACAGCCAGGGTCCTCTTCAACATCGGTACCGTCGGCACTGCCCCCTTCGTCCTCCTTGAAACAGCGCAACACCATGCTCGTTCGCCAGAACTCGCCCGCCCCGGCGCCATGGAGGGATCGCTTCACAGAGCACATCGGTGCTATGCAGCCGCCCGTATTCTCCCTAGCCACTGCACACCCTGAGCCCGGCGCGGCGGCTGGCGCTGTCGTCCCGCGGGTGCGCACGTGCGTCTTCCGCGGGCTGTGGGCCACGCTGCCGGAGAACGACAGGAACCAGGCTGAGAAGAACCCGCCAGCTTATGTGTCAGATCTGCCAGTATTCACGACAGATGGACGCATGGAGAAGATGGGCGAGATCCTCGCCACGGGCGTGTCCCCCTCTTTGCCCGCGACAGAGCCACCCAGCGGTGGAGGCGGGCCTGTTGAGGCGGTCTGGTGGGCTTCGCAGGCTGGTACGCAGTGGCGCGTCCGCGGCCATGCCTGGGTCCTCGGCCCGGACATCGAGACGGATGACCCCGGCGCCCGTGCAGCACGGGAGGCGATCCTCCCACGGATGCGCGCTGCCGGGGGTGCGGGGGAGGAGAGGGAGTGGAGCTGGCGGCGCGAGGTCACGGCTCACTTCGGCAACCTGAGCCCGCAGATGCGAGGCTCGTTCCGAAACCCGCCGCCTGGCCGGCCGGTCACGGCTCCCCCAGGAGAAGGCGAAGGGCTCGGGCAGCGGGTGGACGACCTGGAGGACGAGCTGGCACGACACAACTTCCGCGTCCTAATCATCGTCCCTACCGAGGTGGACCAGACAGATCTCTCGGATGCGGAACAACCTCGCCGGTGGCTGTATTCGTACCGGGGGCCGCAGAGATTAGACCAGCAGGGAAAGCCGGGGGTGGAGGTGCTAGGAGATTGGGAAAAGGTTGAGGTCTGGCCCTGAGAGGGCTATGGTGACACCCGAACGACCCTGATTCTAGGTGTCGGTTCACATGGGTTTGCAAGGCCTTGCGGCAGTCCTGGCATGGAGTACTTGCACGGAGTGTCTTGGCCTGTCTTTTTTGTCTTGGGTTGGAAAATGGACGAGGAAAAGCAGCGGCCGTAGACAGTTCTCGACGAAATAAGACACGGTGATGGGCTGACCCAAAGCAGAGACTGTGCCATATTTGCCCAAATCTAGCCTCTTGGTGCTCGCGCTCGTTGTTTTTTCGTGGGGGGCAAGGACGGCTGGCTAGGTTTCTGCACGACTCCTTCCAAGTCAACAAGGGGAAGAGGGAGACTGTAAAGCTCCCACTGAACGTTCCCCTGATCCCTGAATGGACAGCACACATGCATCTAGACGGTGGCACTTAAACAGTCTCCCGGAGGAGCGCGGCGAGAGCCACGTATCCCTTGAGCTGAAACCCCTAAGCGCGGATGCCTGTGCTCATCCTCTCGAAGACATCGCCACATTGGAGCTCGTCTTGAACGAGACGCAGGTAATTCAGTAACCAGCATCCTCCCAAGCCATCCTTCGAAGCCGACACGCCACACAGCTCAGGCCGGATCCGCCAGGGCATGGCACCCCTTAGGCTAAGGCTCCTTGGCCACGTGGCTGTGATTACACATGCTTGCGATGCTGGCGAAGCAATGCAAGTATACATGGCGCTCCATCGGAGGAGTCGCCGCCGAGGCATTAGGTGACACAGGATTGGGGGGGGGGGGGGTCAAGCTTCTATCTAGCAACGCTGGCGCTTCCTGTGGACCTAGTCTGTAAGTCTGTAGCACCTAGAGTACCAACGAGCGTCATGCCACCCCAGTCAGGTTGTGGGCACAAGATAGCTGGAACAAAGCATGGCGTTGCACATTGGCCGTCACGTCAATTGCGGCTGTACGTAGATAGCGGCCAGCTCGCCGCCGTGGAGACAGAGGAGGTGGTAGGATTCCAAAAGTGAAACAGGTATCCAGCTGCTGCACGCAGCGCAGTGGCGAACCCTGGATCTGGCAGTCTCGAAGCGTGCCTCAAACCTAGAGGATTCCGACTAGCGTAGTAAATGCTCCAAACACAAAAAATAAAAATGGACGCCTGGACTTGGATAAGGGACTAGGCTGTCAAGCCGTATACTTGGTAAGGACCCCCGGTTCATCGCACGTGGCCCTGCCAGTGTTAGGGGGGAGGATTCTCGCCTCAGCTTGTACAGTACTAGGCGTGTCGGACGAGCAGTTGCGCTCGCCTCTTCCCGCGTGGCGCCGCAGGCGGGGTGGCCCCCGAGTCTACTGTACACTTAGTTTCCCGGAGAGGTACAACAACTATTAGCAACTGGAAGATCATGCACTGAGGCGTAGATCTGCTCACTTGGCAGGACAGTCACTCGTTCCTAAGAGCTCTGTATTGCCCGATCCTGCCAATGGCCCGGCGCCTCTTGTCTTCTCAGCAGCCCCATAGGCTTCCCAGGCAATCAATTCTGGCTCCTGCGCCAGGCCCTCAAACCGGGAGATCCTCACGAAGCTAGAGTAGATAGGCTAACGACTCGAGAATTGGCGGGCCGTCTTCGCCCGACCATGGACTATGAAGTGTCTAGGGGCCATCGATATTTGCTATTATGTAGCATGTATGGTATGCACGATGCATGGGCAGCTGTCACAAGATTGAGCAGAAAACACTCCTGGAAGCGCATCGAGCCGCCGCGTTTGGCCAAGTCGCGGCGAACCTATCCAATAGTGAGGCCACGGTGCATTGGCACGGGACGAGGAGGAAGCAAGACGGATCGATAAGGCCTGTAGGCGTTCGGTAGTCTTTTTCGGGAAGCTGCAAAGGCCCTGCTGGCGCGGACATTGTGGTCCCGGGGGCCGTGCTAGGTTGCGAGTCGCATAGGGAAGCTAGAATTGGGAACGAGGCTAGCTGGCGCGGCGCAGTGCCCGGCGCAAACCCAAGACAGTAATACAGACAGAAGGATGGACAGACAGCCATCACGAGACCGCGCCAGACCCTGGCAAACACCCATTCTTTCTGACATGACCGTCCCGACAACGGCTGACGGCGTGGAGCGCGCAGAGGACAGAGACAAATGGAGCGCAATAAGGGCAAGCAAGCAGTCAGCTAGACGTGTGCCAACGCGTGATGAAAATGGAGGCCGAGAGTCAGAAGTCGGTGGTTGGCCAAAAGAAGGCAGCCGTGAGGGGGAAGCTAGGTCAAAGATAGGCTAGGGAGCACCCTGACTTTTGGTTTGTGATAGTATGTACATAGTACTCGTGGAGGGAGGGGCTGGCAAGGTTGGGGACAGGCCACAGGGCGACTCTTGCCCTCTCTTTACATGACCTGCATGCAGGATAATAAATTTTTCACGGCCACCCTTGTCTCATAGCTCCGTAATACTAAGGTGGGTTTTCCAATAGACCTGTGTCTAAGGCCTGATTTTGTTTTATGATGAGCAGAGGAGAAGCGAACAGATTCGAGATTAGCTAAGAATGGAAGGAGAATTGACACAAGATTAAAACGGTTTCTTGTCACTCGGTAGACTGGGTACATACATGGTAGTACACGAAGTCTGGGCAACGGGCGCTGGCGGACCCCAGAGGCTCATGCACACCTCAGTCTACTGTAGTGCGCACGTATTACTGGGGTAGCACTCTGTGCTACCAGGGAGCGAATGCTGCCAAGTGCTGTAGCGCGAACCTGTTGGCTGCCACAGGCTGCACTGTCGCGTGTCCAGAGTGAGAGATTGGGGAAGCAGCTGCAAATGCCTAAGCGGCGGGCGGCGGCGGCGGTGTAAAAGACAGTCAGCTTCAATTCAGAAGGACCGGGAGAGAAAAAAGCCTATGTAGGACAGCTGGCCGGCATGCTGTGTTGCAGAGCCGAGTCCCCCTTTGTCCATTCCGAGTGGTCCATATCCGAATACATGTCTCACGAGACGGGTTTCTCGTTAGGTTGAATAGAGAGCTAGAGGCGTCGCGGCAAACTCTGGCGCCTTCAGATATGCGGTGAGAATTGCTCGTGTGGCGGTAACCGACAGCCTCGAGCCACTCGCAGCGTCCCGCGGATAATGCTGGCCCCCCAGATGCTCGTCAGCTCACGACCGCCACCTCGGTTACATATGTATCGACTGGCGGGGTTAATCACTGCGCCGTACAAGCTACCTTATCTTTGTACCAACGGCAACTACCTCCTACATACTGATACTAATTACGCAGGGAGAACTGCCCTGGCCAACTCCCAAAGTCCACGCCGTCACACGACAGCGGATCACTGACAGGCCACATGGTTCTAAGACAAAAAGAATGCAGCCCAAACCCCACGGGTAGGACCAGGGGTCCAGGTTCACCGGAGCTGCTGTGATTTGGATGGGATCGGCAGATGGCTTCTTTATTTCTTCATGGCAGTTCCGACAACGCAGACAGTGCTCTGACAGAAGCCCACCCGGATGCTGAGGGAGCGGTACCTTCGCTCTGCAAGCCCAAAGTGTACTTTGTGGTCTCCCTCCTTCCCTCTCTCTGATGTGTGTGTACAGATGTGTGTGTGTGTGTGGTTTCTCTCTCTCTCTCTCTGCAATTTGGTTCCGGGCTAGCCCATGCTGGTCTTGACTCTTGACCGAGACGAGACGCCAAGGGACCTGAGCAACAGGGTGTCAGGGCCAGCGACTCAGGTAACCCCCAAGCGCGGGCCGTCCATCTCGATGGGGAGCTCCCAAGCTCCCAAGAACCTGTCGGGCGGGACAGAAAGGTGGGTAGCCAAGCTCTCTTATCGCTGTGGCGAAGGGTGGGAGATGACGAAATGTCGGGGCCACCCCCGCTGCCTGGATTCCCTGGTGAGTCTGATGAACGCCTCCCACACCAGCAGCACCGAAACGGGAAAGACCGGCCGTCTTTGAAGAGCCCCCCCCCCCAACCTCTATCGCTCTCGCTCCCAAGTCCCGTTTGCACTTCTGCCGCGTCGCCCTCGCCCTCGTCCCGCTCAGCTCGGCAGAAAGACGCCTAGGCTCAAGCCATCTGAGGCTAGGCGTTAAATTGGCCGGCTTGCCTCAGGAAGCGGACCGATGCACTGCAAGCCAACGAAATGCATGGCGCTGGTGCCCAGCTACAGTACAGGCTGGATGGCCGCTGGCGGTGGCTAGCTGTGGGAGGGGGGGAAGGAGGAAGGGGGGGGGGGGGGGGGGGTGCGAGTGTTCGGATTGGGAAGGCTTGGTGGGTGGGTCGATAACACAAGGGGCAGCGACCGGGAAGTTGGGGGGGGGTTCAACAGTCAGCTATCAGGCCGCCTTGTCCTGCACATACAATATACATGCGTCAGTTGTACATGGTTGCTAGGCTTGCTAGGCTGCCAAAACTGCCTATTTTCGCCGCCTGCAAATCGCTCGTCCACCAAGCCCACCCCTGTTTCTGTCCTTCGACTGGCCGGGGGTGGGCCGCCAGATGCGCTAAAACAGTCGCCAGTGGGCTCTGCATCTTATGACCGCTTGCCAGTCACTCGCCACCACCCGGGCCAGATACGTGGACCCTCTGGTACCGGTCCCGAGGCGGTCGGTCGCAAGGGGGGGCGTACGAAGTAGAGGGGGTCCCGTTGGGGCGGGTTGGGGACTGACACCCACACCATCCTTGCCCGAGTACTCTACATGCACTACTGCACATACATGCATGGCAGGCATACTATGTCGGTAGGCGCTGGGCGCTGGATGCTGGGCGCTGCTGGTAGCTGGGTGGGTGCTGTGCTGTACTTACATAGCTAGACAGGGCTCCCATCCCCCATCCCGCTTCCCCGGTCCTGTCTGCCTGTCTTGTTCCCTTTGGGAGCTTCCTCGATAGACGAGACTCTCGTCTTTCCCTCGCCCTTTCTACCCCAGCCAGCGCAATCGCGCCGAAGCCTCCCCAAGTTGGCTCGTTTTTCCCGCGTACGACGTTGGAGCTCGGATGACACAGTGACGAGACCAGGCCTGGGATGCGCCCGCCAAATGCGATTTTTAGGCTCTTGTCCACGCCACTTACAGCCTCCCACATCTCAACATCCAGGAGGGACCCTTCGATCGCGCTCTGCACCGGCCCCAGAGAAGCAACAGTTGGGCACGGTTGAGAGAGCCAAGAAGGTGTAATCTGCGGCGCTGAGCAACTTGGTAGCACATCGACTCGAAAGCAGCACCCCGCTCGTCCCTCTCCGGAGGTTGACGGGCGTGGTCGGCCTGCCTACTACCAACCTTGCTGCGCCTATAACCTTATAATCGGACTGGACCGCACCGCCGCCATGTCCCTTTACTCGGAGCCCCCGCCCCTCCATGCCTTCAGGGATGACAAACCGACGCTTCTCGTATGCTGGTGGATCACGGTCTTCTGCACCGCTATCATCTTGCTACGGGTCTGCGGCCGGTTTGTGCGGACGGAGCGGCTGTTCACTGAGGACAAGACGGCGGCGCTCGCCCTTATTCCGCTCTACCTACGGATGGCATGCGTGCACGTAATCCTGTTGTATGGGACCAACAACGCCCAACTGGCCGGCGCGAAGCTCTCGGAGGAAGACATAGCCCACAAGCAACTCGCGAGCGGGTTGGTCCTGCTCAGCAGGCTCTTTTATGCTGCTACGTACGTACTTACCCTGTCCCGGATAGCTGCTGTCCCGTCTCACCGGCCCCCCCCCCCCAAGATGAGACAAAAAGCGGGCAGGCCGTTACGGCGGGAGGCGGTGGAATGCTGCTAGAATACTGACGTTTCGGGCAACTAGATTGTGGATCTTGAAGAACACGATTCTAGAATTCTTCAAGCGGCTCAACGCCAACTGGCAGCGGACCTACGGGCTCGCCCTGCTCGCCATCCGCTGCCTGCTCCTCGCGACATTTGTCGCCGTCGTCATCGCCGACTTGGCCGAATGCACCCCCTTCTCGGACTACTGGCGGCTGTATCCAGAGCCCCCCGGCCAATGCCGCCAGGGATACGTCCAGCTCCTGACCATGGCGGTGTGCAACGTCATCACTGATCTCTGCCTGGTCTTCTTCCCGATCCCCATCATCATCCAGAGCCACATGAGTGCCAAGCGCAAGGTCCACCTGGTGCTCCTCTTCTCCCTCAGCCTCATAGTCGTGGCTACCACGCTCTACCGCGTCCCCCACATTTTCCAGGAACATGGAAGTCAGCAGAGCCGGTCGCTCTACGCCTCGGTCGAGCTCCTCTTCGCCACAGCCGCTGCGAATGTGCTGGTGCTCGGCTCCTTTGTGCGAGACCGTGGCATCAAGAAGCGCAAGTACAAGCACGGCTCCGTGGCCACCGGGTCTATGGAACGCCCGTCCGAAACGTACTCGCGACGCCCGACAATAGTCCGCCATTGGGGAAGCGATGAGGACTTGGTCCGGGACGTTGGCTTCGGTGTCGACCGCGACTTGCAAGATATGCCAGCGCCAACCGATACTCGGAAGCACTCGTACACGCCCGCGCCTGTGGCTAGGTTCAACGATATGAAGCAGTGGAACTTTCCTGGCCAGAAGCGAGCCAGTGTCTCGAAGAGCGACGACACATCACTACATCACCCCCTTGAATCGAGCAGAAGCGACTCCACCGCGACGCCCAGCAAAAGAGTCTCGTTCTTCGACGTCGGCGGCTTGCTCGAGGAGGGAGCACTGGCAGCGAGGCACAGCAGTTTGGCCTCGGAGAACCTCCCTCCTTCGCCAACAAGTCTGCCACCACTGTCCGTACCGGCGAGCGGAACTGGCCTGCGTCGAGGCTCGACCGCGTTTCTGCAGGATGTGGGGAGCATACTCGGGCCTTTATCGCCGAGACCAGCCAGATCCATGTCCAGAACGGTCCCAGAGGTACCAGCTGGGCCTCGCTCCACGCCGGCGGAACCGGCTGTTCAAGAAGCAGCCGTCTCTCCGCCTCCCGCTTACCCAACCTTTGTGGGAAGGCCAGAGCTAGTCCTCAAAGACCCCGGTGGGCTGCTCCGTTAACGAATTTCTCCAAAGACATACATACACATGCGTGCTACGACGACGATTATACCCCTCTCTTTTAAATGGACGTTCTAGGGCTTGTACGGCAAGGCGTTCATCATTTTGATTCTATATACATGGAGTATCTCACGGAACATATGCCACCACTAACGAGCCCGGAATGGGTCTCGGGCGGTATGGAGGACACCCGGATGTTTTGATTTCATGATCATGTTTGCTCCCTTCCATCGCTAGGAAACATGGTGCTAGGGGATGTATACCACACCTTGGGCTTTCCAGGTCATTTTCTTAGAAATATACCCCCCCGGCGGAATTGCTGCCTTGTAGATAGTTAGCTTGACGGGCCCGTCTCATATGCATTGCTTCTTGCCTCCTAGGCCGTTTTGGTTGATGAGCCCTAATGCAAATACCTGAAAATGTATGTGAACGTGTGTGTCCATTGCGGAAAGCATGTTACAAAGTCATGGGGCGATGACAAGTTCTCCGGTTGCACATATGTCACGCCACCTCCCGGCCCGACCCTGCCGTTTGACTGGGGAAATGGATTTCCTGGAGCGCCCAGGGACAGTGCGAGAATCCAGACCTCTTTTAAGCGTTGGCCAAACTGCTCTGTCGGTGACTAGAACGGGATTAGTCAGCCTTCAACTGCACCTCTAGCCTCTCGGCGGACCGAATGCTTTGATGGCGGCTCTCTGGCGTGGATCGAGGGGTGGCTTGGGTGGGTTGCAACGGGACAACCTTAATCGCCTCTGCTCGGTGACAGGCTGCCCGTCTTGCTCTGTACACGCCCACACACCCACCCCTCCTTGACCCTAACCAGAGGCTTCACCCGCATCGAGGGGAATGCATAATTAGAGTTTCAAGTGCCAGTGTCTGCCGTCGCGTGACCAGCGGCGTACGGCTCGCCGCTCCCTTTCTCATGGACTGGAGTTGCTGCAGGGGAGGGGAGGAGAAACCACAAGGGCGGTACCTAGCTTTGTCAAGACTAGTTTTCCACTCGGCAGTCGGCGTGGCCCACTCACGTGAGCAGCATTTGCACGATCCGAGTTCCAAGGGAAGGCTATGACACCCCCCCTCTCACTGCTCACTGGAACATCTGCAATGGCAGCAATCGGGACACGGTAGTAGACCTTCACCAAGAGGCATCTTCATCGGCGCCAATGTGACTTCGTTGTACCCTTCCAGATATCAACCTCTGGGGCGACCTGTCGGGCAGACTAGGTCGTCCTGGGTGTAAGCTCTCTCTATATATATGCAGGATTCAGCTATCCCTCTCACTATGCCCCCGTAGACGGCCAATCTGTCGTGGATTAACCCCGGTTTGACCCAGCAACCATCATGCTAGGGAGCGTCGCCACTTCCTCAGCAAGGTGCGACCGGAAACGCGAAGTCTGCGAGAAGAATTAGGAAGCCGCAGTTCTCGAGGAGGCATCTTTCGACCAGGCAAAAAGTGACCTCCATCTCTCGTCGGGCCTGTCATCCCAGATTGGCCGCGCCGTTGGGTAAATACAGTCCAAACTCCACAAACACCGGAACAGCCTCCTCAACCAACGCCTTTGTTAAGCCACCAAGGCAAGCGCATTCCTTTGCTATCTTTTGCAGTGCATCGCGCGATTCCTTTCGGGTGAGACTCGAGCCGAACGTGGAACGGCATGGCTCAGACGCAGACCCGGTAACTGGCATATCGACCCGCCGTCTCGCTAACTCGGATAATCTTGACGACCTGTCCCTTCTTAAGGCCATAATACCGCGCTATAGGATCCTTTTGCAAGATACGGGGCAGCTGCGTCTCCTTAAGGCGGTAGCGCTTTAGGAGCGCTGTCTTCTCCTCCTTGCTGAGCAGCACGTGTGTAGGTACCAGCTCATGGTGGGTGATGTTGACTAGCAGGTCCTCCTCCAGGAAGCACTCGATCTGGGTGTAGGCCACTGCCGCCGTCACAATCTTGCGCGATTGACTGCTGAGAGGCATCATAGTAACCAGGATGCCGGACTTGTAGTTCTGGGCGCTGCAGTGTTGGACAAACTTCTTAATCACGCTAACACCGATGGAGCCCGTCTCGGGAGAGAATTCCACCCAGAGCGTGCCGGCCTCCGTTGACGGGTCCGGGTTGCTCGCCGTAGCCGGCGGGGTGGACTTTTTAATCATCGCCTCGCTGGGTCGGGCCGAGAACTGCATCTTGCTGCGGCTGCGCGGGGCGGTTCACGTCAGTATTCAATCAGCCGGCATAGGGGCCCTCCCAGCCAGGCGCAACGTACTTGGGGCTGCCGTCGTCGTTGGTGTACTGCAATCGGAACCGCTCGAGCGAGATCTTGACTTCGTCCTCAGCCAGCTCGTAACCCTGCAGAGCAGCGCAGCTGTCAGCCAAAATACCTCAATATCTAACACCAGTACCATGACGGAGATGGCGATGGGCTCTGTATGGAAGCAGGGCCGCCAGCTTTGCGACAAAGAGAGGGGGGGATATTCAGTCACGCACCCGATCCTGGGCCATCTCGTGGACGGTTCGCCATGCGCGCCACAGACGCGTAACCTCCTTGAGGTGGATGTTGGGCTTCTGGTCATCGCCATCCATATTGGGCAACAAAGCGGGGTGTCGTCAACGCGGCGTTGCGGGGGGATGATCGTGAAAGGAGGGCAGTTAACGTTGCTGCGAGGTTCGCGAGGCTGAATGGCAGTCAACGGCAGAAGGTCAAGAAAAAATTCCAGGCAAGGTGAGCGGGCCAATCAGTGTCTCGTGGCTCTCCCCCACAATTAGTCGAGCCAACGTCCGTGCGCCTGATCAACATCTGCTCTCGGGGATGCTCGAAGGAAGTCAATGCACGAGCCTCCTTATGGCACGTGCGTACCCAGAGGCCACGATAAAATCAATTCAGCAGAAACTTTTTCTGTGGGATTTTTGCTCGTGTCAGAGTCTCGAGGCCCCCGAGAGACTTGCATCTCCCCAGGGATCCATTTTGAACCCATAGCACAATCCGGAACCACAACACCAGCTACATGCTGATCTAGCGTGAACGCCTCTCCCCCTTCATCCTTCTTCGAGCCGCACCGATCTACGGGATATTCGACAATGGCTGACTCTACCGCTGCACCTGCGCAGGCCACCCGGCCTGCGAAGCCCGATGTCGACCTCTTCAATGAGCAGCTCGGCAAGGCTGAGAAGGAGCACACCGCTGCCATGGAACGCCTTGTGAGTCCATCTCTCCCTCTCTCATACTACCCCCACCAGGCCCCCGTTCGTCGCTGCCCCTTTCCCCAGCCAGCCTTCCCCTCATCTCGACTTTGTTCATCGTCCCTCCTCTGGCCACTCTCTCGGCATTCTCCGCACCAGCCGCGAGACGAACTGCGACTAACCCGGTTTCTTCTTCGCTGCAGAATGCGATCAAAGCCAAGATTGATCTGGCCCAGCCCAACAAGAACAAGGACTCGCAGAACCCGACCCAGAAGCGCCGCCAAGAACTGATCGCCCAGGTCAACGAGATCCGCCAGAAGCAGGCTGGTGGCAAGAACTCTCGCAACACCAAGCTGGATCAGATCAAGAAGCTGGACGAGCAGCTGCGCAGCAGGATCTCCGAGCAGAAGAATGCCCGCAGCAAGGTGCAGTTCAAGAATGTCGAAGAGCTCGACCGTGAGATCGAGCGCCTAGAGCGCCAGGTCAACGGCGGCATGATGAAGTTGGTGGACGAGAAGAAGGCGCTGGCCGAGGTGTCCAGCCTTCGCAAGCAGCGCAAGAACTTCTCGCAGTTCGACGACTCGCAGAAGTCCATCGACAGCGTCAAGGCCCAGATCAAGGAGATCAAGGACAGCATGGACGACCCGGAGGCCAAGGCGCTGAGCGAGAAGTACACCAAGATCCAGGCCGAGCTGGATGCCATCAAGGCGGAGCAGGATGAGGCCTACAAAGGCCTGTCCAGCCTCCGTGATGAGCGCACCAAGCTGCAGGCCGAGCAGAATGAGAAGTTCCAGGCCATCCGCAAGCTCAAGGACGAGTACTATGCCGCCAAGAAGGCCCACGCTGAGTGGGACCGAGAGCGCCGCCAGCGCGAGAGGGAGCGCCAGCAGGCCGAGCGGGAGCGCTTCGTGAAGGAGAAGAAGCTGGAGCGCGCCCAGAAGATGCTCGAGGAGGCTAGTGACCCAGCCTTCCTCGAGGAGATTCGCCGTGCCAACAGCCTGCTGCACTTCTTCGACCCGTCCCACCAGGTCGAGAAGACCGGCCCTCTCCTTGCCGACAAAGGTCTGGGTGCCCAGGCCTCCCGCAAGGTTGATGACTCGGGTCTCAAGGGCACCAAGCTTGTCCGTAAGGAGGACCGAGATGACGACTACCTGCCCGCCATCAAGAAGGGGAAGAAGGGCAAGAAGGGAAGCGCCGCAACCGAGCCCGTGAATTCTAAGGTGTTCAACTGCCCTCCGTCGGTCATTGAGGATTGCGGTTTCGTCGGCATCGACCCGCCCATGAGCGCTGCCGACGTGCCTGCCGCCGCGGAGAAGGTCCGGGCCAAGCTTGAGCAGTGGAAGGCCAGCCAGAGCGAGCAGACCAAGAAGGTAAGCCGCGCCACGCGCATGACGTTCCCAACAGGCCGGGCAGAAGCTAACAGACAGCAGAACATTGAGAAGGCGAAGAAGGAGATCGAGCGAATTGAGGCTGAGGAAGCTGCCGAAGCTACCGGCTCGGCCAATGGTGTGAACGGCAAGAAGGGCGACGATAAAGCTGTCGCCGAGGCCGCCGAGGGTGTCCAGAAGGCCTCACTCGAGGACAAGGAGGAGACTAAGGCATAGAGCGTCCACTCGCATTTTAAACATACCCTGTCTAGGGTGACGGTACCATGACATCGCGGCATATTCCATTTTCCAACATCCGGGCACAGGGTCTCGGTCTAAGCGTATAAAAAAAAGACAACGAAGTCCTCTCATACGAGGCATTTTCCGAACTCTGATGTCAGCCCAAATCGGGCGTGTGCTTCAATGTCTGAGTGTCTGTCGTCTATGCGACTTAGGACCTAGCATCTTGAAGCGAGTATCAAGCGGTCTTTCCAGATACCACATTTTAATTACGGCCTAGCATGTATTAGCTGTGACGTGCTGTTCGCCAATCCTCAATATGTGCTGCTTACTTTCGCACTCGTTTCCAGCGCTCTTGCATCTAGGAGCTCCAAGATATGAATGACATGTGGTCATGACGAAGCATGTGAACCCTTTTGGTTGGCAAAACTAACGCCCATCTCAGCCAGCTGCATCTAAGTCTGGACACCTCCACGTCCACAACCGCATGCCATGGCACCCCACGCCCCATCCAGCTGGCCGGCTTCCTTCCCACTCCGGGTTGCCGCTGCGCCAATCCTTCGGGTACCGGGCCGAGCTGGTTGGCCGGCCGTCCGGGGGTCGGGTTGTGCCGCGGGAATTGGGCAGCGATCGGGCTGGTCTCGCTTGGGTGCGTGCTTGCATGCTTCCCCCCCCACGTCGCGTCCTCCTCGCGTCAGCAGTGGACACGACTGGCGGGTACGGCGCCCCGGACGGGGAAAGCTATCTACTCCAGATGCGAACTAAGTAAGCGTCGCCTAAAGGGGTCGGCAGATGTATGTTGGTCGCTTGAAGCATGAGGCCAACGCTCTCGCCTAAGCCGGTTGTCATACAGGGGCCATACGCACCCTTTCTCCTTTGTCTGGGGGACGAAAAGTGAGGGCCCCTGTTGGGTGAGGCCCTAACCCCTTGGTCACATCATTTGATCAACACTTGTACTATGGGCAACCGGAAGTGGTTCGTTATTTTCATTGCTTTCGTTTGCCTATCTGATTACACATCTGGTGCTTTTCCAATCTGCCTGGGTCATTAGTAAGGTGTCGTTCATTACCTGTGACCTTCTCGGGTGGTGGCAGAGCCATTTCAGCAAGGGAATATCCCATTCATAACCCCGTAACCCAAGCCGTTTCCGGGAGAAAAAAAAAGGGGGGGGAGGAGGGGTTGGGCATATGTCGCAGAACCAAACGCGTCATAACTCCAGTCGAAACACCTAGTCAAAATCGAGGCAGCCTCACGAAGTAAGATAAAGAAGAAAAGAAGAACCCCTCCGTGTCCGTTCCGTCTTTCCAGCCCTCGGAGGGGAGACAGCAACAAGGGCAGCCTCTCTAAGAAGCGAAGAGAAAAAAAAGGAGACGCAGCCGTCGCCATGCAAATGCTTTCAAATTCATGAAATCCCCCGTCTCATGCAGCTCGTGGTCTCGTAGCGGTCGTATGTAAGCGGGTTCTCGGCGTGTGGCGGCTTAGAGGGCGCCTACCGCGTCCTCCAGCATGACGGCGTAACGTATTCAAGAACAAAGGGAAGGCATCCTAACGAGCGGCTCTGCCCCTGGAGCAGGTATAAGTTAGCATTGCCATCTGAGCACTTCTGCATTCAGTAAGGCATGCCGCCATATCCATAATTCGTCGGGGGTGGCGGCGGCGGCGGCGGCGGGAAGGCTGCTGACCTCCGGTCCCTCGACAAGCCGGGCGTCCTCCGTTGTCTAAAGGGCTCGGCGAGTGGCGGTGGCGTCCGCCCCCGCGATATCGTTTCCCTGTCGTGCAGGCTAGGGCCACTGGCGATGGTAGGAGCGCCACCGCCCCTCCGGCCAGCCTTCCGTGAGCCGCTGAGCGCACTGAGCGGCGGGTCCTTGACCGCTTGGTCATGGTCGTCGGGTAGGGTGAGCTCGACTAGGCTGTAGAAGTACTCAAGGACTTCTGGGTACCGTTGGACCGATGCCTGCCAGTCCTCGTCGATGCCCCGCTTGAGCTGGGCCTGGGCGGCGGCAATCTCGTTCGGGTGCGGTGGTGCATGATAGTAGTGATACGCATGTGCCGTGATGCGTTCTAGATGGTTGCTGTGTTGAGCTTTTCGACGCTCCGTTAACAGGCGGAAGTACTCTAGGATATAGTCCTGCGCGTGTGCTCGCACCCACGTCCTATGGAAGGTATCAGCAAAGAGAGATGGGGTGGTGGGAGTAGAGAAGACCAAAGAGGTTGGGCCGGGCCCAAGGACTCTAACCTTATGTCGTTGTATATGGACTGCATCATCCTGGCCTCGGCCTGGCGGACCGCCATGTCAAGGCCTTTAGCCTCGCAGTCGCACGACAGCGTGGCCGGGGCATGGCATATTGCACAGTCCGGATCCATCCTGATGACGGACTTCCGAGGCTTGGGACGATAGTACTCGCTAGGATACATCTTAGCGGGCGGCGCAGGAGGGGTAGGAGGGAGACGAGGGCGGAGAAGAGGAGGTGCCCAGCGACGACGGCAAGATTAAACCAGCTAATAATAATACAAAGAAGTCGTGCAGCCTCGACGTCGACAGCGGGCATAATTCGTCCTCATGACCCTCAAGGATGGGGTCCTGCCCACGGGAGTAGTGGTTTGAGGAAGAAGAGGAGGAGGGACGAGGAGGTCAAGGGGTGGTGGACCGAAGATCGGTGGTGACAGAGGAGATAA
The DNA here is from genome assembly GCA_021432635.1 of Thozetella sp. PMI_491. Taxonomy (NCBI): domain Eukaryota; kingdom Fungi; phylum Ascomycota; class Sordariomycetes; order Chaetosphaeriales; family Chaetosphaeriaceae; genus Thozetella; species Thozetella sp. PMI_491. The sequence goes on from MU270043.1 coordinate 767,223, forward strand.
AGGGGAGAAGGGACAAAGGCCGATATATGGACTTACCTGGCTTTGGGGATTCAGACGAGTTGAGCCGCAAAGATTGGGGCAAGCAAAGCACTGGCGGTAAGAGGGAGAAATGGGGAGATCCAGTAGCGGCCCGAGAGAAGGCTCGCCTCATGCACGACGCGGCGGCGGCGGCAGCAGCAGCAGCAGCAGCAACAGCAGAAGCAGCCGCGTGGTGCCAGCAGCGGGGACGAACGAGACTGGCGACCACGGCCGGAGGACAGGCACGAATCTGTCGAGTTGCTGTGTCTTGGGGAGAAACGAGGGCGAGTACAAAGGCACGAGAGGGCAAATCAGTTCTCTGGGCGAGGTCGAGCACCGCCGAGTGAGGGTTGAGCAGCGGGCGAGGCTCGGCTCTCTTTGGTGGAGAGCAATGTCGACAGATGGGGGCAGCTCTCGAGAGGGTTGGCACCTAACCCTGTTGAGGGTAGAGACTTGTGTCGTGGCTCGAATGCAGCGCTGCTCCCAATGTTGGTTTGCAGCTTGCAGGAGCCCAATCGACCAGTCTGGGGCGACCTGTTGTCTCTCTTCGGCCCAATGACCCTCACTGGCCGTCGATGGCACGCAATGATGGGCGACTTGGCCGCTGCAGCGACTTGCACCACTCGATGACGGCGGCAGAGTGCCACCACAGCAGGAGAATTGGCGCTGCAGATGCGTACGAGACGCGGCGCTGCGGTGGTGGCAGTCGAGGGGGGTGCGAGGTCACAAAGGGTGAGGGCAGGGCAAAAGAGTTGAGAGAGACGGAGCGCCTGCTGCACGAACGAAGGGTTTTGGGAACGATGAGGGCGGAAATGGAGCCAGAAGGATAGGCAAGGAGGAGGAGAGCAGTCGAGACCCCGGGCTAGCAACCTCCCCACGGGTGGCAATCGCCTGCAGCTGCTACAACACTGGTGGTAGCAGGCAGTCAGGAGCAGCAGTCAGATGAAGAAAGGAAGCACTCGCCCCTCCTCCGCTTCCCATTCCCCGTTACCCGTTCCCACCTTCCCCTCCAACGCTCGTGCCCAATGGGCCACGGCCGGAAGGGAAGGGATGGGGACGGGCACGCGTGCATGCGCTGGCGGGCGCTGGAGGGGCGAGAGGGGTTAAGGGCGAATGAGGTCCAACCGCGGATGCTGCAGGTGGTCTCTGATACACCGCAATTTCCAGCAGCCGGCATCTCTGCTTTAATAATGCCAGACCAGAAGAGCCAGAATGCCCATAAGTACTCCCATCGGGTACCGAATCATAGCCAAGGCCACGCTGACACAGGGCGAGCCGGACGAGCAGTCAATGGCTGGGCTCGGGCCAATTTCCTGGGTTCTGAAATGTCAACAAAAGACGACTTCTGCTCTGGGCCTGCAATCCCCAGAAATCCGCCCCCAAAAAATGTTCGTGCGAGCCCCAGAAAGAGCCGCCTGGGCCCGGGCGGCACGGCGAGCTCATAGCCAACTAGGTCGTTGCTTCTTTCCTGCCCTACGGAGTACCGATTGGGAGGATCTCTCCTCCGGCTCCTTTTTCCCCCCACGGTGGGGGTCTGTGTAGCCCTATCTTATCGGCCGCATGAGCTTCAATATTTCTCTCCTAGTTCGCGAAAAGACTTGGACTCGATCCCGTCATCACCTCTGCGCTCGCTGAGCTAGCTTGTACATAGGCGTCTCGAACGCCGGTGCGATTCTCAATATGGCCCTACGATGCTCATCTGCTTCGTCCGTATTTCTGTCGTTCCTCTACCCGTCTCTCTGTTGGTCAGGGTCCAAGTCGCTCCCCCGTAGTGCGCTTCCCCGAGCGCTCGCAACGAGACGATACAATAGCTCTAGTCCCGACACCACCCATGACGCCGCCGAAGCGCGATCGAGACTCAATCCCGCGCCAGATGACTACTCGATGTCAAGCTTTGCCGACAAGGCCAAATTGACGCTCTACCCCGGCGATGGCGGCCACGGCTGCATCGCCTTCCTCCGGGAGGCGTTCGTACCCGATGGACCAGCAAACGGAGGCGACGGAGGGCACGGAGGGAACATCTACATCCACGCAGTGCACGGAGAGACGTCTCTGCACAAATTATCTCGCAAGAGGTTTATCAGGGGCGGCCGCGGCAAAACCGGCCGGGGGGACTCTCAGGCAGGACAACGCGGCGAAGACGTGGTCATTACAGTTCCGGTAGGAACGGTGGTCACCGAGCTAAGCCGGGAGGACCCGGAGCGCGACTTCATGCCCGACAAGATGCACATGGCTTCCCCGGATTCGGATGAAAACTACAACCCGGATTCGGACAAATGGGTTCTCTACCCCGGCATCTCGTCGTCGGAACGGCAGACCATGGAGCTACCAAAGACGCCGAAGCGCGAGCGTCTGTACAGGCAGCCTCCGGCGCCAATTCTACTAGACCTCTCGCGTCCCACCCCAAGACCTCTTCTTCTCGCCGTGGGAGGCATAGGTGGGCTGGGGAATCCGCACTTCGTCTCGAAGGAGCGCCCCAAGCCAATGTTTGCTACCAAGGGCGAGAAGGCACTGTCGATGCAGCTGGAGCTGGAGCTCAAGCTTCTTGCCGACGTGGGGCTTGTCGGACTGCCGAACGCCGGCAAGAGCACACTTCTTCGTGCCCTGAGCAACAGCCGCGCCCGGGTTGGCAATTGGGCCTTTACGACGCTCCAACCCAACATCGGCACCGTCGTCCTCGACAACAATAAAGGCCGCCCGGTTGTCAAGAGCTACCGGCGCACCGCGGTCCCTGCCCCGAACGATCCTTTTGCTGTAGCACCCGAAGCCGAGACACAGCTTGAGCAGCGCACACGATTCACCGTCGCTGACATTCCCGGCCTGATTGAGGGTGCCCATCTCGACAAGGGGCTAGGAATCGCCTTTCTACGGCACGTCGAGCGCGCCGGCGTTCTCGCATTTGTCATCGATCTTGGTGCCGGGAATGCGGTCAAGGCGCTCAATGCCCTTTGGAACGAGGTCGGGTTGTATGCCAGAATGCGCGAGGAAGAGGAACAAGACCGGGAGCGCGAGGCTCGAGTCGACTGGCACGGTGACGCCCGCGGCAACCACCGGTCACGGAACTCCACCGCGGCAACCATGGCTGACTATGCTCTGCCACCCCCGAACCCCTCGGGGTTGCACATCGCCGGCAAGCCGTGGTTCGTCGTTGCAACCAAAGGCGATTTGCCAGATACCCAGACGAATTTTGAAGAGCTGAGGGACTATCTGAGCGCCATCAACAGGGGCGATGTGCCGCATCCTAGCGGGATCGAGGGCTCGTGGACGAAGAATTGCGCCGCAATCCCGGTCAGTGCCATTAATGGCCACGGGGTAGATAGGATAGTGCATTGGACCGTCGGACTGCTCGATGGCTGATGGGTGTTTCCCCTTGTGATTAATATCCGCTATACCCCTATAGAAGCATAATGCCAGCCCTCTCCTAAACCCGTATAGTACGATCATTTATAATAACGTGTAGACGTCGTCTGAGCTCCCGCGAGTAGCTCAGAAAAGCAATGCAAGAGGTCTCTAAGCCGGGAGATGGACCGTGTTGCACTCAACTGTCAGGTCGAGTAGGATGAGGGGCTGGCTGGGTGGAGTGGTCAGCATAGGATATCCCTTTCTTGTTCCCCGAGGTAGTCAAGGGACGGATGCAGGCAATCGGTGCCGTGACGGAAACAAAGGCGCTTCCAGATACACATCACCTTTCCTAGGGCAAACCAAGTTGCCTAGGTTCAACTAGACTACGACATGAACACTCAAAGGCAGCCTAATTAAATTCGAAGCGTAATAGTACGTAGTAGTAGAGTACTTACAGCACAGGTGAACAAGCACAATTGTCTCGCATAGCGGATATCATACCCGTCATCTTAGGCACAAGTAATGAATCAAGCAAATCGTACAACAAAAAATATTGATGGGGTAAGTGTACCAGTATAAATTAAAAGTTAGAGCAGTAAGAAACGTCCCGTATATGCAACGTGTCTCACCACTTCATCATATCTTCGACCGTTGTCCTGACGCTAGTCCCGCTGACTATTTTGTCCATACTGACCTTGAGCTCAACCATTTTCTTCCTGTCCCTGGTTGATCCGGTGCGCATGAACGCTTCCCGAGCTTCGGCGAATGCGGGTATCAAGGCTTTGCAAAGCGTTCGAGCGGCGCTGCGGTCGTTGTCCAGCCGGCATTCAACGCAACAATCTGCAATCTTGCCGCCTTCCGGGATTGTGAGGGGCAAGCGGAAGATGTTAGACTTGTCAATGACCCTAGGCTGGATCGGATGGTCACACTCTGCATACCGGTACTCTACTTTGCATGACGGGCAGCGCCTGTCTTTTTCAAAGCATTTCAAGATGCATCCAGAACAGAAGATATGCCCGCAGGGGATGAGGGCCGGATAACCAGGGCTTCTAGTGCTGCGTTTCTCTCCATATTCGATGGGCTCCAAGCATATTGTACAACTTAGGTTCTGGGGCTTGTCTACAAGAAAGGTTAGCCGTGGAAAGGGAAAGTAGTTGCCTTCCTGATCCATTGCAGCTACTAGGGAACTGGCAAGATCTTGCAGCTTCTTAGCTCCCGTGGCCCTGCTGCGATGATGGCTGTTCGAGGACGACATGCTACCGCGATACTTAACAACACAAATGTGCTGCTATTTGGTGTATAGAGAGCTACACCAGACACCGCGGTCCACATACACATATATATAAGACAGCCCGTCGATAAGAGGGCCCATCACAAATCCCACATAGGCAATCGTGCCATTTTGTAGCCCCAGGCCACTTGACGAAAGAAGCCCATTGTTCCTTGTGGCGAGCAACGCTGCCTTTGTCGCGGCGCGCAGCGCAGGGGAGCTGCCAAAGAAGACTGACAAGGGTTCAGGAGAACAATGAAGCAGTTAAAAGTTCAAGATTGCTCTTTTCTTGAGTTGTATCTGGCGCGGTGGCGGGCCTCTTTAATGAGAACCCAGAGGCCCAGACCCTCCCCGGAGCTCTGCCAATGGGCAAGTAGCTTCTTCCCATCCATACCACTATCTCGTGAAATGCCAGCCAGCCTTCGGGATAATGTTACAATCTAACAGCCATAACAACCGCCTATGCCTTCTCCGCAGGTTGCTCCTTCAACTTCTTTTGCTCCCGTTCGTGTTCTATAATCTGCTTGGACCAGCTGTGGTCAATTGGTCAGCAACGGGTATTTTGTTTTATCTTTCGAGACCGTTTCCAGACGTACTATCTGCTCGGGTAGAATCGACCCTCCTCGGGCATCTTGTACCGGACTTCGCGCTCGGCGCTCAGTCTCCACGTCAGGGCCGTGATGCCAAAGATAGCGACCCAGGCGATAGCCGTGTTCCTCTTCCAGTTGGAAGGCTGCGTGTACCAACCACCGGCGGGCGACCAGACGTGCTTGGGGTAGCTACAATCGGTGGTGTGTCAGGAAGTTGTTGAGGGAGTTTCGAGCCGATCGGGGGGGGAGGATTTTCACGAGGAACTTACGGGATCTTTCCACCGCCGCCCTAGAAGGTCCGTTAGCGAGCTTGACAGTCAATTGAGCAGGGAGCAGGCCTACCATTTTGACCGATTGTTAAGGAGGAGAGAGTCGCAAGCTGTTGTGATGGGTCTCTCGCGCCAACGTAGAGCCTCAATGCAGTCGGATCGCAGTTGAATGTAGTCAGGCTGGCCCACAAGGAGTTGGACTCGGCGAATGGACGAAGAGATGATCCGCTGCCAGCTTTGCCCGTCATTGGGGAAGCTCGGACTGGCTTGATTGGTACACGGCGCGGCAACGGGTGGAGCCATGGGTCGACACCCTTTATGTAAGCAAAAAATCGCGACCCCTGCCGTAACTAACTCAGCTCTCACACGACTCAATTGCAGGCGAGAACTTTTTTTTCTCCCCTAGCAGACGGCGCCTTACAAAAGCAGTCGACACGCTGCGATTGATGCCCTCGCGACCGTCTATAAGGAGGAGCGCACAGAGCCGGCCACAACACAACCGGTTAGTATCTTTTTCAGATCGCCGTCCATGAAGAGGATACGGCTCGAACGATGGTCCGCCCAATTCTTGGGTGCCCGACCAGGAGCTTCCACTCCTGCAGCGGCTTCGTTTCGAGCTCTTAGGCCAGAGCCGGCACTTCCTTTGTCAAGGAGATACCAATCCGCCGCCGTGGCTGCGCAGGAGGCGCCCGAAGACCCCGTGTACGATGACGGGACCGACCACGAGCGGTTCCCGCCACTGGAGCGCTTCACCCAGACGACCATGAGCTACCCGTCACCACTCCCCGAGCGAGCTTTAAAATCAGCCAAGCTCGCCGCCTTGCACTCGCGCCTCTCCCTCTCCCCCAAGCTACCCCTCCAGACGCTGGCGCGGTCGCTGGTCGATGCCACCGCCGACGAAAACCCCGAGTTCAACAACTCCAACTTGGCCTTCCTCGGCCAGACGCTGATCAACTATCACGTCGCCGAGCTCCTGATGTGCCGGTATCCGCGTTTGCCGATGGGGATCCTATACGAAGGCATGAACTCTTACGCCGGATCTAAATCATTACACTCTGTCGCCCGATCCTGGGGTATCGAGAGCGCCGCTGTGCCCGGCGGCGAGGTCGACCCGGGCCTGCTCCAGTTCGACGTCAACAAGCTAGGCCAAACCATGACCAATTTCGGGTACCAGCGCACCGAGGCCGCCTACATTGAGAAGTTCAAGTGGCGGCGTGGCATCAGCAGTCGCGTTGTGTTCGACGACGACTTCGGCAACATGGTACCCGCTGAGGCAGAGGCTGAAGGCATATTAGAAGGCGAAGAGGAGGCTGCGGACGGCCAAGAAACATCCTTTACATCATATGGGACGAAGCAGAAGCGCGACGTGGCCGAGAATGCCCATGCAAACGCTGTGCGTGCCGTGGTAGGCGCTATCTACGCGCATGCGGGTCGAGATGTGGCCAAGTCGTTTGTCAAGGCCCACATCCTGACACGGCAGCTGGACCCGAGCAAGCTATTTAGCTTCAAGCACCCGACTCGCGAGCTGGCGCTTCTGTGTGCCCGCGAGGATTTCGAGCCTCCTGTAGCTCGCCTCCTCTCCGAGACAGGTCGTCTTTCCCGGACGCCGGTATATGTGGTGGGCATATTCAGCGGCAAGGACAAGCTGGGAGAGGCCGCTGGCCCCAGTCTAGACCACGCTCGTTTCAAGGCCGCCATGAACGCGTTGAAGGCGTGGTATCTGTACAGCCCTGGCGAGCATGTGCGGGTCCCAAGCGACATGCTTGAAGAAGGAGCGAAGTCATGGGAGCCACCACACATTGACATTGGTGAGGTTCTCTCCCGCTAAGCCGGTGATTGAACCATTGGTGGGCAATGATGACGGCCCCCGATGCCAAATGGAGTATAACAACGACGGAGGGGCGACTAGGTGGGCCGTTAAGTGCACCAATTCGTTTGAGGCCGTGAGCACGGCCGCCCGCTTCGCCGTTGTGGAAGGAACTTTGTATGTTGGCAGCGGCGGTAGCTCCCACGGTGGTAAATAAGGCCTTCCACGTGGACACGACCGATCGCTCAGCTAGACGAATGAGGGGCAGCTCTGGGGTATGTCAAACATGTATAATAGCAGGCATCTTCATCCCTACGATGCCATTTGTAGAACAATGACACACTCCTCGACAGCGGCGAGTGCAAGGGGAACAAGACTTTTTCTATTTGTATTAAATATATGCTCAGCATCCGCACGATGTTGGCGAAGTGACTTCAACTGGTTCCTACCGCTTCCCGTAGTTTTTGGTAGGCTCCAAATTCTGCCAACTCAACCTTGGTGTTGATTGCAAAGCCCCCAGCTGTCCTTCCTTGGGTACTCTGCACAAGATCCAGTTACCCTTTCTAATCGTACAATAATACCTGTGGGAACGGAGCTCCCAGAAACATGTCTGTCGAGTGTCTAGCTAAAGTGGTCCCCTTCGCCAAGCTTATCGACCAGCCCGAGCCTCACCAGTCTCCTGTGTCTCTCCCTTGCGTGTCTCGCCTCTCGCTCCCCCCGTAGTTTCTTCTTGCGCTGGTATACAGTACGCACTGTTGCCCGGATCTGGTCTCTCCCCTCGCCGTAGTTGGCCTTTGCTAGCGCCACGACGCTCTCGACCTGCTCCGGGGTGTAGACAAAATTCCAAGTGCTCATGTAGTCACTAGTAGCCGGATCGACGCCGGGTACTTTCTCGTTTTTCAAGAACGGAAGGTAGACTACTGTGATGCCGGCGTCTGGTGAGAGAAGCTCCCAGGAGTCAGACGGGGTCGAGACGGCCTTTGGGGGAGGCGGCGGCGGCTCGGCAGGTGACGACCGCTCCGTTGTGCTGCCGACCCAGACGGTACAGTAGCCCAGCTCTCCAGCCGTCTCGTCGCCCTCGCGGAATGTTGGTTTCTTCCCGGCGATGTCCTTGGGCTCAGCGCCGGCTTCGATGCGCTGTGCAGCCTGGTCAATCTTCGCCTCGGTGAGTTTGGATTCCGCCTCTTGTGTTGACTCGGCCTGAGCCTGGCTCAGCTCCTGAACAATCTTGCTGGCAGGATCATCGGACTTTGGCCACCCAATGCCGACCGGCCAGCCCTTGATTCCCCGCTGTTTCGCATAACCATCCACTACCGAGAGCCAATTGTCCGTCTTGATGTCGGCTGAGGCATCGAAAGCTACGAGAATCTCGACATCCCGGCCGTGCCGGAGAAGTGGGTAAATTGGAAGGTTGTTCGACATGCCGGCGTCCATGAGCTGGATGTCCTCGTTTTCATAGATGCTCCGCGGCGTTGTCGACGCAAGCCTGCCGTTCATCCCGTACGCGAAATTAGGCACTGTGGCGGGGTTTATTGGATGGACTTTGCTCAGGTCCTCGTTTCGGCCCCAGATGAGTTCGTCGACGCCTTGAAAGCCGCTGAGACTGCGCACAAGGGGCCGTATTTCTCTGTAATAGTGGCTCAGAGTCGCACAGAATGCACTCCCGAATATTCCCAGCAATAACGGCATCCGAGTCTCAGGCAAATAGACGCCTTCATTCGTCGGCACGTTAGATCCATTCTGGAACTTCCTGCCCATCGCCCAAGTTGGGATGCCGGCCCCGAACTCCTCGCAGAAGAACTCATAAGGGGTAATCTCAAACCACCTATACGATCTTTCGTTAGTGATTCCATATAGACCTTCTTTGGGATAGCCTTTGCCAGGGAAGGGACCTCGATGTGACGCGAGAGAGGAAGAGGCTAAGAGTTCTCGGGAGCACGTACTGGAACCAGGCTTCCTGCTTCGCCTCCTCCTTTGCCGCCTCCGATGCGTGGCCCCCGTCTGTGAGCTCAGGGATCTCATGCCGGACCGCGGTGTAGATGGGCAGAGGGTTTTGTCCATACTTGACGTAGCTCCGCTGATTCGAGAGCTTGAAATCCTTACCGTTGACGCCTAGCTCTCCCTTAGGAACTAGAAGTCTCGCAGCGAGGAGCAGCCCGTAGACGTCGACGAGGCCAAAATCAGCATTGCTGTTACCCTTGAGCTTCTCAACCATACCGCTCAGAAGATACTTGTTGGTCGGGGCCGTGATGACGGATGAGAATGCCACGGGAGGGTAGGCAATGTGGGTGCCAATGCGGGCCTTGAGGTGGTCGACAGCTGCGTGGAGGTTCCCTTTGGTGATCGAGGAATAATACAGCGCTTGAAGCCAGCACGACCCACTTACGCCGGACGTATACGTCACGCAGTCGAAGAGGCCATCCTCCGAGGTGGCCATGAGTGAGCCTGTTCCGGCGACAAGAGCTCTCAACCCACCCCCTGAACCGCACATGGCAATGACAGGAACGTCGTCCGGATGTACATCCTCTTCTGGCAGGTTCAGGTACTTCGCCAGGGCGACAGCGACAACCTTCTTTCGGCGAGAAAGAAACGTCTTTTCCTCCTCACATAGCTCCTCGGAGACGCGAACCTTGGCTGAATACTGGATTTCGGGGTTGATAGCTGGGTCGAGGGCCTCGTGCCATATCTCGTCGGCTAGAGACCCTGGAGCAACAGAGAGCTCCCGCTGTAGTTTTCTTACGTAGCCGGGGATCAACTTGGACCACTCCGGCAGGATTGAGCCGACTACTTTGTCGGATAGCTTGGCCCACTCAACATCGGTGGCCAGCGAGAAGCTCTCGAAGCGGCTCGAAAAGTCAAACCAAGCGTTCGTCGGAGGCACCCCTCCCACCGATCCTCCATCTTTGGGCCCGTCACATAAAACTTCCTGGGCCTCCTTTCCCTTGGCTCTCAGGCGCTGGAGCTCATCAGCGGGGTAGAGCGAATAGATGAGCAAGGTGCCGATTACTATCGCGGCGGGGGCGCCGGAGCCGTTATACTTCTTGGTCTTCCGGGAGGAAGAGAAAATGTGGCGAATATGTTGTGATCTATGCAGACTGGCCAGCTTGGTGTATTGGCTTTTCGACCATCTCTTGAGGCTATAGGCACGACCTAGTCTGGACCATGCGGCCAGCTGGGATGATGATATCATCGTGTCGAGCTTAACGGTGAAAAGCTGTCAGCGGCGGAAAGCGTGGTTTTTCTGCGGGTGAGCGGTTGTGGCGCCAGCAGATCATAATCACCTGTCGATGCTCCCTGAAAAGCGGCGATGCCCCTCTCATCCTTTCTGAAGCCGAAGTAAATTCGCTCGACCTCGAGGGAGAACGATGCGGCCTGGCGATGGAGAGTCGGATCGATGGACGATTTAGTTCAAGCCATCAGGCCCGATAAGGAAGCGCCACAAAGTGCTAAGCTACTACATAACCATTTGCTGTGGTGTCCCTGCACAATCGGCGTACTTGGCTATCCCCGCCATCCTACTACTTTCGGTATCAAGCGAAAGGGCCTGGACAGCATGGCCAAAAAGTTGGAGCTCATACCAAGCGGCTCGAACATAACGAGGCGAAAATAGCCGAATTAGTTGCAGGGTAACCAGATGGTGTAGAGTCGATTCTATTGCCTACCCTAAGTGGTTTCGACGCTGCTTTGTGCCGAAACGAACGGCTGAACCGACACATGCTCGGGCATCCACGGACCAAGCAGCCGACCAGAAGAGTCCGGCCCATCCTTGGTTGGATTCGAGCATGGGGAACTGGCCATACAGGCTCGTTTACAAACTCACAGCTTAGGGCCGAGGGGCGGGCAGCATGCACACGAACCTTGGCCACCACCCCTCTCTCGGCCTGCACAAAGTGCTCGTATCTGGCGGGGCAAAGCAAGCTCAATGCAGCCGACTGCAGCACCGCCGTCGCGCTTGTGCTGAGCTCCAGGTCGGCCTTTCGTAATGGCTGCGCAAGCCCACCACTCTAGGACGACCCCCTTGCGCAAGACTGTGCAGTAGGTGGTTGCCGGATGGAGGCTAGTAGCGTCCGGTAGTCAGATCGAGGCCACTGTTGGCCGGCTCGCGGAAGACCAATGTGCAGATGCCACATGCCGGCTGGGAAGATGGATAGGAGACACGCGCGCCGGGTGACAGTGGCTGGAGCGGCAGGCGGTGCGACAGTGGGCGGCCACTGTACAGGAAATCCCACTCAGAAAAAATGTGGTGGCGGGAAAGTCTAGGAGAGCGAACATGGGCTTCTCGAAACAGCTACCTACAGTATTTCTTTGTTAGGTACCAACTCCCCTATCCAGCCTTCTGCTTTGAGCTCCCGGCGACCACCGTTGGCTCGGTGCAAAAAAAGTTGGGAGGGTGGAGTCGGCAGCTTGGGAGGCACTTAGCAGGATGTGGGATCATCGCTGTGGGGGGAGAAGAACCCCTGCAGCCACGCCCGGGGGGGTTGGTCCAGCACAATTTTGATCGACCCCTTTGGAACGGTTTCCCCCCTCCCCCCTGCTGGCACGGGGCAAAATGCATTTGGCAGCTACCAGAGGTAGTGGATGGCGGAGGGCAAGATAGGGAGGGACGGTAGGGGGAGGGGAGAGCCGCTGGTGATGGGAAACGGTCAGAGGGCGCCCCCGGCCTGGCGCGCTTTGGCGTTCTGCATCTCTGCATGGGCACCACCAAGGGCACGGGCAATGGCGGGCAATAGCAAGCATCGCTCCTGGGGAGAGAGAGCCTCGGCGGGCTTGTCGTTTGGCCAGCAGAAACACGCACCGCGGCAAGATGCCATCTCAAGTCGGCCGCGCTTGAAACATTGAGACTTCCGCCCTGGGTTCGGCAGCCGTCGCTGCCCCGTCCCCAGACTCGCTTCGGCGGAGATCTGGCCCGGCTTTTCGTGTCGCACCTTCAATTGACAGCCGTCTGGTCTTGTCGGCTGGCAAGGCCACTTGTCCGCTGCAGAATTGGACGGGAGAACCGGCGCCATCAAAATCTCCCCCGGTGCTAGGTGAGTTGCCAGGAACCAGGGCCGAATGGCAGACATTTCGCCTCTGCAGCTCTAGATTTAGTGGGGCCGGATGTTTGATATTGCATTTCTGAGCCTGCCTGGGGCGAGGGAAAATAGGCGCTACCCAAGCTAAGTACTGCATAGACCTCCCGGCAGCCGGGTCACGAGGGAACACCTCAGGAACCACTCCCAAGCATATGCCAAACAGTGTAGGTTGGTTGCTCCATGTATGTGTGTGTGTGTGTATACGGACGGCTGGCTGGCTGGCTGGCTCGCTTTCTGCGGGACTGGGACTGACACCCATCGGGGATGGGCTGCGGACAGAACCACAGTCGAAGACGAGGACCTAGCAACGGGAGGAATCTCCCTCTCTCCTCTCCTCCAACGTGTAGCCATCCTGATTGGAGCTCTCCATCTCCAAAAGCTTGCTGCAGGGGGGTCGCGGTAGCCAATTCCCATGACCCGGCCAATCAGCAGCTGGAATCCGGTGACCCCCCGGCCATTAATTCTCCTCGCTACAGTGGTGTCCCCCTGTCGCACGGTGCACGCCCCCCCAGGCCCCGTTCCTCAAATCACACCCTGCATCCCCATTCGACCCCTTTTGCTGTCCGCAAGAGGCAGAGGTGGACGGCCGTCGTGTGCGAATTTCCCACGCCCAGCCAAGTCGCACCTAAATTTTTCCCTTCGCTTTACCTAAGGATCCTGCTCTCCTCCATCGTCGACGACCTCTCGCACCTCACCTTGCCATCTCTACGCGATTTCCAGCCTCGCCCTTCGCCCTCTCCTCCCAATTGCCGTAGAAAATAGCAGCCTGCGACGCCCTTGACACGCGACTCCATCTTGGCTCGCTGTCTCCAGCTGGTACGTGCTCTCCCTTCACTCCCCGAGACTGGCTGCCCGCTTTCCACTTTTATGCGTGCCGTACGGCAAGAGCAACTTTGTTTGGAGACTGGTTTGCGGCGAGCACACGCATCTCATCATCGCTCTGGACCTCGACTGTCTGCTTTCCTTTTTGCTCCCCGTCTATCGCCTCTGGCTGCCGAGCCAAACCCCGACCCCCTGACTGCAAGGTGCTTGCTGGGCCTTCATCTCCCACTCCAGTGTCGCACTTTCTTCCGCCCTGCTCTCGTATGACCAAGTGGCTCGCCGACCCGACGCGGCGGATGAACAAACGTGGACTGACATCTCTCTTCTCCATCCAGACCACGCGCCTTCCATCGTCTCTCATCGCCTTGTGACCTGTGGTAATCGAAATGGGTAAGCACTCGCTCCAACTTCTCCTTCCTCGCCCGCGACCCGTCCGCATCCCCGGCCAGCCAAACTGCAGGAGGCATCTAAGAAGGCCGGACGCAATCACTTGGGACCACGGCCGGCTCAAAAACTATCCGGGACCTCTCGCCCTGGCTTCGTGACCGTTCGCTGCCATCACCGAGACCAACATTGCTGCTCGCTTCTCGTTACCACTGGACATTCGTTGCGCGACATCTACTGGTTTCTTGGGAAGCCCTTTTTTGGTTGAGCTTCATCTTACCCATTCGCCCAATCCACGCAACAAGCATCCTCCAAGGAGCATCAAAAATGCACTTCGCCACCGTGGTCCACCATGCCACCCACAAGTCTCGCAACAAGAGCGTCCAGTTCGAGAGGACCTTGGTCGGCCTGGAGATTGCAGATGTCGGGATATCCAAGGAGAGCGTCAAGTTGCCCCCTGCACCGTCCCATCGGACCAGCAGCCTCCCCACGGATGCCAGAGAGAACGTGACGAGCATCCGACACTACCGGAGCATGCTCGACGTGGATGCCCCCAAGCTTCCTATCGCCAAGCCGCTTTCCTATGACGAGCTGTATCCCAAGGTCCCGGAATCTGGTGACCCCCAGGCTTTGACATGCCAGCCCCGTGTCCTCTCTGACAGTCAGACTCCAATCGTCCCGGACCAAGGATCCCAGGCATCTCGTAATTGCACCTGCTCCCAGGATACAAGACGCTAACGTATTGATCTTGACAGCTTCCAACGGTGTCCCTGAGAACCCGTCTGCCGCGAGGGCGTCACCCGTTCCTCAAGCCCCCAATGGCAAGCCCACCTCTCTCCGGCCGGACGACGCTAGCGAAGAACCAGCTTCTGACTCTACCTCCGTAGCTCCCGCTGCCAATGACAACAGGAATGTTGTGCGCAGGAAGTTGACTGGCTACGTGGGTTTTGCCAACCTGCCCAACCAGTGGCACCGCAAGAGCGTGCGGAAAGGCTTCAACTTCAACGTCATGGTTGTTGGTTAGTGACGCCCCCTACTGCTTGCAGTTCTCGAAGCCTCCGGATCTGACATGGAGTTGCAGGCGAGTCCGGTCTCGGCAAGTCGACGCTCGTGAACACGCTCTTCAACACCTCCCTTTACCCCCCCAAGGAGCGCAAGGGCCCCAGCCTCGACATCATTCCTAAGACCGTCACCATCCAGTCCATCAGCGCCGACATCGAGGAGGCCGGCGTCCGCCTGCGCCTGACTGTTGTTGACACCCCCGGCTTCGGAGACTTCGTCAACAACGATGAGTCGTGGCGCCCGATTACCGACAACATCGAGCAGCGGTTCGACGCCTATTTGGACGCCGAGAACAAGGTTAACCGGATGAACATTGTCGACAACCGCATCCACGCCTGCGTCTTCTTCATTCAGCCCACTGGCCACTCCCTCAAGCCTCTTGACATCGAGGTCATGAAGCGTCTCCACACTAAGGTCAACCTCATCCCCGTCATTGCCAAGTCCGATACCCTCACCGACGAGGAGATTGTTGATTTCAAGCGCAGAGTAAGCATGGACTTCACTGGTAACTGTCCGCAACAGCAAGTCGCTAACCGAATTCGAACAGATTCTGTCCGACATCAAGCACCACAAGGTGCAGATCTTCGAAGGCCCTCGTTATGAGCTCGATGACGATGAGACCATTGCCGAGAACAACGAGATCATGTCCAAGGTTCCTTTCGCCATTGTTGGTGCCACCAACGAGATCACCAACGCCGATGGACGCAAGGTCCGTGGCCGTCGCTACCCGTGGGGCGTGATTGAGGTGGATAATGAGGAGCACTGCGACTTTGTCAAGCTTCGCCAGATGCTCATCCGCACTCACATGGAAGAGCTCAAGGAGCACACCAACAACATCCTCTACGAGAATTACCGGACGGACAAGCTCATCGCTATGGGCGTCTCGCAAGATCCCAGCGTCTTCAAGGAGGTCAACCCGGCAGTCAAGCAGGAGGAGGAGCGCACCCTGCACGAGCAGAAGCTCGCCAAGATGGAGGCCGAGATGAAGATGGTCTTCCAACAGAAGGTGGCCGAGAAGGAGTCGAAGCTCAAGCAGAGCGAGGAGGAGCTCTACGCCCGCCACCGGGAGATGAAGGAGCAACTAGACCGGCAACGGCTGGAGCTCGAGGAGAAGAAGTCGCGCGTCGAGAGCGGACGGCCGGTCGAGACCAAGAGGAAGGGCTTCTCTCTCCGATAAACTCACCTACCGCCCGCGTTCCTTTTCCACCCACGACTTGTCTCAGCGTCATGATGCCCATACAATACCAGCCCCTCCGCGCCTCTCTTCTTCACTTCTTGTCTTCTATGTCTCCCCATTTTATTTAATCACACAACTCTCCTAATTCCCTCGGAAAAAAGATTCCCTGTGGCGAAAGAAAATCCTTTGGGCGGCGCGCTTCGCGGGGAAGCCGTGCCGAAAAGTGCTTCGCGGCCAACTAAAGAAGGGGGGCGTGGGAGTAGGGCTTCTGAGAAGCCGGTGGCAGACGTGGATGCGCCATCCGGCGAGCGGGATGGCGGCTGGTTCAATGGTCGAATTGGTCCCTTAGAACACACGGGGGAGCAGAAATAACGGTCTCGGTCTTTTCTTTTCTTTTGCCTCTGGAGGAGACGCATCTGCTCAGAAGAAAGCCGAGCAGCGCGCGCCGGTGGCACGACGAGAGCTTTTTATGCGACTTCAGCAATACCCGCTTCCTCCCAACCTTCGACACACTCCCTACGTCAACATTTCGGAACATACGGTCTTTGTAATCAACGACAATTACGACTACTCCATGCATCACAATCATGAAGTCTCGCTGCATGATCGCCAACTGCTTGGGTTTGCCTTCGCGTAATTACCGGATGGATGATCGGGGGCATGTTGGGGAAGCCTGGGAGGACCAGCGATGTCCCAAGTGTACTTTTACAGGATGTCGGACAAGGAGGAGGATATGGGAGCGAGAGAGGCGGGCTAGAAGAGAAGAGGAGGGCCCGTGGGCTTGTTCTTGTTGCTCTGTTGTTGTTGCCAAGATCTCCCTGGACGTCATCGTCATACCCGCGTAGCTAGCTCTTTTCTTTGGCTTGTTTCTTTTCTTCGGCAGGAGGAGGACCGGACCAGCCCTTCTTTGGTTGGCCTTGTTGCGTTGTCGCGATTCTGAGATTTCTTTGCACCCACACCCACTAGCTCTCGTTTGCTGTTTTCTAGTCTAGTCTGTCTGAAATGAAAAGGATGGTTCCCGTCTACGAAACAGCCTTTGCCTCTTGCGTCGTTAGGCCTTAGCGGTTGGTATCGAGTAGCAAATTCGGGCCGTTCCTAGCATGTCGGTAGTAGCTGCTTGATCTTGATGCCCAGCTGTGCCCGTTAGGGGTGCCTCGGAATTGCTCCAGGCCGAGCCCCCCATCCCCCCCAAAAAGGCACAATAAAAAGGGAGCTCTCGGAAGATAAGTGTGCCGCAACGATCCCAATTAAGCAGAAAAATGATAAGTTAGTCCTCTCCACCAAGACATCCAATACTTAATTGGACACGGCGGCCGCAGTCACTGCTCTACAACCGGCGTCATTTTGATGTCAGTTCCGGTCAGAATATTGAAACCAGCCTAGCAGCAGGCACTCGTAGTCGTGCGCAACTAGCTAGAGGGGCGCCACCGACAGAGAGGCATCTTCATGCACGTATAGGAAAGACTTCGGTAGCACTCGCCTTTGAATTAGACAGTAGTGATACATAAAAATACATCTATCTCTAGTAAGTAGTAGAGAGTCGATCGTCACTGCCACCGCCGTGGCCCTAGTCTTTCTTTTGTACAAGCATCTCCCTTCCCCGGAGTGGACTCTGCCGGGTATATCAGGGCACAGGAAACCCTGATCACCCGCTTGTCCCCTGCTTCGCCGTCGGTGGACCCTCTTACCGCCTACGAAGATACCAGTTGAACGCGAGCTGGCTCAGAGCTGATGCGAACGGGGTTGGCACCTCGGCGCCGCCAAGGCGTGCTACTGGGTGTCGCAGATACACGGCTGAGCAGATGTTCTGGTTGACCTCAAGGTACGGTGGAATGAAGGCAAAGGGCGCCATGAAGGGTCGAGGCTGCCAGGGTGTCAGGTAAGGCTTGCTCTTGTCGACCGGGTTGTCTCGTGCATCGTCGTAGGCCTTGATGTGTTTGTCCGCGCGGAGGCGGGCTAGCTCCTCCGCGTTGAATTGGTACATTTCGCTCGCGGCCTTCTTGGCTTTGCTTCCGGTCTTAGCATCCTTGCGTGCCTCAGTGGCTTTGAGCTCCAGCTCGGACATGAGCATGACGAGCTCATCGACCGTGCTCCGTGTGTCCTCGACCGAGGCATCCCGGCGATTACTACGCGACATCTCTTTTTTGATGTTTTGGCGAAGCGCGCGGATTTCTTGCTTGCGCTTGGCGGGAAGGGCCGTCTTGCTGATGTCCAAAACCTCCTTAGCTTGGCCGAAAATTGCCTTGAGTCGTTCCAGCTGCCTCTCTTTGGCAGTGGCTTCGTCCTCAGGCTCTTCCTCGACGGCTGCCTTGGCGGGCTCAGCCTCCTTGGTGTTCTCGGAGGCTTCGGGGTCGGCTTGTGCTTCGACTTCCGCTTCGTCCTTCTCCTCCACAGCCGCGTCTGAGTCCTTGGCACTGCTGCTGTTGGGCGAGGGTCGAGGCCTGCCGGTCGCGAGGAGAACCTTTTCAACCTCGACTTGGAACAAGTCACCAGGGTTCAGAAGGTATCCCGAGTGAACCATCTACCAGGCAAAGGTGGAATTAGAGCAATGAAGGCGAGAGAAAGGAAAGGGAGGCGAGAGAGGAGCATGATATACGCGACGGGCGAGAGCACACACCTTGATGCCATTTACTTTGACGAAACCGTGCAGGATGAACTGGCGCGCCTGCCTCGCGCTGCTCGCAAATAAAGCCCTGAAGATGGCGATGTCTAGCCTCCGCTCCATCGGAGCGAAAGTCATCTGCGTGTAGGGTGTCATCGCGGGCGCGCCGCCTCGCGTGAAGGTAGTCTCGCGTTTGGTGCCGTGGTTTTTGACCTGATCTCCCTCGCGGCCAGAGCCACGACCAAGGGCCTGTTCGCTGCCATCATATTTCGCCAGGTAGGCCGGGTCCATGTCAACGACAGACAGCAGGCGGCGGCTGAACATACGCTTCCACATGTTCTCCCTGACGTGCTCTCCGTGGTAGCCACGAGCTAGGGACTTCGCGCTCCATTTCTGCTGGTAGAAGGTTTGGTTTGTCGAATTGGGAGTCCTGAGCCGCGCGAGGTTGTAGAGGTTGTATTTGTTCCACGTTTGGCGGACACGCTGCAGTCCGTCGAAGGTGTGTCAGTTCTTCTCTTGTGTCGTCCTCGACCTCGAGGTTGGTGCCGCTCTCGAGCTTCTGTCACCAGTGACGGGGGCAGGCGGAAAGAATGTACGTACCGGCCGCTTGAGGCCATGGAACCTCAGCAATCTCCTCTGCTTCATTGTGGCTGTTTTCGGAGTCAATTGGCCCTGTCGATGCGTTCTGGGCCTTTGTAACGTCGCGCCCCTTTTGGCTCTGTCTGCGCTGGAGCTACACACGACCAAAAAATTCGCCAGATACTCCTCACGTGAAGAGCTCCAGCCAGCTCCCAAAATCTGCTAGTCCAGATCGGCACTAGCCGCAAAACCCACCGGTCCCCTGCCTTTCATGGGCTTGGCCCACTCGAAGGGAGTGGGGTAGTTGCAGGCGGTGAGAGCTGCACAAAATTTTTCCCAATTGAAGCTCCACTGTAGTTCTTTTCTGGCGGCCCCAGCGACAAGTCGAAAAGAATTGATTTCTGCTGTGTTGCGACCGAGGCAAACTCTTCTCTGCTACCCACAGAGGAGGAAAATCGAGGCTTCAGGGCTCACTATCTGCTATCTTTGATTTGAACAAGCACCGAAACAAGCGATTTTCCCTCGGAAAGTGGTAGGTCATCCCCCGCCTGACTCTTTTCGCCCAGAGCTGTCCGCGGTGACTCTTTTCAATCCTTGAGTCGAGTGTTACCCCGCCACCTCTTGCGACTGAGTGCTCGCTCACTCCCACCCGCGCGCCCCCTTCACTTTTCTTCCTCCTCCATTCTTTTCTGCAGCAGCTGTTTTGTTCATTCCTGTGTGTAAGGCTCTGACCCGATTGAGTTCCAGCAAATACTTTTCTGAGGCTGCCGTCGGATACAAGCAAGTTGATTGTAGTGTTCGCTTGCCGACCATGAGCGATACAACCGTCAAGCCGGAGGAGGCTCCCGCCGCTCCCGTCGAGGATGCCCCTCCTGCTGTCGAGACGACCACAGAGGCCGTGGCTGGTGACAAGCAAACTGAAGTTGGCTTGGCCGAGGAGGAGGGTGATGCGAAGGAGTCCAAGCTGAACATGCTCGAGACGACCCGCGCCGCCGACTCCGACCCCCGCAAGAACAAGAAGTTCGACCCCAAGACCCAGCAGACCGCGGACGAGCCCGAGCCAGCCATCCGCAAGCAGGTCTGTATACGTATATACCATGGCAATCGTGCGTGCCACTGATTCTTGCCCAGGTCGAATTCTATTTCGGCGATGCCAACCTCCCCTCCGACGAGTTCCTGTGGAACCTGACCGGAGGCAGTGACAACAAACCCGTGCCTGTTGATGTCATCTGCAAGTTCAAGCGCATGCAAGTCTTCGAGCGTGCCACTGTCGTCGCCGCTCTGCGCGAGAGCAAATTCCTAGACATTGAAGGCGAGGAGGGCGAGGAGACCATCAAGCGCAAGAAGGCTTACGTTCCCGACGATGCCCGCTGGGTACGCAAGGTGGCGTCGACCGTCTACGTGAAGGGTTTCGGCGATGAGGAGGCCTCAACACAGTTTGACCTTGAGTCTTTCTTCAGCAGCTTTGGCCCAGTCAACAGCGTGCGTCTCCGCCGGGACTTCAAGAGCAACCTGTTCAAGGGTTCCGTATATGTCGAGTTTCCCAGTGAGGAGGCCGCCAAGGCATTCGTCGACCTCGACCCCGCCCCCAAGTGGAAAGAACACGACCTCAAGATTATGACCAAGGTCGACTACATGGCCGAGAAGAATGAGTTGATCAAATCTGGCAAGCTCCAACCCAGCGATGACAGGCACAAAGCTTTCTACGAGGGCAAGGGCCGACACGGCAAGAGCCATGGTCGTGGACGCGGCCGTGGCCGTGGCGGATTCGGTCGCGATGACCGCGGCGATATCGACCGCGACGACTGGAACAGACGCCGGGATAACGATCGCCGGAACGGCTTCAAGGATGGCCGAGGCCGAGGCCGGGGCCGCGGCCGGGGCGGCCATGGCCGCGACTTCCGCGATCGCAAGGAGTCAGCTCGCGCCCCCGCGGAGGAAACCCGCCCCAGCACCAACGAGTTTGTCCACCCTCTTTTCCTCCTTTCATCTTCTGTATTTCCGGCATGCTAACAGCCTTGTAGCGTCAAGCGTCCGGTCATCCAGGCCACCGACGACAACGGCAATGCAGTAAAGGAGAACACCAATGGCAAGCGCTCGCATGACGGCGAGACCGCCGATGCTCCCCCTGCCAAGAAGATTGACACCAAGAGCGAGTAGGGCGTCGAGGCGGCTTAGACAAGCAAGCGCTGCGACATTCGCATTCGCAGAAACATCAGTGCTAAAAATACCCAGGGTCTTCATCGATCAGAGCTGTAACATAAGTGCTACACCGGACGGCGTTCATCAGGGTAGTTGTCTTTACCACTCCTCGTACTCGCTGTCCCAGGGAAGGATATACTTCTCTCCCCTCTCCCCCTAACCCACCCCAACCGTTTTCTTCCATGGAGGTGGTTCGCCAGGCCTGGGCAGTCGGCCTTGCTGTCTGTTTGCATGTCCCCTCTTGCTGCTAGAGGAGCTAGATGTTGCTAGAGGATGTGAGAAAAATTAGCAGACAGGGGGGAGGAAGGGTGAAGGGTGAAGGGTGAAGGGTTACCATCGTCATAGCGTATTACCTAGGAAGTAAATACACTGACTAGTTTTTTTTTCATGAATGGGCGAGCTATCTTGATGCTAGGCTTGTACTTGAACCCTGCCTTTGCTTGGTTCGACGACTCTGTGGTGGTGTGGGTAGCACATGGACGCGTGGGGCCGTCTTGTTTATACCCCTGAGCCGCTTGGGCTGTGGGACGCACTACTACCTTGGAGGTACCTGCTTCATGCCTGGTCCATATATTAGCCAAGATAGATTCCCGATGGGACTAGCGCAGGAGGGTCCTTGGGCATCAAGAGCTGATGGACCTGTAGCCTTACAGAACACATGAGAATATTTTGGTCGAGAGTCCGCACGAAGCACGAGTTGGCGTGGAGCTTGTCCAGCTTGTACCCCCATAGCAGCATAACGAAT
This sequence comes from Thozetella sp. PMI_491, assembly GCA_021432635.1. NCBI lineage: Eukaryota > Fungi > Ascomycota > Sordariomycetes > Chaetosphaeriales > Chaetosphaeriaceae > Thozetella > Thozetella sp. PMI_491. The sequence goes on from MU270043.1 coordinate 789,164, forward strand.
AGTTGGCGAGGGACCTCCTTAGCTCCCTTAAGTCCGGGACAGTGAGCTCCCCGCTCAAAGTATTCTCCTGAGGGACAGAGTTCTTCTCGGGGGCGATTGAGACTCAAGTTACTGAAGTGTTTAGTTCTACAGTGAAATCAATGATAGGAACACGAAAGGAGCTCAACATCCCCTGCAGAGTCGCCAGCAGCCACACCGGCCATGCGAGGAAACCTGTAGCGTCCCGATGGCGGCGCAGATAGCCGCGGATCTTCGCCGCTTGCATCCCTGGTGCTAACCGGTTTGCGTTGGGTCTTCCACCTTTCTCGACCGAGGGCGCATCCCTCCACAACCTGCCGTTACGCATTCGGAAGCCGCATCGCACCCTGGCCTTGTCTTTGTGCATTGCTGGCGAACCCCCCCCCTCTCCCCCGTTTTCCAAACCTCCAACAGATAACAGTGTCGTCACGCAGATGCTAGAGGGTGCGTCTAGCGGTGTGGCTGCGAGAGGAGGAGAAGGAGGAGGAGGGGTACAGAGGAGGTTAGCGTAGCCCCGCGACGATTTAGAGATCTACCGGCTCACACATCTGGCGATAGTCCCATCCCCCTCTGATCCCCACCCGGCTCCCCTTTTGCTATTAATTTCCAAAACGTAGTGAGAAAAAAAAACAGGGAATATTGTGTAAGATACACAATTCTCGCGAAATTCGCCTAGAGACGGTGGGAAGATAAAAAAAGAAAAATGGCTTTGCGGATGGGGTTGAAGGTTAGGAAGGCTCCAGGCACGGGGACAGACGGTGCTCGCCGCTCGGCACTTCCTTGCCGAACCAACAGTCCGCCACTTGCGATGCGGAGATGGTATGGAGTTAAGGCCGTCAACCGCGATGGCTTGTTATCAGTTTCGGCCTAGCTTGCTTCTTATGTCTCTTGGGCCTACTTGCCGATTCTTTTACCTCCCTTCCCACTGCCTATACCCTGCCTACGAGGCTTGCCTCCTCCCCTCCCCCTTCCCCCTTCCCTTCTTCGGGAGCATTCGGTGCCCACTGCTACTGTTTTGGAAACTGTCTTCGTGTGCTCGAATTGTCCATCACTCATACTCCGGGCCTTGCCTCCACACCCCGCGTCGGTGGCACCCACTAGCACGGAGACCCGGAGTGCTTCGGCTATAGTTGAGACCTCGGCAATATGAGCGGCCCGGGGCCGGTGGACGGCTCCACTGGGCCGGTATCGTCCACAAGCCCCGGCTCCGTGTCACCGACGACTGACGACCCGTCTTCTCAGTCGTCGCCAGCATTTCAGAAAGATTCGGCTTCCGTCTCAGACTTGGACCCCGCCGGCGCAGGTCTGGAAGAGAAAGTACGGCAGTCTGCTGGCTCGCGCGCGTCCACCCTTGAAAGCGATCGCAGTCGGGAGGAGCTGCACGAAAAGGAGCGAAGAGGGGTTGATGGCTCCGCTTCCGATTCCGAGGAGCCTGAGCCCGAACCTGCGACCCGCACCGTTTCCGTCCCCGAGGTCCACGATGGCATCGAGAGCCGCCGGGATGTCGAGGTTGGATCGCCCCTCGAGCAGGCCGCCACGGAGCGCAGCGACCGGGATCCCAACTTGGTAACATGGGATGGACCCGACGACCCGTGCAACCCTAAGGCCTGGCCCTTTGCTAAAAAGTGGGCGGCCATCACCATTGTCTCCTTCTTCACGCTGATATCGCCCGTCTCGAGCACCATGATCGCACCGGCTACGCCTCAGATCGGCCGGGACTTGGGCATCAACTCGTCCTTCGAACAGGCTCTGACCCTGTCCATCTTCGTGCTTGCCTACGCCGTCGGGCCGCTGTTCCTCGGCCCGCTGAGCGAGCTGTACGGCCGCGTGCCGACGCTGCAGCTGTCGAATCTAGTGTACCTCTTCTTCAACCTTGGCTGTGGGCTAGCCCAGACGAAGCCACAGATGATTGCCTTTCGCTTCATGGCAGGGCTCGGCGGTTCTGCTCCCTTGGCCATCGGTGGTGGAGTCCTGGGCGATTTGTTCCCTCCCGAGCAGCGCGGACAGGCAATGAGTATCTACAGCCTGGCCCCGCTGCTTGGACCTGCCATCGGACCTTTGGCTGGGGGGTTTATCACTGAGCGAAGTAGCTGGCGATGGATTTTTCACGCCACCACCATCGCCGATGCTGTAATACAGGTGGCCGGCCTGGTTTTCCTTCAGGAGACATACGCGCCAGTCCTGCTCGCCCGGAAGCGGGCCCGTCTTGTAAAGGAGACGGGCAATACGGCGTTGCACACCGAGTTCGACCGGCTCGACCGGACCGTCACGCAAACGCTCACAACTGCGTTTGTGAGGCCCTTCCGCATGCTCGCGACCCAGATTATTGTGCAAGTTTTGGCCCTATATTTTCTCTGCCTCTACGGGCTGCTATATCTTCAGCTAAGCACCTTCCCTCGGCTGTGGCAGGAAGCCTACGGAGAGAGTGTCGGTATCGCTGGGCTTAATTATATATCCCTCGGCATTGGCTTGTTTCTCGGCGCCCAAGTCTGCGCCCCGTTCCAGGACCGCATCTACGCCGCGCTCAAGCGACGCTACGGCGTGGCCGCTGGACGACCGGAGTTCCGCACACCGATGATGATGCCCGGCGCGGTCTTGGTACCCGTTGGCCTGCTGATCTATGGCTGGAGCGCACAGTTCCGGACACATTGGATCGTGCCCAACCTCGGAGTTGCCATATTCTCAATGGGAACTATGTAAGTGCAGCTTCCGTAGACTTTAATCTGCTTCTGGCTGACTAAATCTCAAATTAGAATTTGCTTCCAGTGCATCCAAGGCTACCTGGTTGATACATACACCCGCTTTGCGGCGAGTGCAGTCGGGGCCGGCACCGTCCTGCGGAGTCTCGGTGGTTTCGCCTTCCCCTTGTTTGCGCCTTATATGTATGAGAAGCTTGACTACGGATGGGGGAACACGACATTGGCGTTGATATCAATCGTCATAGGCTGGCCGGCACCAATTTTGCTTTGGAAATTTGGCGAAGAGCTTCGAAGGAAGAGTCCTTTTGCCGCAGGATAATGAAGGAACCAGGCAACGTGTAGAAATGTAGATATTAATTTGTTTAACTGCCCGGGATTTCCGAAGCCTTCTGAACAATAGCGCCATATTTAGCGACGATACACAGGCAAAATTCTAAGTCTTTTGATTCTGCTGCTTGGGACGAGACTAGAACAAAGAGAGAAAGTTGCTTTTATGCCCACTAATCTCTCTTATCTTCAGCATCCCGACCCTGTCATCCCCCTGACCCCACCGGCTGCGATATACTTGCACGTTCCTACAGCGCCTTCCCTGGCCGGATCGTCTTCTGTAAGCCCTAGGTTGATGTTCTGCATCGTGATGTTGTAGCATGGATTCCTTGCAGAGCACGATACGGCGGCAGTGCGGTTGCTCGTGGCAGCAAGGAACCCAGTGAAGTTGACAAAAGCGATATTCGAGACAAGCATGTTGGACGTCCCTGAGAAGGACCCATTGTTTCCGCTGTCCTGGTTAATATTTGGCCCGATAGCAGCTCCTTCTATGTAGAAGTTTTCGAAGCGTAAATTGTTGACGACTCCCCTGTGAGATGATCAGCCACGCGATGCCCTGTATTCATGTTGGGATGGTGCCCTACCAGCCACCGCCTCGAGGCAGCCCGGCGCTCTCGTAACCAGACTGCGGTGCCTCTTCGCCAATCCAAGTTTTGATGTACTAGGATATACTCAGCTGCGTATCAATATTTCAGGGGGGTGTCTCAGGAGCGAAGGTCGTATCGAGAGCTGACATGTATACAGCTGCTCCCAGGACGTCCTGGATAGGGGAGTGGACAACACACGAAGCACTTACAGCTGAATTGTGCATGTCTAGGTTGTAAGTCAGAACCTTAACATCCTTCACGACGACATTTTCAACTGAGGAGTCCTCGAGATACTGGCCCAGACTGCCAATGGCAATGCCGTTTCCTCCATGGATCGTAAGCTAGAGAAGGGGCATCAGTCCCGATTCCCGCAGTGCAACGATTTGGCACCCACATTCTGGCAGTGAATATTGTACGATCGTGGCTTGATCGCAATCGCGTCATCTCCTCTGTGCCCTAGTCAGTGGCCGGGGCGACGCTTCGATACTCAGAGGAAACCAACCCTATGGCGTTGATTAGAAAACCATCTTTTTGAGGAAAGGTGCCAAGCTCTGCTTACCTTGGTATACAAAGTTGGTGAGCACGATATTGTTGGCATCCATGGTGTTGAACCCGTCCGTATTCTGGACCCAGTTCTTGCCCCAAGGTGCATTGACGGCTGTATTATTGACGTAAATGTCGTCAAACCTCATGTTCGTCCCGTTCATGATGTTGATAGACCATAGCGGTGAGTCCTTGACGAAGACTGCATGGTGATGAGACGATGGTGACCTAGAGAAGGGGAATCTAGGACTAACAGTGATCCACGGAGACATCGCTCACGTTCCAAAACACAAATGGCATTGGACGTCCCGGCTGGGTCGTGGCCTGCTCTGCATTGTACCAGGAGTTGCCACTGCCGTTGATTCCTCCAGTACCGTACCCGTTGATTCGAATGCGGTCGCCGCTGATCGCAAAGCCGGCGGCGTGATTTTGGAAGGCTATGGGGTAGGAGTTATTCCGCCAGTACGTGAGATTATCAGAGAACTAGCCAGATGCCCAAATTTAGCATACATCTTTAAGCTAGAGATAGGTTTTAATCCGCACCTGCCAGAGGCCTCTCCATTCAATCGTCACATCGTAAAGCACCGGGTTCAGCCTGGAGGCGATGTAGAACTTCCGACCCTCAGGGAAGACAACCGTGCCTCCATGGTTGCAGTCTTCGAACGCCTTGAGGATCTGTGGAACATCATCGCGTCTACATCCCTTGGGAGTGACGGTACAGATCTTGCCGGAGCTGAACGGGCTCCTTGGAGTTAGACCGGGCAGAGAGCCTGCTGAAGCGAGGGCAGTGCCTAGTCCCAATAGGCCGTGGAGCAAGAAAACGAGTCGAGCGAAGTGCAGACCAGTAGCCATGGCGGAAGGATAGCTAGAGGACGAAGCTATCCACACGGCCTAGTGGGGGTTGGCGGCACTTATGTTTGTACGCAAAACACCTGTCCGGATATAAGAGCTAGACGGCTCGGGGTAGACAACTAGGGGGTGACGCAAGGAAAGAGACCCATCGCGGGGAGAGGGTGCCTTCTCCAATCTACCCCACAAACAACAACAAGCGCAGAGAAGTGCGGAGAGAAGGGGATAATTGTGTCGATTGACTAGCATCATTGGCCGGCTAAAGGTTAGGGGCAATAGATGATTGGAGGCAAAATGGATGCACTCATTATAGCTCTTCCTACATCTGCAAGGGCAGTATCCACGAGATCGAACGTCTCGGTCCATCTTCGGCCGAGGCTGAGTCCGTTGGAGATCTGCTGGTCTGAGGACCAACAGCCCCGTCTCGTGGTGAGCACTCAGTACCTTTCTCAGTCCCTTTATCAGCCGTATAGCTGTTTGGGAGTCCGCCTGGTTGGGTATGAGACAGGCGTTTTGGACCCAATGGCGGGTTGTCTGCGAGCTCCATACTGGCCAGGCCCTGTGGTGCTTTCATCATCAGCTAACCCTGTGACTTGGTTTAACCGGCCATCCTCGACTGCTTGTCGGTACGAACGCCGAGGCTTTCCATCAGAGCCACCACATCCCACATTTTTCTATGCTTAGCAAGCGAATATGCGCTGGTGTGGATGCCTTCGTCCCGAACATCGGGGTCCGCGCCAGCGTTCAAGAGGAGAGTGGCAGCCTCCGAGTGGCCGCGGTAACATGCGATTGCCAGCGGCGTGGAGCCAAATCTTCCGCCGGGGTGGTTGACGTCAACCCCAGAGCCCGGTCGAAGGAGGATCTTGAGGATAGGCACCAAGTTGTATGACGAGGCATAGTACAAGGGCTGTGTCTTCTCGATGGCCTCAATGTCGGTCGAGAAGAGAAGTAACTGGACCCAAGATTCGAAGCAGCCGCCCTTCGGGTTCGCCTTGGTTGCGAAGAACTCCAGAACCAAAGCCTCGTCATCCGGATCTGGTGGATCGGCCAGGTGATCTGGCCAAAAAAGCGCTGCATAATCGAGCAGGGGGTGGTCCTTGGCTCGCCTCAAAAGCTGGATCTGCTGCTGAACGTGGCCGCTGGCGAGCACGTCAAAGCTGAGGTAGGCGAGGCATTTTCTCATGATCTGTCTGTGACAGGTGGCTGCATCGAGCGCGAAGAATGCCGAGGGGGAGTCTTGGATCCACGATGAGGTGAGGAAGGTGCGGATCGAGTCGTGCGCAAGTGTGACAATGTCTCCGTCGACTTGGGCGAGCCCATTGCATATACCAATGGCGGTGTGTGGGTCGGTGAGGCGGTAGTCGTCGTCAAGATAGCGGTCCGACTCCTGCAGAACAACGGCCTCCCCTAGCTGGCGGAGATTCATGGGGCGTGTGGAGAAGGCGAGCCAGAGCAAGACTTCCCTCGCGAGCGGCTTGTCACTCTCTGGGACTCTCTGCAGGGTGCGGGAGTAAGTCTCGTTGAGAGTCGATGGCAGGTCGCTTAGCGCGGCGAGCATATCTCGTCCAGTTCTGAGGTGGCTCAGTCTGTCCATGCACAGCTGTGCCCACCGGAACCTGGTGCTTGGTTAGACGGCCGACGAAGAAGAGGGAAGAAAGTCAGCCGAGCACTACTGACGTTCCATTCGCCCCTTCCGCCATCCTCTGTCGGATTTTCCCTTGGATCTTATCACTTAGAGCGCAGAAGCTCGGCTCGGTAGACAGCCGCCGCTGGACATAGACTTGAATGTCGTGATCAACTCCAACGCCAGACATTCGCTGGACCAAGAGTTCTGGGTACTCGGCCTGGGGGCCGGCTGTGCATGTTACCAGCACGCGGACATTGGGACACATTCGGCAGAGAGATAGAAGAAGCGGCACGATCTGTAGCTGATGGGGCGTCTCATTGAGAGCGTCAACGAGGATGAAGAACTGGTCGACCAGAGCCAGACCCGAGATCAGAAATTCTGTGATTTCGGATATGCTCAGTGACCCTCGATTCGAGGACGCATTTTGTCTCATTAGAGGGCGTATGCGCTCAATGATTTCCGGCCGCATCCTTGCCAACTCTGCTAGCATGGAGCCGAATACGCTGGCAGGAAGCTGCGAGGCGGAATTATCAAAGGAGCAATAATGGAATCCGCAGCCCCAACCGCCGTCCGAGACAGAGCACTGCTTTCTGAGCTCCTCCACGATGCTAGAGCTGAAAGACGGTTAATGATTCCCTCTAGGCCATTATTTGAAGAATGAAGCCGCTTACAAGAGGGTTGTCTTCCCGGCACCCGCTTACGTGGATGGCATTAGCGAACTTGGCTTATCACAAGAAACCCATTCGCGGGCAGATCGTCTCACATTTCCCGGTAATCCACAGCATTGGTGTTTTACAAGAACTGCCTGCCCAAGTTTCATAGATCTTGTCGAAGAACCATGTGCCGGTGCCAGGGGCGCGGTCCCGATTCGCCTTTTGGTAGGCATCTTGGGCTTCGACAGGGGCCAGCCACTGAATCGTCTCTTGCGTCTCGGCCATCATGCGGTCCAGCCTGCGAGCGATGATGTCCTCGTGAATGGCATTGGCTAGGCGTTTCATCTCGCTGTAGATGGCTTCAGTAGTCTCGGTGCTGTCCTGCATGATGACGAGGATGAACCAGGTCTTGGCTCGCTCCAGCGCCTGGACAAGTTTGTCAACCTCGTCCTTCTTGAAGGGCCATGAAAGGCTCTGCACCGCCATGCCGAGCTTGGTCTTGCGCCGGGTGAGGCGCTTCTGGATGCTGTCCAGCGCCTCGCGCGTCAGGTGCACCATGCCGTCCATCTGGGGCGCCTGCAGCGCCTTTTCGTCCGACTGCTTGAATACGAGAAACTGGTCCAGGGTACCCTTGAGCGCGAAGAGCTCCTGGCTGAGCCGCCGGATATCATCGCGGGCGGCCTTGACAGAGCTGATGTAGTCGTACAGAGAACTCGATATCTCGACTATGGAGATACCCAGTCCTACGATGGAGAGCGGGTCTGCCATGAGCGAGAAGAAACGGCCCCCGGGGGCTTCAGACAGGGCCTCCCGGTTCGGAACTGGGCCCTAGACAACGCTGAAGTACAGGCAAGACGTCAGGACGGGGCATATGGACGGCGGAGTGGGAAGCTCTCTCCCCTGTTGCGCGGGTGCGGTATGGATGTGGGTGTGTGTGGGTGTTGGTGTGGATGTGTGGATGTGTGGATGTGGGGCACTCTATTATAGCCTCACTCAGCGGGGTTGCTCGCTCATCAGCCCCTCGCTGGCCTAATTACCTACCTACGTACAGTACCACCTAGGTACCTTTGCCTTTCTCGGTCCCTACGATAAAACGCTGGGGACTGCCTACAACGACATAACATACTAACCTACACCTGCTATGCACCATTCCCGCATGTCGCCTTGTAACCGGAGAGAGCGGCGAACGGCCTCATTAAGCCGACTAGACGAACCCACGATAGCCTCGATCGGGATAGTGGTACACATTCTAAGTGACAACCACGCGGGGCTACGCACAGGGAGTGCATACATGTCTAGAAAGTGTCGTCCTGGTTTCTGTGCTGTGAAGCACTCTTTGATCCAAAGCTGCCAGCCGCACCAGCGAGCTGCAGAGCTGTCGGGACACAAAGCTACCTTAGGTAGGCCGGCATTTGACGCAGTGGCGGCCGGGTCGGCGTTTTTGGCGCTACAGCACCGGTTAATCGACTACTAGGAGCAGCGTGGCTTGGGCCAGCGCCGGCGACACTAGGAATGACCGGAGAAAAGAAAACCTAACTCTCATTAACTAACAGGATGATAAGCCTGGTGCCTGTGGCCGGCTGCGCAGAGAAGACCAACACGGTTGTGAAAAGACTCTAAAACCCCTCCCCCCCAAGTGGATGCAGATACGGTGCGCTTTGCGTCTTGGTGAGAGCCATTCGGGCCAAGCCGCGTTATACTTACTGTCTTGACTGTCCAGGGTATGCAGTGCTCTCAACCTGCCGGGCGTGACAAATGCCCGACGCCGATAGCCGGCTGGTTCTGTGAGAGAGCAGCAGACCAGTCTAGACCACTGGACAAGGGTCAGTCTCCTCGTAGCCGCCAGGGCGCGGGGCCGAGGAGTTGCGGATTGTAAATCCATACATTATTTGCCTCACCCGGCACCCAACGAAAAGCCCGCGAGTTCTGCGCTTTGGCTTCGTAATGCTCAGCGCGTCCACTAGAGTGGTTGCTCTGCTGAATAATTGCATCCTCATGATTCCCCCCAGGCGAGAAAGTACTCCGAGTCTCGCCCCTGCTCTCCTTTACATAGGAGCTTAAACTTTGGTGGATCGCGACGAAGTCCCATGTTACTTATCAAGAGAAGGCCTCGCCGCCAATTGTAGAGGGCATGCCTCAGCCCTCCTGCGCCGACCGTTATTGCACTGTACAGTATCCTTCTTATCAAAAATGAACTATGATGTTGTGGAGTTAGACTATGCACTTGGGCGATGTGCGGTGGGTGAAGCTGGTCCCAGCTAACTGCCCTCCTTATTTTAAGTGCAGTACCTATTCTGTAGCGCAAAAAGCCGTAGTAGGTCTGACTGCCGTCTCACTTTTCGAGGCTTTCCACCTTAGCGCCTACCAGTCTGGATTGGCCACTCCCCCTTCCCCTCCCCCACCTACTTTCAGTGCACGCAATTCTGGACGCAATGCTTTTTCTCCCTGCTCTGGTCCCCCCCCTCCGCGCCGCTGCTCACCAAAGGTCTCAAGCCTTTGCATTGAATCTACGACCGCGACAAGCGGGAACTATCCATTAAGACAAGCAAGTCTTATCAGCTGCAATCTTATCACCGCAGCCCCCCCTCCGTATCTAGAATATCCCGCCGCCACCCCAGTCTTGGGATACCTTCCCCCCTTCAAACCCCAGAAGCTCAGACACACTCATGGGAGGTGTTGTCCGTGGCATGGAACGATAAGTGCCTTTGCGCATATAACTGTGCATGACAGACCCCCCCATTTCTCCCATAACATTTTGCCGGGCCGGGCAACACCAAGAGCGCCTGGTTTCAGGCACGGCAACTAGCATCATTTCGAAGACATTTCAATCCCACCGGCTGGCCTTTACTTGAGAGCGGGCAGCTTGGTCTTTCGAGTGATGGACGTGCAGAGGAGTCAGCCCATCAGCGGCTCTGGCGCCGGCGTCGAGCACTCGATACCGGCCAAGAAGAAGTCAAGGCGGGGCGGCGACTCGGCCAACAATAAGCGCCGATGCGTGAGCAGCGCCTGTGTCGCATGCCGCAAGCGCAAGAGCAAATGCGATGGAGCGCTGCCCAGCTGCGCGGCCTGCGCCAGTGTGTATGGGACAGAATGTGTCTATGATCCCAACTCGGACCACCGTCGCAAGGGGGTCTACCGGGAGAAGATTGACAGCATGAAGGCGCAGAGCTCAACACTTCAGATCCTGATCGAAGCCATCCTGAATGCGGAAGAAGACGATGTGGCGGAGGTCGTACGGAAGATACGGACCTGCGACAGCTTGGACACGCTGGCGGAATCTATCTTGATAGAAGAGGCTGATGCCGAGGCCCGAGTCGATGCTCTAGAAGAGGACGAGTATACAACGAACCAACCTGTGGAAGGAGAGCGCGAGCTTGCGGGCAAGATGGGAGAGCTCCGGATCGAGAATGGGTTGGTGCGCTTCATTGGCGGAACGTCACATCTCATCTATCTGGGCGACCCGAGCGAGGCTCCCGAGGAGCCCGAGGCAGACAACTACCTCTCGAATGAGGATCCAATCGTCAGCTGGACTGAAGTCACCAAGGACACGCAATTAGTCATCCACTTGATCAACATGTACTTCGCGTGGCACTATCCCTACTTCACCACCCTCTCGAAGACGCTCTTTTACCGGGATTTTCTAAAGGGAAAGCGAGGCCAATCGCGGCATTCCGTGCACTGCTCCTCGCTGCTGGTGAATGCCATGCTAGCCCTAGGATGCCACTTCACATCGGTGGAAGGCGCGTATGGTATAGAGGGCGACAGCAGGACAAAGGGCGACCGATTTTTCGCCGAGGCGAAGAGGCTGATTATTGAGAACGACGAATACGAGAAACCACGGCTTACTACGGTGCAGGCATTAGCCCTCATGTCGGTACGCGAGGCCGGCTGCGGACGTGAGGCCAAGGGATGGGTGTATAGCGGGATGAGCTTCCGCATGGCCCAAGATGTGGGCTTGAACCTCGAGACCGGCGGGATAGGCAAAGACTCGTTGACCGATCAGGAAGTGGATGCGCGGAGAGTTACCTTCTGGGGTTGTTTCCTTTTCGACAAGTGCTGGTCCAACTATCTTGGCCGCCTGCCCCAGCTCCCGAGGTCCTCATACAACGTTCCCAAGTACGACGTGTTCCCCGACGAGGATGCCGAGCTGTGGTCGCCCTACACCGACTCGGGCTTCGATGAATCTATCAAGCAGCCTGCGAGGACACGAGCAGTCGGGCTGCAGCTCTCCAAACTCTGTGAGATCAGCAGCGACCTCTTGCTCTTCTTCTACCACCCCAACCATATTGGCCGATCGAGCGGCAAGTCGGTCGAACTCAAAAAGCTCAGTGAGCTTCACCGACGCCTGGAGGAATGGAAAAAGGAGCTTCCAAACGAGCTGGATGCTAAAGAAGGACAGTTGCCTAACGTTATTCTCATGCAGTTCGTATCCCGCTGAACCCCCCGTTCCCCCCAATAAAGATTGCTTCTGATTGCCATGGGCTAACCTGTTTGCAGCATGTTCTACCACCTCCAGTATATCCATCTCTTCCGTCCGTTCCTCAGATATGCGCCAGCCTCATCTCCACTGCCTTCACATGTCTCGCCCAGACGCATTTGCACAGCCAATGCCGGTGCCATCTCAAAACTGATGCGCTTGTACAAGAAGACGTACAACCTGCGACAAATCTGCAACATCGCCGTCTATATGGCGCACTCTGCGGTCACGATACACATGCTTAACCTGCCGGAGCGAACCGCGAAGCGAGACGTCATCCATGGCGTGAAGCAACTCGAAGAGATTGCCGAAGATTGGATCGGCTCACGACGGACGCTGAGCATCATCAGTGTTTTGGCTAGGAAGTGGAACGTCGAGCTGCCAGAGGAAGCGTCAGCGGTACTTAGGCGAACGGACGAGAAGTATGGAACATTCAGTACCTCCGATGTGCCGTCACCACCGAACAAAACGACAGCCGCTGTCACGCCATCGCCGCCACCGGCTCCTAATTCTCCGCCTACAAAGAAGGAGCAGTTCACCCCCTTGAGCCAGTTCGGGCAAGCTAGCCCACCGGAAATCCCTCCGGATGTACCGCCCACCAATATACCCCCGGACATACTCTCCGCTTTGAGCATACCCACAGAGGTTCCACTGAGCCATCAAGAACAGATGTCTCAGACGATGCAAAGAGCGGGTTCCATCCCTATGAGCGATACTTTCTCGTGGACGCTGCCCGCAGCCGTCACCCGACCCATGCCTGGCTATGGCCAGCAGCCTTTCGCCGGTTTCACCAGCACCAGTACTCCCGTGACATCCGCACCTAGCTCGACCCAACCCGGCAACACGCGCCAGGTGAGCCCCAACTCTGGATACGCGATTGATGGCCAGGAGTGGTACCTTAAGGACGGCGTCAATTGGCAGCAAGCGTTTGGCGCATGGGGTATGGGAACCCCGAACGTAGGCGGCGCGGCTAGCCCGGATTTCAACGCGAACAAGAGTCCCGAGTATCAAGGTAGCCCCAACACGACTGCTGTGGCTGATATGTTTATGTTCCGAGGCCTGGGCGAGAATGAAGTGAACCTGGATGGGGGGTATGACTTCAATGGCATGGCGGGACTGGATAACTTGCCCGGGCTTGACTAGGAGACTGGCTCGCTGGTGGAAACACAGCGTAATATTCGCGTACAGGGCGTATCCTTTCAATCGCCCCTTGGCTAGGACTTGCGGATAGGTTTGGGAGAGGAAGGCATGAAAAGGCGCCACGGAAATTCTCCCTAAGAGGGGCGGCCGGGTTTAGGACCACAGGGGTGCAAGGATACCAGCGCGAATTGTCTTTTATTTATTTATTATTTTGCTATTAGTTGGAAGATATCCCAAAGGAAGAGCCCGGTGTAAATATGTCTCAAGCGTAAGGACCCTAAGGACACCTTTATACGGCGATTCCCATTTCACTTATCAAAGCGCTGGCTCGTCCATCTACATAGAAACGCACAAAGCAAACCCGGGCTTATTGGTATATCAAACTCCAGTGTCTCATGCACTACGCTGACTCTCTCAACTCATCAATGGCATGAGCCACTCTCACCTAGCCTCGTCGCTCTCCATCTGTCGTAGAACCGATCGAAACATCGCCGCTTCGGCCTCCATTTCCTCCATCGACCTCGCTGCCCGGTCGCAGTCCTCGATCCGAGGAAACTGGCCGCCCGGCACCGGTCGACTTTTAGGCTCTCCTGCAGTGGTGGCTGCATGCTCACGGTCCCACAACGCTCCGCCGATGTTGCCGTCCTCGGCTGCCATGTGCTCATAGAGCTCATCAGTTGGGCCATCGCCTTCGGCCTTTGCTGTGCGCCCCCGGATTCGCGGTATGACACTACCCAGAGTTAAGATGACTTGAGCAGATTCGGGACATGATTTATGACCGGCTACCGAACTGAAAGGCGCAATTCGGGCTCGGGAATACGTACTGGACATGAACATGAGAAACAGTCTGGCCGGCGCCCGGGCCGTCCTGGATAGCGATGTTGAAAGAGCCGGCTTCGGGCGGCACTGGCTGGCTCCCTCCGTATTCTGCATCCGTGGTCTCTAGTGCTGCAGACGACGACGGGGACTGCGCGAAGTAGTGCCGCGCCAGCATCCGCTGGACGCGCTGCACCGTCTGGAAGAGATCGGTGAGCTCCGGCGCAGAGAGGTCCGTGAGGCGGTAGTGCCTCTGCAGCGGGCAGACCAGGACATGGCCAGGGAGCAATGGTTTCAAGTTCACAAGCGCGAACGAGTATGGCGTCGTGAGGAAGACCTGAGGTCTGCGTTAGCATGGATTGGGGGGCGGACAGGTCGGACAGGCCTTTTTGGTGGAATGAAAACGAACCTGGCTCGTGACCGCGAAGGGCCCGAAGTGAATGGTGCTTGGCGAATTGGTGCTCATTCTATATTGACGCAGCCGAAATGATGGGTGGAAAGTTCGTGCCCAGTGAGTTTTGAGCATAGTTGCAGTGAAGAGGCTGGCCAGCGGACGACGGCTGGAGGTTTCTCATGTATGAGCTTACCCTGGTTGTGACGCAGAAGCCAGTGAGTGTACATATGGTTCGCTGCGCTGGGTGTAATCGCCTACCGCTTTGTTCAGTGGCACTCCACCCCTGGGCCGTGTCTTGGCCTGTGCTTGCACTTGCCAGCTACACCCACTAAATTACACACAAGCCGTGGAGAGCAACCACATGGCATTACCCGCTATCCTCCGTAGAGATAGGGGCAGCTACTTTCGGGCATGCTACGGTAGCATCTAATTCGCTCTTCTATTTGTATTCGTGATGGACGGAGGCACAGTCAGGAGACTCGTGGCTTCATGGGCAGTCCCGACTAAAGACAGTTTAATCATAGCCGCGACCATGTCCGTGGGATATGCCCTAGCATTTGCAATTTGCAAAGACCTTCTCTCCCGCCTTCTCTGGGCACGACCAGGAAAATGCAAAGTAATAAAGAGGTATCATCGTCCTGGGCAAACCCCAGCGCCAACATGGTACCCAACCGCAGCCTCTCTCACCTCTATAACAGGATATTGTTCTAAACTCAACGAAAACGGGCCATATATGCGGGACCACAGACGCAAGACAAGGCAAGGGGGAAAAAAAGATAGACAGGTAGAGCCAGACTGGGAGGGTGGGGCTCAGTAATTAACGTTCATCGCCTGCCCGCACAAGATGCGAGCACCGGGCAGCATCTACCTCATTCCAGGTCCGATCTCATCCTCGTCAATAATTTCCTGCCCGGTAACCGGGTCAATGATTTGCGGGATCGGAGACCCAGGCTCTGTTTCGTTATCTTCCATGTAGACTGGACAGAATTTAGCACTTTGCCTCGAGCTAACCAGAAGGTTAAGGGCTTACCATGAGGTCGCAACAAGAATGATCCCGAGAGCGCCATGACAAAGACAGAGCAGAGCAACACAAAGAAGGCCTGGGGGAAGAAGCCCACGGTCACCGCATACAGCCCGCCGAAGATGACAGGGAGGAAGATCCTCGCGAGAGCATGTAGTAGACCGATGGCTCCCAGTAGCTGGCCGACGCGTTCGGCAGGAACGTGTTTGGTGGTAGAAGCCTGGATGGTGGCGGATCCCAGACCGCCAAAGGCCGTGATGACGGCACACGCAACGAAGAGTTCCGAAGTCCGCACGAATATGTACCCTGCCACGCCGAGGACGTCCGACATAAGTGCAACCCGCAAGATCCAAATGTCAAGCTTGTCGGCGCCGTTGTTCTTCTCGACAAGCGCGATACCCGACTCGCGGCGCGCTTTCTGTGCTGGCCGCACGCGGAACCAATAGTTGATACAGGGGAAGATCACCAACAAGATGAACACACGGACCATGGACACCATGGACATAAACTGGGAACTCTGCAGGTTCCTCCAGCCAAAGATGTACTCCGTATACATGAGGATGGATGGACCGGCACCCATCACGGCACCCATTATGCTCATGTCGATGAGCGCGAGGGTGATCAGGTTCCGGCGGAGCTTGTCACTGCCGGGACCGGTCGGGAACAGGATCTTGAGCGGCGCGAAGAGGTTGGTCGTGCGGATCTCATAGATGAACTTCCCGATCGGTTTGGACAGGGGCAGCCATGCCAGGCGTTGGCTGGCGCTGGTCATCCAGGTGGGCTCCACGCCACCCGGGTTTCGACGAGCCTGCTCCAGCGCATGCTTCTCGCGAGCGATACGCTGACGCGATTTGGTCAGGGACTCGGGGATGACGAACCAGATGAACGAGATGAAGGTGATGTGGCACCCGAGGGTGAGGTAGAAGATGGACACTAGCGACCCGGTCCACTCGACGAAGTAGCCTGTGAGCAATGGACCGAACGACATGCCGATGAACAAGCAGGAGTGCAGGTACCCAAAGGCGACGCTGCGCTTGGAAGGTGGCGTGCAGTCGCTCGTGTATGCATGGCTAATGACGCTGCCGGCGGTGAACGAACCGGCGAGGCCGTCGAAGACGGATCCCAGGATGATCCAGCGGTAGTGTATGACGTCTGGAAAGTTGGCGGCGAGGATGGTGATGATCTCACCAACGATACCACCCATCGAGCAGATGACGAGTAGGCGCTTCCGCCCGTAGCGGTCGGAGAGAGCGCCGAGTTTAGGGGCCGTGAAGGCGCTCAGTATTCCGGTGATGACGCCAATGGTAAGGTTGAATGTCGTCACGCTCCTCTGGATGTGGGTGTCGAAACACTCCTTCGCCAGGTCGCCTCCAGGTAGGAGGGGAGTGAAGGGAAAGGCCGGGTCGGGCAACGACTTCTCTTTGTAGTACTGTGCACACACCAGGCTTATGATACTGGGGGGAGACGAGTGGTTAGCACGTGGGGCAGACAATCTGGCATAAGAGAAGAGTGAGTGGTCTTACAGGTTCATCTTCGGCACGGCGGTACCTCCAAATGCAAGGGTGAAGATAGCAAACGGCCAGAGCAGCCACCAAACCTAAATTCGACCCGTCAGCCCGGGTATGTCCTTTAGCCCGTTCCAAAGCCATGGCCTAGGGTTATGGCTGACAAGGTTCAAGACACCGTAGCCGGGAGGAGACGACGAGGGGCACACGTACCGACGGGCGTTTGTACCAAGGTAGACCCTCGAACTCTTCCATGCCCACCCATGTTTCTGTTCTCTGGAGGGGATTCGGCACATCTTCGTGCCTATCCCTGCCATTCTCGGCATGCTGAGCGCCGGCGCCCAGCAGGCTGGTAGACTCGGTCGCATCCGGTTCGGTCCCCGGGTGGTAGACGTCCTGCGACTCCCGCATCCTGTACCTGTTCTCGGAGCGGACGACGTTGGATTGTCGGTTGGAGGCCAGTCTCTGGTCGCGCACCACGGAGTCTCGTTGGCGGTTGCCGTTAGGGAGCAGATATCCTTCGAACAACAAGGCCGCAGATCAGTAGGCCGGGTGGTCCAGCAAAGTCGTTATCGAAGTCGGCCGAGCTGGTGTTCTTGAACTGCATGCGCCGCGTGAGGCCCCGGAAACCCGAATGCCGACAGGGATCATGGAATGATCCGTTTGGGATAAGTATTTACGGTCGACGAGCACCGCGCGTGCGCATTTCCACGGCCGTAGCGGTTTTCAGAAATGGAAATCTGAGGAGAAGAAGGAGCAAGAAGGGGGGGGGGGGAGGGAGAGCCGGGGAATTCTAGCGTTATAGCATCGTAGACAGATTTGGGGGGGGGGGAGGATGGGATATAGCGGAAACACGGACTTGACCCAGATTCCCATGGAGCGGAGAACAGAACCTCCCGCGCGCGGGGGCCAGAGCTCCCAGGGACCGAACCTGATTAACCCAGACAAGCAGCTCCCTCTGCACCCACACCAGCGTCCAAGATAAGCAAGGTGGGCTGCGCTCGACAGGGGTGGTGGTGTGTGGGGAATACCCAGCGATCTGGCGCCTCCGGGGTGGTCTCAGGCTGGAATAACGGCGACCGGCCTGCCGCAGTTGTCTCGCGCCGGCCCTGATGTGGTTTAATGTTTCTGATCCGGCATGCTCGCGACATTTTGACAATTGTCCACATCCCAAAACAGCGACGAAAGCGGACACACAAGTCCATGAAGGTGGAATATCTCGTCATCATGGGTGGGGACTTTCGATACAAGATAGGAAGCATGCGTTGTCCTCTTGCTGCAATTTGTTTCTTTCTTTTTCTTTTTTTTTTTCTTGTCTTTCCGATATCTCCTCCGGCCCCCCCTCTTCCCTCTATCCTCTCGCCTCTCACATCAGCGCAAACCCAATCCTTCCTCCAGCGTGTCTTGTTTTTGTTCCTTCTTTTTTTTTTTTTGAGCTGCATCAGGAACAAGTCAGCGTGCGTGCGTGCCGTCCCGGGGCTGCCCACCCAAGCCACCCAACCAGTCTCTATTCGCTCGAGCCCAATCGAGCAGCCCCTCAGCTTGAGCTCGGTAAATCGATGACGCCCACGTTGCGTCCGCTTTGGTCGCCGATTTATAAGCCTCCCAAGCCAGTGTCGGCAATCGGCACCTAACAGCCCCCGAAGGTCTCGTCGCATTGGCTGAGAGACGTCCACAACTTGTGCCAGCGAAACAGTACCGTTTTAGTTAGGCATGTTGCTGCACGGCCGTCCACGCCTCTCAGACAAGGTTGCCAGCTCGCTCATCTTGAATCCTTTCTGGTGAGGTGAGCTGCTGCTAAAAATTGGGAGATTGAAGGCCACAAGATTATTGGATTGTGCCGAACATTGTAATCCCTCTTCATCTGCTCCCTGTAGACCAGCCCCTTCCTTTGCTCTGGATACCCGTCTTTCTGTTCCTTGCCTCTAGTCTCACGCCTTGTACTGCCCTGCGCGCTGATACGCTTGCTAGATGCGTACAGAGCTGGCCGTGTCCTGCGCAGGCAGTGAGTGCCTGCCCCTGAGGTTGCTTATGGTCTGCCAGTGCAGCGGAACCACCAACTGGGTGGTCCCAAAGACGGATAACTCGGGACAGGATGGAAGCCCGTCAACTGCATCTGCCGAAACCTCACGGATAATAGCCTTTCCATGCACCTGCAAGCCACGCGCACACCTGAATGTAAATCCCACATCGGTATATTTTCGGATATGCACTGTACATGGGGGACCCCGATCCTTATCGCACAACCTGGCTACTGGCTGGGGTTTATTTGCTGCCCGGCGAAGAACTTCTTCGACTCCAAACATCTTTCGCTCTTGCATCCGGGGCAGCGCAGGCCCATCTGCAACGAGCAGGACTCTCCGCTCTCTAGGTGGGCTTTTGCGATGTCTGCCAGCGCCTGGATGAAGATGGGACTGCCATTCAAGCTGTCCACGCGCTTGACCGTATCCGGGTGTCCAGACTCGCCAATGACCTCCTTGTCGAGCTCAAAGAGAGTTTCGATGTGGTCCGATGTGAAGGCAATCGGAATGAGGACGAGGTCCTTCTGACCCTTGGAGATGTATTCCTCGACCGAGGTCGAAGTCTGCGGGCCGAGCCACGGCTGTGGGCCGACCTGCGACTGCCAGCACAGCCGGTAGGGGTTCGAGAATTTGAGGCGCTGCATCACAGCGTATACCGTAGCAGCCACCTCTGCCGGATATGGGTCTCCTACGGGAATAGTCAGTACAAAAATGCTGTAGAGGAATGGCGGCGCCGTCGGAACCGGTACGCACCTCTGTTCACTACGGTCATTGGCAGGCTGTGGGCCGAGAAGAGAAGCACCACCTTGTCGCGTCGCTCGGGGGGATACTCGGCGAGCTTCTCTTCGATGAGCGTGGCGAAGGCATCTACAAGCCCTGGGTGCGCAGGCCACCTATCAATGACGCTCCACTCGATGGTTCCATCCTTGCCGTCCTCTGCCGGCCCAGCCTTGCCTTCCAACCTCTGCCTCCACTTCCAGAGCTCGTTGATGCTGCTTCCCGTCGTGGAGCACGAGTACTGGGGGTACTGAGTGAAGGCAATTGCTCTGCCTCCATTTCCATTTCCAAATCCATCTTCTAAAAGCTGCTTGTAAGTGTCCTCTGTGAGTGGGTTGGCGTAGCGGAACGCTACGTATGGCTTGTGTGGCGCTGTCGCCGGAGACGTCTTGTCGAGAATTTTGCACATCTCCGCGGCCTGATACTCCGACCACTTCCTAATGGGCGAGCCTCCTCCTATCTCGGCATATTGTTTCTGGATCTTCGGCGTGCGTCGGCTGGCGAGGAGCGGTCCGATGTAGCTCTGCAAACGACCAAAGGGGATGAGGTCGCCATCAGACTAAAAGAGGTACTGGGTTAGCCGCTGCTACATAGCATTGATAGACAGGTAAAGGGTTTGACGAACAAACAGCCGGCTCAGGAAGTCTCCAACTTCATCTGTTGTGGATGGCCCGCCCATGTTGAGGAAGACCACCGCAGTGCCCGGTGAGCTTGTACTCGCCGGCGTGGCCAAGAAGCGCGATCGCAGCCGCTGCGCAATCGGGACGCTCATTGCGAGATTGGAACTCCTGAGTGGTCCGGCCGAGGCGGCCGAAAGCCTCTTGGAGAGGTGACTGGCGGAGTGTTTGAGGGCCATCGCAAGGTCTCGGCTTGTGCGGACGAGGGCGGGAAAGGGTGGGCAAGAGGCGAGGCCGCGAGCTCAGCTTGCTGAAATGCGGCGCAGCGAGTGAATTTAAACGAGGAACTGGCTTCAACGAAGGAAAGGAAGGTCTAGGCGTGGCATTGGTGTCGAAGTCGAGCTTGGGCGACAACGGCGAAAACAATGTTGCCAGGCCGAGGTGTGGTGCTCGGAAATCCGAGTTTTCTCATTCGCCTTGTCGGAGGAGGGACCTGACAGCTCGCCCATCCCACTACGTAGCTCGATCTGAACGCCAGGGAGCGATCGGCTTGTGTGGAGAAGCCTTGGGCGAATCGGCTGCACTGGCCACGTCTTGCACGGGACATACGGGACAGACGGGACATACATACAGTAAGCAGGGGCAGGGATCTATTCAACAGCCACAGGTGAACCGCGATGACAGTTGTCATCGATACGAGACCGTTTCGCAACATTACCTATCTATCATAGGCGATCTTTTTAGTATTTTCTCATGTCAAATTACCGCTTGAAATATAACCAAGTACACGTCAACCGCGCGGTATAAATTTAGCTACCTAGACTTTAGCCACGGCTAGCAAGGTACTGTACCTACTACCTAGGTACGTGCTGTACCATCAGGGTCCCCATGTGGGACTTCGAGAAAATCACGTGCTTTCGTGCTTTAGGCAGTCGCGCTTCAGGCCCCACCTTTGAGCCCATCGCGTTCTTCTCTCACGCTGCCTAGAGTAGTTGCTCTTTATAACCCGTGTACCCCGGTCGTCTTGCGACTCTCTCATTCTACTACGCAAGTACCTGGTCTATAACTCTCTTCCCCCATACCCAAGGAATACACCTTGGGAAATTCACGTTGTCAGAATGGCCTGGCCTCCTGCGGAAGATAGAGATGAGAGTGGTGATGAGGGAGAGGAGGATGAAGTCGATGAAAGCGTAAGTATCGATGAAGCTACATATGCGACAGCAGCTGACTTTTTCGCAGAACTACAAGACGCAGAAAGATGCTGTTCTTTTTGCCATTGATGTCAGCGCCTCCATGATGAAGCCCCCGCGCGAGAGTGACTCCAAAAAGGCAGACAAGGATAGTGCGTTGTCTGCTGCCCTGAAGAGTGCATATGAAATCATGCAGCAGCGCATCATCTCTCAGCCAAAGGATATGATGGGAATCCTGCTCTTTGGCACGGAGAAATCCAAATTCCGGGACGATGAGGGCCGCGGCGGGTCCGGCTACCCTCACTGTTACCTCTTCTCGGACCTAGACGTCCCGGCGGCGAAGGACGTTAAGGCACTGAGGGCTTTGGTCGAGGAGGACGAAGACCCCGATGAGATCCTCGTGCCGTCGGCTGAGAAGGTCTCCATGTCTAATGTTCTCTTCTGCGCCAACCAAATTTTCACAACAAAAGCGCCAAATTTTGGCTCAAGGCGCTTGTTCCTCATCACGGACAATGACGATCCCCATGCCGGAGATAAGCAGGCAAAATCTTCAGCAGCTGTCCGTGCCAAGGACCTCTATGACTTGGGTGTGGTTATAGAACTCTTCCCGATCTCTCCAGAAGGCAAAGGATTCAGCCTGGCCAAGTTCTACGATGTAGGCGTAGCCAACCGAGACGCTGTACTTGGAACCAATGTGACTGACTGAACTAGGACATCGTATACCATGATCCGGCGACCGACGAAGGAACCTCAGATGAGGTCAAGGTATCCAAATCAGGAGATGGGTTGACACTCCTCAAGTCCCTCGTATCGAACATCAACTCGAAGCAGACACCAAAGAGGTCATATTTCTCGAAGCTGCCATTTGAGATCGCCCCTGGCTTTACTATATCCGTCAGCGGATACAACATTCTCCACAAACAGACGCCGGCGCGGTCATGTTACGTCTATCTTGGAGGAGCGC
This sequence comes from Thozetella sp. PMI_491, assembly GCA_021432635.1. Classification (NCBI taxonomy): domain Eukaryota; kingdom Fungi; phylum Ascomycota; class Sordariomycetes; order Chaetosphaeriales; family Chaetosphaeriaceae; genus Thozetella; species Thozetella sp. PMI_491. The sequence goes on from MU270043.1 coordinate 811,389, forward strand.
AGCCGCTACTTGCCCAGTCAGAAACAGTGAAGACGACCAGCGATCACAAGGCTGTTGAGCAAGGGGAGCTAAAGAAGGCCTACAAGTTCGGTGGAGATTACATCTATTTCAACCAGGACGAGCTCAAGGATCTGAAAAAGTTTGGCGGGAAGCCTGAAGAGGGGTCCAAGTCGGAAAGGATTCTCCGCATTATTGGGTTCAAACCCAGATCTGCGTTGCCTGTGTGGGCGACTGTCAAAAAATCCATCTTCGTGTTCCCGACCGAGGAAGAGTATGTCGGATCTACTCGGGTCTTCTCTGCCTTGTGGCAGAAGCTTCTGAAGGATGACAAGATGGGGATCGCATGGTTTATTCCCCGGGTCAACGCCGCGCCCCGGCTGGTTGCGATCTTGCCTTCCAGAAGCCCTGACGATGAAGGTTCGGCAACGCCATACCTGCCAGCCGGCCTTTGGCTCTACCCCTTGCCGTTCCGCGACGACGTCCGAGACCTTGAGATCAAGCCCTCCCAGGGCTGCTCCAACAATCTGATCGACAAGATGCGCCCCATTATTCAGAATCTACAGATGCCTAAAGCTGTATACAACCCCGAAAGATACCCGAACCCTTCCCTGCAGTGGCACTACAAGATTCTCCAAATCAATGCCCTGGAAGACGAGGTGCCGGAGGAACAAGAAGACTCCTTGACCAAGCCTAGATACCGACAAATCCACAACAGGGTGGGAGGATACATGAGTGATTGGAAGAATGCTGTCTTTGAGGAAGCAAAGGAGGTTGGAACCGTGCGGGCAGTGAAGCGAGAAGCAGAGGTTGACGAGGAGCCACGGGCTGCCAAGCGTTCAAGAGCGACCAAGGCCAGCGAAGGGCATCTGAGCAATGCCGAGCTCAAGGCTGCAGTCGCTCAGGACACGCTCAAGAAGATGACCGTGGCCCAGCTCAAGGACATCCTGATGAGCAAGGGGGTAAACGCATCAGGCAAGAAGGCCGATTTGGTCGACGCCCTTGAGCAGTGGGTGGACGCCAATGCTTAGCTGAGGAACGTAGTGTACAGTACAAGAGAAAACGGAGCTTACCAGGCGCAAAGATCCAAGAGGACTAGGGCTCGGCTCTCAAAGAAGGTTGTGCCCGTCACCGGGTCCCAAGGCACTAGGTCCAAACATGCTGTGTAGAGACAATGGTTCTGTGGTGCGTTGCCGTAAACCTTCCTCCAAGAGAAACGTTTGCGTGGATCTGTGACTAGTTCTAAGGGCTCTACCATAGTAATACGTGAGATACCCAGGTATATATGCATCTCGGTCCCCTGCTACCCCATAACCCGTGCTTTGTGGATTGGTGGACCACCACAACGGTACCTAACGTAAGTGGGTAGCGGGCACCTCATTAGACACTTTTAGTGGGGTTGTCAGGTCCAGGCGTTCAAATGCGCCGCTAAGCTCACCCCCGTCAACCACCCCTCACTCCTCCTGCAGTTGTCGGCAGTGCAGTGAATGCTTCTAACCCCATCCAATCCAGTCTACCACCTCGCCTTCACGATTTCCACGCGACAAAACCCTCAGCGACGTGGATACTGGACTCGCCCTACCTTACGACCGCCAATTTCTCCCGCGAAACGAATCCTACGATCGTTGCGACGCGACGGCCCTCGGCACGTGCGATGCGCCTCGGCGCAAGGCATCCAAATGAACTCTCTTCTGGCAGCTGTGACTAGAAGAGACGCCAGCGGCGGCCCGGGATCAGTCGCTGAGCTAGTGGAACAGTTACGCGGACTTCTTGCAGAGAAGGTATCACCTCGGAAAGCCGAGCATATCTCTGCGTCATTCGAGTTCCGATCCAATGTCACCTTTCAGGTCCCTCTCGCGGAATCTCACGATGCCGAGACTATTGTTCCGGCACACCCTGGAGGAGACGCTACCCGAGATATCAGCGCCATAGATGCATTTTTGAACCAGCCTCAGGATGACCCTGTGCTCCAGACGTCGGTCACGAAACACCTTATTACTACGATCGGCGATGTCGACAGTAGCACCTGGATCGTGCGCTCGATCTCTCGAGCAGCACATGGCTGGTGCTTTACCTACATCTGCGGAGACTCCTGCCAGGCCTGGGCTCGCCAGGCCGCGAAGAACCCTGCCAAATTGATCATCGGCGCCTGGAGCAGCAAGGACGGAGAGGACCCCGTGAACATGGGTAAGTCCGTTGGAGCTTCGGTTCTATCTCGTGTCTTGTTTTCTGACTTCGGGAAGCACGGCCTGCCTTCGACTGCCGGGGATCAGTCGAGATTGTCTTCAATAAGAGCATCAAAGCTGTTCAGGTCAAATACGCACACTCCCCGTTCCACAAGACAGTCGCCCAGCTTATGGAGCTCCTGGCCCCTCCTCCTTCACCAGTCCAACCTTTGGCACCTTCGAGCTCTAAGGAGCTAAAGACTCCAAAACACCCGAAGGAACCCAAAACGCCGGTATCGGTCCGTAAAAAGCGCCGGACGGAGGACGGTCATGAAGACGGCGGGGACGGGACTGGTTCGAAACAAAAACGGCGCAAGAAGACAAACCCCCCCAGGGTTCTAACCGGAGACATAGGCCTTACCGACACATTTGGAGCAGTTCCGAGAGGCGAGCTCCAAGACCCCGTGATTCGGCCCTCCCAGGAGAACGGTCCTTTACAAAGTGGTGCCAGCGGCGGCTTAGCAGATCAGGCCGAGGCCGAGGCGGAATCAATTGCCACTACTACCGTTCATTCGCTTCCTAAACTTCCTCCGGGAGAGGCGGACCGTCGCCGCGAGCTAGCAACCAACTTGCTCAACGAGGCCAATATAGATCCCTCGACCCTATCCGTTGAACAGTTCGACATTTTCGCCAACCAGTCGCCCGCGCTTCAGCAGGAATCGCTGGCCATGCTCGTCAAGTACGGAGCAGAGAGATTGCGGATTGTCCATCCGGCAAGGGAGTCTTCCTCAACTCCCACGCCATCTCCACCGCCACCTGGGAACACGGCTGCTGGAATGCCGCCTCAGCATAGTACTCTCAACTCCGGCGCCCCCAGCGCTGCGGAGTCCCCCAAACCGCGTCGTGGAGGCGCCTGCCAAGCATGTCGTGAACGAAGAACGAAGGTTTGCCATGAAACGACCCTAGCTCCGTCAAATCCGTGCTAACTTTGCTAAAGTGTGACAAGGAGACTCCATCCTGTCTGAAATGCCGGTCCTCCGGCAGGGTTTGTATATACCCACCTAAAAAAGGGAGAGCTCGTCAGAAGAAGGGCGACAAAGAGTCTCTGCCGGAGGACCAGGCTGCGGCAGAAGGTCACCCCGTCCCCCTCATAGACGCGTTGGAGGACGAACCGGAGGAACTCCCCTCTCTAGGATTCTATAACGATAGCCCGGTCATTGCTACTCATACTAGCATCGCAGCCCAGCCACCAGAAGTAATTTCAATAGCAACTCTACATCCTCCTGAGGGCCACGAGGCCTCCTCAGAATTACCATTCCCCACGATGGGGGTTACTCAGCACGCTGAGTTCAACCATCCACAGAATGAGAAGCCAACCGAGTATCTGTACCCTCCTCCGGACCAAAAATCCACACATCAAGCTACCAGTTCGGCCCATCTTCAGAATGAATGGGCCGGTTCAGCCTCACAACAAGACATAGTCACCAGTCCGGGTAAGGCAACGATGCCTGCCACTAGCCAAGGTCACTCACCGGTAGACGCTTGGCCGGTTTACAATAGTCAACAACATGCCCCTGGTGGAACTCGGCCAACCCACAGTGTGGTAGAAGCCCATGTCAGTCGGGGCTCGTCGACTACGCAAAACAAGCCCTACCAAGGCTCTGCCAGTGCATCTTCCAAGATGACCCGTATGAAGTCGGGCCCGGTATATCCGCCCCAAACCAGAAGTCCCGTACCACAGGTAACGACTACGACATCAAATAACTCGACAGTGAACTATAGCTCATATTCTCAGCCTCAGCAGTCAGCTGTGACAGAAGGGTCTTCGGATGACAGGATCGCATACGAGCCGTATGCGTATAGAGCCACCTCGAATAGTACCAATTCAGGACACTACGGTCATACTTACGAGGAGGTTGACAAGGCCCCAACGACACTCTCAAACTCGGCCTCTCAAACAGTTGCTTCATCTTACGGGGCAAACCATAGGCAGAGCGCGACGCAGTGGGGTACGATATCATCGCCGACATCCCGAGCCCGAGACACCTGGGCGCACACCTCCACGGCAACGTCACAGGCAAATAAACCCCCTCACCAGCACCAGAAGCTGCCGAATGCCCTCCCAAATATGCGACAGCAAGCACAGCAGTCACATGTTCGTGAATCGTCGAATTCGTATGGGCAGACGAGGCAACAACCTGCATACCAGTCGCAACAGCAACAAGCCGGACACTCAACCCATGCCCACGTGCCACGGCCCTCCCCCTCAAATTCGCAGCCGCAGAATTGGTATGGTTTTGGGGGCAACAACGTCATCTCGTCAGGTTATGGAGCGCGGACAGGTTCAGCAGCGACCGGTTTTGCAGATACCGGCTCGCATGCAGCTGGCAGCTCGTACAACCAACAGCAGCACGCGTACGAAGCTGGGGATAGCGATCATGCCCTGTACATACTTCGCAACGCCTAGAGCTCTCAATATGGCACTAGGAATACGAGTAATACAGGGGTAGAACAAGGGACAGCGCCTAGGGAGTAGGAATGGTTGAGTTAATGATGGCTTGTATGGACGGCTCCCAGATGCTAGCGCTCTACTTTAGCCACCGCATCTCGTACGTAATAACACAGTAGATGCAGGAATTTTCTTGTCTTCATCTGCTGTGTCTCAGCTCTCGCTTTTGTTTCACATTCCCGGAAGCATATATCCACGCTTGAGCCGGGAGGAGGACGGGTTCTAGTGCCCCCAAACATAGCTTACTCCATCTCATGAATATACCCACAATACACTGCACTGGTTGAGTTTGACATGGTGCGGATGACTCGAGATCTTTAGTAAAAGGAGTGTTCACTAATTACTCGTGGTGGAGAGAAGGCAGCCGCAAACTGCCGGTACAGGTCGTAATAAAGCAGCCATCTAGGTACATGCGCCAACGCCAACCACGTTCAGTAGATTGTACGAATCAGGCCTTGATCAAGGCCTCGTACAGTTTTACCCTCCTTACCCCCTACCCCCCCAATATTTATTTCTCTGGGACAGTCTCATGACCGCCCTTTTGCTCCCAGGCGAGCTAGGCATCTAGACCGGCGATATCGCGGCGACCAGCGTCAGCGGCAGCCGCTGCAGCGTCGTGGGCCTTAGCCACTCGGCGAATCAAGCCCAACATCTCGCTCGGGGTTCGGTCAGTGTTGCCGGCGAGCACATCCGCCACGCGCTCCAGATCACTTGCCACCTCGTGCAGTGCCGTTGCTACCTCCTCTGGGGTCACTGGCATCGTGACAACCCGAGCGGCCATGTCCCGCATCGCACATGCATGGGCGCGCAGAATTTCCTCCTGGTGAGCCTGCCACTCCTTCCAGTAAGCCTGGCAGCCTGCCACATCGGCTTTGCTGGTGGCCATGATCATCTCCATGAACTTGTAGGCGTCACGAAGTGAATCAAGTGGGGGATGATGAGCTTCGTGCGGCGTGCCAGAGGCTTCCAGTTCGGTACCCCGGGGCACGAGAGCGGAGAACTGGACTTGATCGAGAGCGCCACTGCTGGTTTTCACTTTCTTGAGTCTCTCGAGGAGTAGCTTGCTGCTGGCCTTCGCGTTGCCGTCGTCCCGGCTAGAGATCGCTCCGAGCTGGTCAATAAAGAAGTCCATGATTGTGCCCGTGAATTTGGCCATACTCTGGGCGTTGCTCTGCTGAAGCTCATGAATCGTCCGCTCAGCCTTCTCCATAGCGGTCATGTGAGCCTTCTTCTGGTTGATGAGATCCGTATTCTCGGCTTCTAGTGCCTTGTTCAAGGCAGAAAGCACGATCTTATGAGCGGCAAGGTCTTTACGCTCCGCAGTGAGCACTTCAATTTGATCTTGCTGCTTCTCAAGCTCGTCCTGCTGACTTTCGAGGAGAGCGGCAGCGTTTCCCTGGACGGACATAGACATGTCCGTGTCTGAACTCTCATCGTGCTCTGATTTGTCCTGACTATCGTCGGGTGTCTCGTGCCTCGGCTGGAGAAGTTAGTTAGAAACCGTCAGATCCCACATCGTCAATTTACCTGCTGCCCGAGGTCTGATGCACCGACGCTACTGAGACGCGTCTTGCTTTCCAGAGGTCGTTCACAAAGCACACGCAAGGATAAAATTGCCGGATTGTTTAGGGGGGGTATTTGCGGTACCTGTGCAGGCGGCGGCTGGCGGCGGCTCGCCGAGGTATACAATATAACTGACCGCATATTATCGATATCCCACGATTGTGGTCTATTGTGAGCGGGGAGGGATCAAAGTAGCCGAACTGGGTTGCGCGGCGAGGTCATGAGATGTGAGCGACAGAGATAGATAATAACTGATCGAGAAATATTGCCAGGCAAACAGGCTGTGATGGGCTCAAGGATATTGATTTGCTAGTGAGGTATCAGCAAAGACAGTATGATAGACCAGTGCCAGTCGACGGCGTTCGTGCTTTTGGTATTGATAGAACGCCTGTCAAGATACCTAACCAGGCCCATCAGACCGGATCTAACATGTGTTGCGCGGTCACTTTTTTGACAGCTTCAAGAAAATAATAAATGGAGGATGGGAAGGTACCGACCGGGAGTGGAAGATAAAATCTGGGACTGGAGAGAAAAATGTCAAAGATTCTTTGCTGGGTAGTTTTGACAAGAATATGTGAGGGATCCCATCTCTGAAAGAGATAACACAGGAAATATGAATGTTGCCACGGATAGTTCGAAACTAGAGCGTGAAAAACAGGGAACAAGGCAGCCCGGCCTGGTCCCTTATGATGGATTTTGAAGTCGAACGCTCCGCGAAGAGTGCCTTGCTCAGCTGGCATCCAACCAAGGCCGAGCTTTAACCTCAACTCACCGTGGCATCGTCAACAAGTCAATATCCTTTAGGAAGGGAGCACTCCAAGTTCCTCGAACAAACTCTGTTCCTTGACTATGCCTTCTTCGCTTCCTCGCTTGTGCACATCGGTCACTAAGTCTTCTCATCCAGCCCACCGCGATCGCACCCGTCTTCCCACATTCTTTTCTCTCTGTCCGTCTCTCGTCTCTCAACCCTCACCATTCGGTACTTCGGTACGTCGCCGTGCCGTCAACTGCGTCGTCAACTACTACCTCAATACCCACCTCTCTCATCAGTAAACCAACCCTCGACTGTCTATTCGCACCGTAGGCACACATACAGATACCGTGAGACATCCCTAAGCTTCGTGTGACCGACCGCAGTATCAACAGCATCTAGACTCCTTCAATTTGCACCGTCCTCAAGCTACGTATTTCTGAGCGCAGTATCAACAACGTTCAGATTCCATATCCTACACCGTCTCCGAGTTCTGGGTGGCCGACTGCAGCATCCCAAAATGGCTACGAAGGCATCCGACTATGCCATATCGGTCGATGGTCACTTCTACCGCCTGAGCGAGGAGGAGAAACGCACCTGCGGTACCATCGTAAGCGTTAATATACGCTCTCGTGAGAAGATCAATAGAGATGACAACAGTCATAACCCAGCTCTTGACTGGAATGGTGAGGGCGGCAATCACGACTATATCTGCGTTGGCGTGATGCCATTGTCCGAGCCACCGGTTCCAAACCGAGAGCGGCGTCGAGTGAGCAACAATACATTGCTCGCAAGTTCCGAGTTGGTCCAAGACTGCGTCGTAGGATCTGACACGAAGGTGTTCCGAGTGGTGCGTCCGCTGGGTGGTGCGGCATGGAACAGCTGTATTGTGCGCGGCCTTGGCGATTCCCTAGTAGCATTCCCCATCCTATTCGAAGAGGGGTTCTACTTTGAGCAGTTTCGAGATGACAACGTACCAACTGTGCAGAAAAAGAGGGAGGTGTGGACCGCGATCCAAGTCAGAGCAGTGCGGTCTGCCGCCAGCCGGAATTTCGTGAAATCACAGAATGGTACACCTGGGCACGACAGCCCTGCGGTACCGCCCCTCAAATACAAACAAGAACAGGATCATCAAGAAAACCTGACCCGTAGCGGGGGATCTCGTGAGAAGACTCGGGGAGCCATCAATACCGAGTCTAAGCTAGTGCCCAGCCCAGCCCAGCCAAAGCTATCTCATACTCCCGAGGCGGGCAGGCTTGGCTCCCAGGATATAGCTCCGGGGCTCGTGAATATCGAGGCCGGAGCCCAGGTCCAGCCAACGCAGCAAAAGCTATCAGCAATTGAATTCGAGATCAGTGCTCTGAAGGAAGAGAACGCCACTCTCCAGGCAAAATACACCAAATCCGAGAAGCAGCTCAAGGCTGTGGTAGTGCACAATGCTACCCTACATGAGCAGATTGCCTCTTGCGAAAACAGCAATGAGCTGCTCAAGGGACAGAACAACGCACTGAAGTCTGAGGTCGCATCATTGGAGGCCCGCATATCTCAGTTTGCGCAGATGCGATCGGACGCCCTGGAGCTCACCAAGCAGCTAACCGAGGCCATGGGCGATGTTGAAATGGAGCACGGCGTCTAGCCTGGCTGATGACGGAGCGTGAATCAGGGACACCTAACGGATGCCTACAAGGAGGACTTTGGGGGCTATGATCCGACCTGCGGCCTAACGTTCTGTCTTTGTTACAATGCGGCGGAGCGGAGGAAAGATCGGAATCTCTAGCAAAGAGAGGCACTCTGCCACTTGGGGCTAGCTGACAGACATATCTCACTCCTGCATTGTGAGAACTAGCATAAGAGACTTTAAAATCATTAATTTTAATTTACCAATCATTCATAGACTCCAAACCATTCTAATTTGTGCGCGGTGTAATCCTATGCGCTTCACCCATCAAGAGATGATGTCAACAAGCCCCTATTCCGAGCTCCACCAATTACCGTCGTGGCCAGGAAAGTTGCTACTTTACAACACAAAGTTATCGCCGCGACGTCGTTGGCCACTTTATCTCTCGGTGAGTTCTGCAAAAGAAGTTTATGGAAGAATATGTATGCTGCTTCCTTCCAGTCTCCAATCCAATCTTCGGCCAGCGCGTTTTGGCGATCCAAGCACCCTACACCGGGCTGAAGCTGCTCGCTATACCACCAATTTCGCACAGGACACGCACTGACCCCACCTCCGAGCAAAGCGCAAACGCAGAGTAATCCTTTCGCACCTTGGGCCATTGCTTTGCATCACCCTCATCTCCACAGGGCAGTATGACAAAGGTTGAGGTGAAGCTCTCGTTGTCTTTGTGTCCTGGCTGATATATATATTGAGCCATCCCCTTGCCCACACGAACTCGCGAACCGGCTTGAATGATCATCTCCACCCTGGAAGCGGAATTTTCCGTATCGATGGAAGGCGTTCAGATGCTCATCCACGGTTCAAGGTGTTCCCGCTACCCCTTGCATTGGCCTCCTTGAACTCGTCCCACGCGCGGGCCTTCATCGTCTCTTGGTCCGCCTTTTCGATGTTGTCCTCATCTGGCTCCGGTATTCTCCCACTCGCCTCGCCGCCTCCCTCGATAATACCGCCCCGTCTCCTCTCTTCCTCCAGATACTCGTCAATCGACATTGTAGGCAAGTTGTGACCCGGCCGAAAGACTCCTTTCGCAATATCCTGGCGGGTACCCAGAAGCGTGAATGGCTGCAGCGGCTTGCCTTGTTTGCTCAGTAGCGGGCCGTTCATGGCGCTCCGGAGCCGTTGCATGGGTACTCGGTCAAGTCGGTCATTGAAGTCATCTCCTTGCTCTTCTTTGCGCCGGCGCTCGTCTTCCGCAACGGTGGTTCCCGAAGGATACAGCGGCTCCGGAGCCTGCAATAGCACCTCGACCTCGCGGTTCAGGCCCTCCAATCCCTGGAAGGTCATGTGCGTGCAGAACTCCAAGTTGGCGAGGTGAACGGCCCGCACTGCCTCCTCGTCTCCCGTGTCGTTGCCGTCGCCAGCAAAGTTGGCGTACTGGGGCTGCTTTCGCAGGAAGTCAAGCTTTGCACGAAGCTCCTTCTCAGCCTTGAAGTTAGCAATTTTGGAGTCTCGCCGCGCGGCGGGGTCGCTAGGGACGGTGCTGAAGGTGGACGGCGCATCGGAGTATTGCTCGAGTAGCTTCTTGTACCGAGGTTTCAGGAGACTGTAGCTGTCGAGGAGATGGATGAAGCGCTCATAGGAGTCGCGGGCGCTGTCGAGGGTGCGTATCCGGTCGCGCGGGGAGGCCAGCGGGGCCTTCTGGATGAGGCCAGCCAAGTGATAGTTGACGAGAAGGTAGGGGAGATCCGAGGTAGCGATGTCTTCGGCGCTCTCGTTGGGGCTGAAGATGGAGAGGGCACTGACGAGATTCAGGCACTCGTTATAGCTCTGGATGGCGGCAGACAGGGTGTCGGTGTAGCTTTCGGCTTTGGCATCGTAATGCTGCTCCATCTCGAGGCGCTTCCCCTCGGCGCTAGCGAACAACGACTTGAGCGAGCGCGGTTCGGCCGTCATAGTCGGGGCTGCGGTGCCGGGCAATAGACTTTGAAAAGTAGATCAAAGAGAGCGGAGATCGCAGCTGCGGAAGAAAGTGAAGGTGAAATGTGGTTGACGCCTTTGATGGCCTGTAGCAGTTTGTAGTCCAGGGAGAATGAAGACCGGCTAGTCCAATGGGGGGGGGGGTTCGTGGAGCTCTGCTGCCCCGCCTTCAGCTCTTATCGCTCTTATCGCTCTTGTCAGGGCCATCTAATCGCACCTTTTTTGGGGGGGGGGGAGCGAGTGGCTAAAGCTCCTCAGGCAAGGGGTGTGTGCATTTGTCCCACCGTTGTCGCATAGGTACAGTCAGTAGTGCTGTACATACAAACGGATCGCAGGAGAATAAACACTTGGTACGGCCTTGACGCGTGATTCTCAACGTCCATTTGTGCCGAAGCAAAAATTACACAGCGAAAGAGAAAGCAACAACATCTTGAGGGCCCATACTGGGCTTTTCTATCATGGGCCACAATCTTCCCCAAGCTCCGTCTACCGTGATACTTGACTCTCCTCTCGTTATTAGGGCCAGCCAGCCGCTCTGTTCCCAGCACCGGGGAGACGGCAGCGAGTAGAAAAGGGCAACCGCTACCAACTTTTTCACTCAACCCGTATTCCTCCGCTGAGGCGTGATAGCTGGTTTGTTTGCGTCGGGTGCACTTCGTTTCGCGCTCGGCGGTCAGGGCAGCAAACATACTACCCGAGCAGCTGTTTGGCCCATTTACTTCTGTGCTGTAGGTCGGTACTGCTCGTTGGTGCCCAGCCATCACCACCCATCTGGATTCCCCTTCTTTCACACGCGCCCATCTTGCTTGCTTTTCGTTGCCTCTGCTTCCTCAAGGGCGGGAACAGACTACTTTCAATACAAGCCAGTCGCCCATATTCGACGGAAGGCACAGCGCCTGAGGAATCACCAACCTCTCTCCTCACTTTTATCCCTCCCCCCGAGTCGAAGCCTCCGACGGTAACTGACGACAGTATTTAGCTGGTCTTTCCATTTGGCCACAACCGTAGCCAAGTAAAATCTTTCTCAGCTATGGATCCGCACCGGCAGCCCGCTCTGCCCAATATCCAGCAGACTGCCAGGGTCCGGAGCAATGTGATGCCGGCCCCAGTCCAGTCATCTGACCTCATCTTAGCCGAATTTCAGAATCGCCTCAGTCTGCAGTTCAGCGATGGCTTTGATGGATACAACGACTCCGGTAGCGAGGACGATGACACCCATGGGCTGGTCATCAATGGACCTTCCAAGCAACGGAAGATCTCCGAGAAGAAGCGGGCCGACAATGCGATCTTCGAGCACTGGATCGAGAAGAATCACTCAGAGCTGTCCAAGGGGCCCCAGAAACCCGTGTCCGACGGCCAGTTCGGGCGCCCTTGGGCCGACAAGGGCGGAAAGAGGATCATTGACAGGGCCCGAGAGTATCAGGTCGAGCTCTACGAGAGAGCCAAGCATCAGAACACGATAGCCGTTCTGGATACGGGTTGGCCTTTTGCCCCTCACATATTTCCGCATGTGCACTCTGACAACCCCATAGGCTCCGGAAAGACCTTAATTGCTGCACTGCTCTTGCGGTGGATTATCGAGCAAGAGCTGGAAGACCGCGCCCAAGGCCAGCCGAAGCGTATTGCTTTCTTCCTCGTCGACAAGGTCGCTCTGGTATTTCAGCAGCACGCAGTACTATCCTGTAATCTGGACTATCCTATAGAGAAGCTTTGCGGGGAGCTGGTTAGTTCTCAGCACACCAAGGCTTACTGGGACATGATTCTCGAGGAAAACATGGCTGTGGTTTGCACTGCCGAGATCCTCAACCAATGCCTTCACCATTCCTTCCTCCGCATGGAACAAATCAACCTCCTTGTTTTTGACGAGGCTCATCATGCCAAGAAGGACCACCCCTATGCTCGGATAATCAAAGATTTCTATGCCAAGGATGAGGAGGAGGAACGCCGACCACGAATCTTAGGGATGACTGCCTCTCCGGTCGACGCGAAGCGCGACCCTCTCATAGCTTCCGCAGAGCTCGAGGGCTTGCTGCACAGCAGAATCGCTACTACAGATGACCCTACGGCGGCGAAGAACTCCATCCTAGAGGAATGGGTGGAATACAGCCCGCTACCGCCCCCCTTTCAGACTGCTCTACACTGCCGACTATTTGCCCTTCTGGGAGGACACGAGCTATTCCAGAAGCCTTTTACGAGCTCAATGAAAATCACAGGGCACCTTGGCCCTTGGTGTGCCGATAGGTTCTGGCAGCTGTTCTTTGCCCAAGGCGACGTTCTCAAGATCGAGGTCAAGACGGAGAGAAACCTCCTGAAGGGCTTTACTGATAATGAGGTGCTAGACAGTCGCCTCAACCAAGTCCGGGATGGACGTGCTCTAGTGGACAACTACCAACTCAAAGCAGTGAAGTTGGACGAAGAATATCTCTCCTCCAAGGTTATCGAGCTCGTCAATCTTCTGAGGAAGTACTTTGCAAAGGAAAACACAAGCGCCAGATGCATTGTCTTCGTACAGGAGAGAAATACAGCCGTGCTCCTAGCAGACCTCCTACGGCAGCCAGGCCTGAGAATTCGTGGCCTGGAAGTGGGTATCCTGGTGAGTGAGACAATTCCAAAATCTCTTGCTCTGGCCCTGCTAACGAGCTCTCCCAGGTCGGGGGTGGTCGTACGGATGGCGGTCCTAGCAAGAAGATCTCATTCCGAGACCAGGCAGCGACAATATTGCAGTTCAGACGGGGAGAGCTCAACTGCCTACTCGCCACCTCGGTTGCCGAAGAGGGGCTCGACATACCTGACTGCAACGTCATCATCCGATTCGACATGGGAGCTACTCTGATTCAATACATACAATCCAGAGGTCGTGCGCGCCAGGACAACTCAGTCTATATCCACATGATCGAGCGTGGGAATCGGGAGCACAAGAAAAAGTCGGTCGAGAACGAAGTCCAGGAGAAGCTGCTGCGACAGCTTTGCACCGCTCTCCCGGAGGATCGAAAGCTGACGGGAAATGATTTCAACTTGGATTACTTCCTAAAGAAGGAGCGCAGCCAGCGTGTCTACACAGTCCCTTCGTCGGGTGCGAAGCTGACGTACAAGCAAAGCCTGATCTGCCTCGCTACCTTTACTGCCTCGCTGAGCCCAAATAGCGACATCTCTCTGTTGCCCGACTATGTCGTCGTGCCGGCTGGCGGTGGCTTCCAGTGCGAGGTGATCATGCCTCAATGCTCCCCGGTGAAGCATGTCATCGGCAAGATCCACAGCTCCAAAGCAGTAGCCAAGTGCTCTGCGGCCTTCGAGATGTGCTTACGGCTTATTAAGGGTAGGTACCTTGATGAGCATTTGCGGCCGACGTTCATGAAGCGGATCCATGCCATGCGGAACGCTCGACTTGCTGTGAGTTCAAAAAAGACGGACCAGTATTCCATGCGCATCCGCTCTGAAATCTGGGCCACTCTCGGGCAACCAGCTCATCTCTTTGCCATGGTTCTGACTCTGTCAAATCCGGAGGTCCTACCTCGAGATTCCATCCCACTCATCTTGTTGAGCCGCGAGCCGATCCCACAAGTCGCACCGTTTCGTCTCTTCTACGGAGCAGACCAGACCACAGCCGTCTCTTGCGTTCCAGTGTTGAAGCCACTCAGAATTAGCGCTATCGATCTTGATGGCCTGACAATATTCACCTTGAAAATCTTTCAGGACATTTTCAGCAAGGAATACGAGCCTGAGAAAGCATCTGAAAAGCTCCCATACTTTCTCGCGCCAGCCTCTGGTCGTCACGGTCAAGATTTCTCCCGGACAGATGATGTACGTACCATCATCAATTGGGAGGTCGTGGAACGTGTTCGGAGTACACCCGCGGTCGAGTACAAGTTTGAAAACGAGCCGGAAGAGTTCTTCAAGGACAAATATTTGACTGATCCATGGGATGGTTCTCGCAAGTTCTACAGCCTTGGCCGACGCTACGACATGAGGCCCACAGATCAGGTACCCGATGGCGTCGTCCCGCCTGGCCATCGATCTTGGAGAGATGTTGGCCAGAAACGCGATATCCTCAACTACAGCGTGAGCTTATGGTCTAAGTCTCGTGCCAAATGTGTATGGAAAGAGGACCAGCCGGTTGTCGCGGCAGAACTGCTGTCGGTGCGCCGCAATCTCCTGGATGACAGCATAAGAGCGGAGGACATGGCTCCAAAACAATGCTTTCTCATCCTAGAGCCTCTCATGATATCACCGGTATGTGTCTCGTCCTAACCGCTCCACGATACCGGCTTTAACATGGCAATAGCTTCCCGTCGACGTTGTTTCCATGGCATATAATCTCCCGGCCATCATCCACCGCATTGACTCAAATCTCGTCGCCATGGATGCTTGCAAAATGCTCGGCCTAGATATTCGCCCAAGTTTGGCTCTCGAAGCGCTGACCAAAGACAGCGACAACACGGACGATCACGGAACCGAGCAGATCAACTTCCAGCATGGGATGGGAAACAACTACGAGCGGCTTGAGTTGCTTGGAGATTCCTTTCTCAAGATGGCTACCACCATTTCAGTCTTCACGCTTATACCAGAGAGCAACGAAGCAGACTTGCACACGGAGCGCATGCTCCTGATATGCAATCAAAACCTCTTTAACCACGCATTGGAGGTAAATCTGCAAGAGTATATTCGGTCTAAGGCTCTCAACCGGCGGACCTGGTATCCTTCGAACTTGCAGCTGAAACGTGGCAAGCACGCAACCACAGAGAGTGGGCACACACTCGGGGACAAGACCATTGCGGACGTCTGCGAGGCTCTCATTGGTGCTGCCTACCTGACAACTAGAGGGAGCGAACACCCCCTAGACATGGCGGTCCGGGCGGTCAAAGTAATGGTCGCCAACAAGAACCACCCTATGACTCGTTATGCAGAGTATCACGCTTCCTACCGTAAACCCGAGTGGCAGACTCGGCCAGCCACCTCGCCCCAGCTCGAGATGGCCAAAAGGTTCCGTGAACATATGGGATACACCTTCAAGGATCCTGCGCTACTCCGGTCTGCTTTCATGCATTCGACGTACGGGCCGATGAGTTTTGAGCGCATCCCAACCTATCAGCGGCTCGAGTTCCTAGGCGACGCCTTGCTAGACATGGCCTGTGTGGATTACCTATTCACCAACTTCCCGACGAAGGATCCCCAGTGGTTGACAGAGCACAAGATGGCCATGGTGTCGAACCAGTTCCTCGGATGCCTTTCCGTCTCACTCGGCTTTCACAAAGCCTTGCTACATGCGTCAAGCTCTTTCCAACGGGATATTCCGCGATACGTTGAGGAGATCACCATGGCACTCGCGCTGGCCCAGGAGGATGCTGAACGCGATGGAAGGCCGGCGTCTACCTACGCACGCGATTACTGGGTGCAGTGCTCAAGCCCGCCAAAGTGTCTGCCGGATGTGGTCGAGGCATACGTCGGCGCCATCTTCATCGATAGCGGCTATGACTACGCTCCCGTGCAAGCCTTTTTCGACACCCACGTACAACCCTACTTTGCAGACATGGGCGCCTACGACACATTTGCAAGCAAGCATCCCATGACGTTCCTTTCGCACCAAATGCAGAGCAAGTTTCACTGTACCGAGTGGCGCACAATGTCCCAGGAATTGGCCCCTGCAACGGCCCTTGACGAGTTGGCCGACAGGGTGACCACTTCGTCAGGCGACGGTACCGTGCGCAGAGTAGTGTCCTGCATCATGGTGCACGGCACTGTATTTGCGAGCGCGACGTCGGTAAGCGGCCGCTACGGCAAGATCGCGGCGGCGAAGAAGGCGCTAGGGATCCTCCAGGACCTATCGCCGGGGGAGTTCCGCCTCAAACACGGCTGCCGCTGCAGTGCCGGCGAAACTGGTGGCAACGTAGCCGTCAATGCTGAAGCGCACGGCACAGCAATCTAAGGACGACTAGCTCCCCTTTATGCGAGAGACTCCCGCTGCCGAACGGAGCGAGCCCGGTTCTCAGTGTCCCTCATCGAACCCCCACTTGAGACATCGAGATTAAGGAAAAGCCGGCATCGGTTGCGTTAGCATGTGAAAAGAATATACCAAGTGCTTTGAGGAAGGACGGACGGCCATTGCTGAGGAGATGAAATGTGTGTAGTAGCGAATGTGTGGTAGCCGCTCCCCCCCATGCGTACATAAAACCCCGAGGTAAGCTTGCGCACGATGTTGGACGAGGACCAGATAACCAACTAGGCCACTCTCTTCTCCCCGTGCGGACCCGAAAGGATCCGCAGAGGCCACCGGCAGTGTCGTGGCGGCGATGTTGCGCAGTTGGAGTCTGGAGGGATGCTAATCCTTGTCTGTGTGACGGGCCGCTCTGCATTATCTGCCGTTCAAATCTGGGCAAGGATGTCAAAAGGGGGTAGAAAATTTTTGGGAGTTGGCCAGAATGAGAAGGGCCAAAAGACGTTAAGCTATGATGGACCGATGTCTTCGATAGAGTTGCTATCGAACCCTTGTCCGGCCACGCGATTTTTGCCAAGTTGGCTCTAAAACAGGCGTTTGCCGTAGATAATAGAGACAGTCGATCACCTAGATGCGCCACCATCCTGTAGTATATCCAGAAGCCTTCCTTGCCATAGGGTATAGACACCGTCGCCCCGCCCGAATCCAGATGAGACAAAGGAAACTCCCAAGGGCGGCCACGCGCCGGCATATAGTATCCAAACCTCCGGGCCTAGAAGCCAGCCTTCTGCGCCGACTTTCGTTACCGACCAGCGCCCTGTCAGTTTTGACTTGCAATAACCAAACCGCCAATCCCAAGCCCATGCACTTCATGATTACCACCTAAAGCAAGTACCACTTCCCAATCAAAGGTGCTCGTCGCCCGCTACTCGGGCCTCACCGTCGGGTCCGGATCAGACCTCATTGGCTGCTTCCCCTTCATCATAGCTCTCCTGCTGGTCATCTGTGCCTCGCGCTTCCTCGCCTTAATCTCTTTGCGTAGCTTCACAGCGGCTGAGATGTCGATCTTCTCGAGTCGCTCTTCTTCTATGACGTCGCTCACATAGTACTGGTTGCCGTACAGCGTCCCGATGGCCGAAAGCCTCTTGGTGCCACGTATGTTCTTCATGGTGGGTGGGTCCTGACTGAAACGGCGCTCTCTTGGGTCGCGAAGGCTATCCACATCCGACTCGCCGCCGTCCGAATCAGAATCTGCTGCCGTGTCGAGCACATAACGCCTCTTCTCTCGGGGTAAGCGTGAAGAGAATGTTCCGTGGCGGTTGAGGAGATGAGAGCCGCTGTATGCTGTTTGAAGAGCTCCTGACGGCATAGAAACCACAGACCGCGGCCTCTGCGTGTTGACCGATGGCGAGCTTAGCCCGTGGCAGAGGCCTGGCAAGAAGAAACCATCTGCTCCGTATCCAGTATCATTAAACAGTAATTCCTCCTCTCCTTCGCCGCGGGGTCGAGGGGTGGTGAAATCGTCTTCATCTGAGGATATATAGTCATCGATGTTGAAGTTGCCTGACTTCCCGGTCCTCGGGGAGTTGGCTATAGTAGTATTCAGCGAAGTTCGGCTGGATGATTTGATAGAGAATGCATTGCTGAGATCCAACGAAGTATCGGCGGTATGACGAGAGTATGGGAGAGAGTTGGAGCTCGCATTTGACGGTGTTGCCGACGATATGGACCAGTGTCGCAAGCTGCTTGTTCGAGCAGGGACTTGGTCTGAGATATCGTCGTGCCTTCCCTTGCCGATGGTCGAAGTCATACTATGAGACCTTTCCCTGCGGTTGTATTCTTCCCCCTTCTCACTTATACGAGAAGTTCTGCCACCTGCTGAGAAACCAGATATGTTAGCGGTATGGTTCACGCTTGTGGAGACACTGGGAAAAGACAGAAAGAAGCACTAACAATGCGATGGCGATGCATCTGCGTTGGCACCGGCAGTTGCGTTAGAATCGACCGCTTCCATACCCGCAAGTCTCCCACGATGATGGTGGTGATCCTCCCGGCCCGTCCGCGGCCGACTGTTTGGATACGCGAGCGGGGTGAAATCAACGGCAGTGTCATAGCTCGCAACAGAAGAGGAAATGGAGGAATGCAAGGTGTGGCCACTTTGCCGCTGGGATGCAAACGTGCTTACTGACCCTCTCTGGGAATAGGTGTATGGTTTGTGGTGGGAAAAAGACATGCTGCTTGGGATGTATCTCTCCGACTGCACATCGTCTGTGGCATAATCCTCGGATGGTGATCGTGCGGCTCTGCTGACAGCAATCATCGAGTCAAGCTGCCCTCTCGACGGGTAAGAGCTGAGGTCCGTGCCGGGAGAAGGGTGTCGGGGCATCGTCGCCGTGCCGATCCTAAGGGAATCTGGGGACCCTGAAGATGCTACACTCAGATCGGGTGTGGGGGCAGTGAAGTTGACTGCGCCCGCATCGCCAACTGAAGCGACGTATTGTGCCGCTTCCTTGCTGTACGCCCCACGCTGAAAGGAGGTCGGTCGACCGCGCACACGGCTGTCTGAGCTGTGAGATCCAGTAGGCATGTAGGTGTGCAGAGATTGGCGGCGGGCAGACCTGACAGTAGACGGTAGCCTCACGTCAACGACAGATGCAGTGTCGGAGGGGTGTGAGATAGCAGGAGAAACGGCGGGAGCCGGTGGGGTATGGGATGTAGTTCGTTTCGGGAACGCGTAATGGCTGGTGGAATTTAAGGATTTAGTACGGATGCCAATGGCTTCATAGGTGCTCTGCTTGGAGCCTGGGCGCGAAAGAGAGTCGTCTCTCCTTGACGCGCGTGATGGCGGATGATGGATAGGATACCCGCAGACGGATCCAGTGCTTGACATGGCGTAGAATGCTTGAACCTGGGGGGACTCGAGATCAACGCCGTTTTCTCCGATATTCCTGTCTGCGACATCCTCGCCGTAGTCCCTAATCCCGGCTGCCTTCACTCGAGCCTTGAAGTCGGCCGGGTGGATCTCGGACTGCGCATCGAGAATGTCCTTGAAAGTCCCCTCCGATGCGCTGCGGATGGAATCGCTGCGCGAGTGCCCAAAGGACATTCCCGGGGGTACAATCGGCGGCTCGGACAGTACAGCGGTTCCTATGTCTTGGAGGGTGTGCCCGTTGATCAATGCTTCGTTCTTAGCGCTGCGGAGAGATACCGGGGGGTGGCGGCCCTTGAGCGAGTTCTTCCGGAGGCGAGTTGGGACACTTGCCCAGTTGGTGGTTGGCTGGCTGCCATGCGGGGCGGTGTTTGGCCGCTCTTGAGGCTCCTCACGAAACCGAGGGATGGCGGGGGAGGGCGCCGAGCGGTCAATGATGGAGGCTGTCTCCAGCGACAGTTGCGTCTCGTTCAGCCGATTCCCCGTCCTCGATAAGGACTCGAGGACATTGCGGCCGTTCCCGGCGACGGGATAGGCCCCTGTTGTTTTGCATGTCAATACGCCATCCTACCCAGATAGCAGCTGCGGAACTGGGAAGCTTGGGGCGGCTTGCGAGTGAAGAAGTTCTCTCTCACCCCCAAACCACCCCCGGCCACGGCAATGCCTGCTCAAGTCCGACTCACCGATCAAAGGGGACGCGCCGGGCACTGCTGAGTCGTATGCCGACGCTTTGACGGACCCATTGAGAGTGCTAGGTCGATAGGAGGGTTGTGCTGCCGGCGCGGTCCCTGGCTTGTTCTTGTCGCTGGGTTTCTTCTGGAGGAAGCTCAGGAGGCCCATGGTGGCGGTCAGTCGTGGTCGCCAGCCATAGGCGGCAGAGGGACCGGAGCAGGTAGGAATAGGAGCGTGAGAGGACGGAGGTATGAGGGAAAGAGGGCGGACCCGGCAGATAAAGCGAGATCTGGGGACGGCACGGGAGTTTTGGGGCTAGGAGTTATGATGCACGGAACCGGAAGGGGGGGGGCGTGTGCAGAAGGAGGAGGGGGGGCCAGGCACGACCAGATAGGAAGGAACCAGGGGTGGGGGAGAGACCAAACGCAACGACGGTCAACCTGTGTTTTGGGAACAGGAATGACCCGAACAACCAAGAAAGAGAGGTCTGCCCGAGGTGCGGGTAATTTGTGTGAGCGGTTGTCACTTAGAGCATCGGGCTGGCGCTGCACGTCTCAGTGCGATTCCTGACCATTCCAGGGTCCCCCATGCTTGTCCAACCCAATCCAGGCCCCCGATCCTGGGGGCCGTATCGGGATTGTCGATTGGGGGCCCCGACGATCAATGGGCCTATGACCTCTTCTGTTCTTTTTCCCACCCCCGCTCACTAATTACGGAGCCCACGACTACCGCTAGCTGAGCGCGCCGGGACGGCTTCAGCTCTGAATTGGCTTAGTCTTGGGAGAGAAGAAGCCCTAGCCATTCCCAAAAATTTCCCATGCGCTAGGTTTAGGGACTTGGGGACTTGGACCCGAGTCAAGTGTTTGGGCGACGCTGCAACTTTGCTTTCTTCATCTCGTGGTGGCTGGCCTGCATCCAAGCGGCCTATCACGTCGAGAAGCTGCAGCCTCTTTGGCCGTGAATGCTTTTTCCCCAACACTCGCCCTATCCGGCTGGAGCCGACGACAAGGGGCGGCATTAATCTGTCCCTTACAGGTGTCCGCGGGTTGATATTGCTCTCCCATCCCAGCGAAGATACCTCCCGCCCTCGCTTGATTTCGAAAATAAATGCCAGAGGCGGTCGTAGCCATCGGCCCTAAGGCGATCGCCTGGAGGGATCAGGGGCGGGGCCCCCCCTAGTCCATACGTCCCTATGTTGTACAGAATTAGGTTATTGCTTGCAGTGCCACGTCCCGCAAGCACCCATGCCGGGTTTCCCCCCCCCCCCTCTTCCCCTTCCTCCTTCACCCTTCTTTCCCTAAAGATAGCGCGACTGGGAAGCAGGCGGAAGTTCTATCATCGCACAACTTCCGAAGGACCCGGGAGCGCTCCTGCCGCTTCGATGGTAGAGGATAGACAGATTGAAACGGGAAACAGAAGCCCAATCGAAGCTGCCAGTCGTTCATCGAGAAGTCTACGCGCAAGATTCGTCAGCGTCCCGAACTTAGTGGAGCCTCCTGGAAAAGAGGGTAGAGAGGGATGATGTTTAGGTATGTCTACTGTAAACACTTTGGCTTGTCCCCGCTGCGGCACAAGGCAGGGATACCCTAGGCAGGGATCTGCACTTGGAGGGGTACGCTACACCACACTTGGAGACGTGGTGGCCAATGCTGGACAGGGGCCTGGAAGCGACGACAGGTCTGCTATACTAGTAGCACTCCACGTCTGTACGTACCTCCTCCACACATGGCGACCGCTTTGTAGTGCTGAGACGGGAAAAGCAAGTAGGCAGTCGAAGGCCAGAAGCAATCGCAGCCTCGAGATCCCAGGAAGATGCCTCAAAGATGGCGAAGTGCTAGCCAATGCTTCTGCTGTCTTCTATTATTCGCTGCTATTGCAAATCTCCCGGTTCAGTAGAGACTAGGGGCATGCGCGTTCACTTCGTTCCATCCGCTTGTTGTTTACAATCTCTACGTCTTCACGTAGAGACCGCGTCTTCTGATTGCCAAAATGCCTCCCGCAGGAGGTGCCTACCCGCTGTTTGTTTTCATTAGGAAATCTCTATTTTTTTGTGTGTCTATCCTCAAGACAGCATGATCCCATGCAGACCACCGTCAAGGCCTGGGATAGACCTCGTCCCGGCTGTCCCCTTTGTACCCGGCGACATTTCCTCTGGGAGATGACAATACTGGCATCGTTGCACAACCTGTGACAGTCTTTTACAGCATATGACGGCAGCGGCCAGTTCGCCTAGTACCGTGTATTACTCCTGCCTGAGACGGGGAAAACATGCTAGCGGCATCAAAGAACAGGCCAGTTGCGGGGCGGATTGCATTTCTAGGAGCATGGCAGGCTCGGTGCGACGCCTCGAGGCTGACGCAATTCCACATTTTCTGGGATCGGAATCGTATGCCATCCACCGCAGCAGCGAGTAGGTAGCTCGTCGCCAAAGGAAGGGGCCTCAAATTTTGATACCTTAGTAGGCGGCGATGAAGGGGGGTTGTGTCAGGTGCTCCGTTCCTCGTATTTTACTTAGTAGAGGGGCCGAGGGCGGCGATGGTACAAGACCTGGCGCGTCCTGCTAGCCTCCACGTGCCTTACATATCGCTGCCCCCCTTGGTAGACTTGGCCGACTGAAGACTGGCATGTCCGCCGTTGGCTCTTTCTCGAGCTCGCGGAAATTTATCAAAATGGCACTTGGGAGGGGGGCGCCGCACGGCCGTGACCAGGACCGAGCGCCACGCTTTCGCCTGCCATTCGCAACCAGCTCGGCAAGGCTTGACTGAGGTGGCTTCGAGAATCTGGATGCCATCCGAGCGCTCTGGAGGCTGGCACCAACCCCGTCAAAGCGCCACTGGGCTCCCCCGAATTAGCCGCTGTCTATTTCGTCCCTGTCTTGTTTCGTTTGGCCCCACGGACGAGAACACGAGGCGGTACGAGAGCCCCAAGCGCCTGCCTGCAATTAGACGGAGTTGTGCGGGCGTTTGCACCTCGCAGAAGCACCCAGACTGAGCCGCTCAGCTCGACAGGCATGGGCCGCCTTATGGGCACACCGCGCACACCAACCCTCCTCTCGCGCCTTTCCGCCCTCACATCCTGGCTCTGGTCTGCTGCAAGACGGGATGCCAGACTAGACACATCGATGGGTTCGCCTGCGCTTCTCTGCCGCCGATCAGCAGATTGCTGCCGTGCCAGGGGGATTCCGACCGACCCACGCGGCACACCGATAGGCTGACGACTTTGGCTTGCAAACGCCGCCTTCGTCGTCCCGTCCGGCCCCGGCTAGTCGCGCCGCGTACAAGGTAGCTGATGCCACCGAGGCCACCGAGGGTGCCGAGTACGCGAATGACTCCATTACCCCCCTGGCCGGCGCTCGACGCCACTAGCACTAACCCTAAGCCCCTCGGATGAAGGCAAGGCGATCCAGTTGGCCAATGATGCCGCACCTCTCGCTTTCGCCCTCCCCGGCGCTCGCGCATTGTAGACGGGCTTCAGCTAGCTCGGGACCTGGGCTACCTGCCGCCACGCAGCCGCAGCATGGGACGGCCGTGTTCCCGAAGCCGCACACTTACACCCACGTAGCTGACGAGAGGGGGCCGCCGACCACCCCCCCAAAGGTGCCAGCTGAACCCCTCTCCCGCGAGCTGGCTTGCGTGCGTATGCCCACTTCCCCCGGTGTGAGATTTGGAATCTTTTGATGGTTTCCGTCGCCTAGCCTCGGGGGCGCGGCACAATCAAAATCGGCTCATGGAGGGTGGCCCAAGACGGCCCGGTGACCTCTAGCAGGTTGAGCTAGGAATTGCCAGCAGCTGGGGCTCGAAGTGCATCCACCATCTTCTGCCCCTCCAGATCGTGCAATGTCTAGCCTAGGACGCCAATCAACTATGGCCCGCGGGTGCCATCTTAGGGCCGGGACCACGCTTTTCCCCAATGCGGGTTTTAAGCCGAGGTTTGGCGTCAGGGTTGCGTCGTCGCTGCCCTGGCGCCGCCCGCGCGCAAACGGGCGCTCCGTAGTTCGGGATCAGTTGGTTTGGTCGATGAGACACCAAAGAGACATTGGCCTAGCCGGAACACAGGAGGCCGAAAAGGGACAAAAGACCAGTGGCATTCTGCAACAGTCCGATATGCATCCTAGATGCCTCGTATGCCCCTTGCCTTGGTCGCCCTCCTCCTTCTTGGACTAAGTACTTAAGACATGTATGGCACATGCTCCGCGGTTCACGTAACGATGCGCCCTTAGACAGACCGCTTCGCTCCACTCGCCGGCACTCGTGTGCCAAGCTTCCTAAGATGACGACTAGTCGGCGCCAAACCCCCGTTATATGGAGGGATTTCTGCCTTGTAACACATAAATTCTCGCAGGCTGGGTGAAGCCTGGAAGCGAGCAACGCACGGTATTCGACTGGCCTACTTTTTCGCTCCGGCCGTCTCGATCACGAACTAATAAAGCTCTTGCTGACAGGGATTCTCGCCCCTGGATACTAGTGTCCTCGCCAACACCGTGTCTTGCCGCTAGCTCTCGGATCCTGTTGACTATGCGGGGTGTTGGACGAGCAAAACGAACGAAAGACGCCGATGTGGTTGACAACCATCGCCGGCCGGGGGGACATCCATACCGCGTTGAGAAACTTAGCCTCAATCTGATCAAGCAGTAACCCAGTAACATAGAGACTAGATGAGCCCTACAGACTCGCTACACCATCCTTGAGTCCGTCTACACGGGCTCCAACCGGAGACAGCATCCATCAGGAGACCACAGGCTCGGAGATCAAAGAACAGCCCGAGTGTTTAACGCTCTATAGCTGCCTTCTCATATCAGGAAGGACAAGCGTCGTATTGGAAATGATAGACCCTTTCACCTCGGCGGGTGTGCAAAGAGCAAACTATCCGTGTAGCTAGTTAGATATGAGGGTTTCCGAGTAGTTAAAAAAAAAAAAAAAAAAAAAAAACACCCGGACACAAAGCAGCCCGCCTCCCCGGTATTCCCCGGCCATTGACAAATAGATGTATTGTATTGCGGTTAGCCGTTATTACTATTTCTAATGGCAACCGAATATGCACCCTTGCTGGCAGTAGGAATGGTTGCACGGTATCTGTGCTCCCAATATTCGACTAGACTGAGACATTCCGCGCGAACAGTGTCACAAGGTGTGGTGAGGTGCAAGCACGTCATTGATGGGAGAGAGGTGACGAAGGCGCCCCGCAGATTCAACTTCATTCGGAAGCAGCGAAGGCCTAATGAGGATAGGTAGGTACCTAGGTTGAGCATTCGCAGCTGCATACTACGAAAACCAGAATGCTGTTTCACGGAAAGAGCTCATTTTGGGCTTGCGCAATTTGACAGGTAGTTGGCATTCATAAGATTATTCTGCAAATTCTCGTAAAACAAGCAGAGAACCTATCCTGCATCCAAAGGCAACGTCCTTTCGCAGCCCCTGCTCGTCGTTTGGGAACATAAACAAACCCCTTTTCTTGACCCACTTGGTCCTACGCACACTTCGCCCAACCCACGAACCATCCTATCTCCGAAGAATGGGGCCCGTGAAACCGCATGTTGACAGTCTCAACGGGCCTGGTTGGGTTGAGTGGACTTGGGATAACCATGAAGAGCCGCGCTACCCGCTTGGTTCGTCTCCGTTCGCTAGGGACTTCGCACTTGTATCGCTTGAAACCAGAGCTCCCACGGACAACGACGATCACCCTCTAGGCACTGTGTCTGACCGGTTGCGGCCCATGGAGCCCGAGGTATCACCGCCACAGCAACAGACCCGACGCAAGAGCCTCTTCGACTGGGCAGCGGACCCACCCTTGGAGGATCCTCCCAGGCTCGATGTCAACATTAAAGTGTTTGGCGGCCCACCGAGTAAGATATCGCTAGAGCTTGCAGCGTAGAGGCGCAAGGGCGTAGGGTCTGGGCCAGGTGAGTTGCTGACCCAAAGTACAAGTGAGCGGTGATGCTGATATATATTGATAGCTCCAATGCGGCGGCAGGAAGCCGGCTCCTTAAGTGGAGGTCCTTGTCCGATGAGCTATGCTGATGCGGTACGATCTTCCACCAAACTCCAGTCTAAGTCGTTTGATGAGCGGCCACACAGGCCCGGATTGGGACCGCAAGCTTCTAGGACGGGATAGGGTGAGCATATGGATGTCTCCAGTGTGGAAGGGCTACGCCTTGCTGGTCTTTGGCTCTCGGGGTTCTTGGGAGTTGGTGAGCCGACATACACCCCGACCTGAAACACGATGAAGAGTGACGTAAAATCCAATGGGGGGTGGTTGGGGCAGCTTATGCCTTTTTGACACCATGACTTATGAAGAGAACACTTTCGTCGGTGGGAAGAAAAGCAACGCGATAGCGTAAAATATTGTTCTCGGTAAAATGCTTCGGTCATGCAAGCACTCCAACCAAAAAGTGTGCCTGATCAAAGCAGCTGCACCACCCCGCTTGATTAATCCATCATGCATTTCTACCATGCGATTCCATAGTTTTCGGTTCATGTATTTGCACCTGGCTTCTTGTGAAATGCCGTGTCTCGGCCTTTCTATCTCGACCGCTTGGCCCACCAAGACACAACTCCCAGCCTCCCGCAAGGCGCCGAACGTTGCCCCGGCAGCTATCTCGTTCCAGCGACCTGTCTGTACCGGAGGACTGGGAAACCGACATGCGTTCACCCCGGCTCTGCAAATCAGGTTTCACATTACACCGGTTAGTCTTGCCCCGCTACATGTCCCGGCCGCTCGTATACACTCCCGGTCCGTCAGTCCAACGATGGCGCCAGCGCCACTAAGCTGAACCGCAGGTCCGCGCCCTCCCGTTCAAGGAACTTCTTGGGGCCGAGGAGCACAGCTTTCTCGCTCAGCACATCCTCGTTGGCGTCGAGTTTGCCCCGGTTGATCGGCCCCTTCCGGCGACCATCCAGCTCCCATAAGGTCCCGTCGTGGCCCTTGGCGAAGCACACATAATGTAGATCCACGTCGTCCTTGGCGTCCGGCGCCGACGTGTCGCCTTGGCTGGCGGCACTGTGATGCGCCTTTGCCAGGCTACTGTCTGTCTCGAGCAACTTGGCACGCTCGGGCGGCGCCAGCGGGATCGCCTTCTTAAGCAGAACGTCTAGATCGGAGCCCTCGGTGATGTATTCCTTGGCCGGTCCGTTGGCCACGGCGTGCAGCAAGCCCATGAGACCGCAGGCGTTGCGGATGGTCTGGCGGAACCACACAACTGGCTCGTCCGGCCCGGCACCCATATACTCCGAGGTCAGGGCGTCCTCAGAGAGGCGGTGGGATTCATAGGTGGCCGAGACGGGGAAGACGAGCAGTAACGCGAGGGTGGGGCGCGGGAGGAAGGCTAGGAGGGAGGGGTCGTCGAGGCTATAGACGTCGTGAATCGACAGCGCGGGCGAGACGCCGAGTTTGTGGATCAGGCTGGTCATGAGCTCAGGGTTCGCCTCGAGAGGGATGAAGGCCGGGGCGGTCGAGGCGGGGTCAGGCCCGCTGTGCGTGTCGACGGAGGTTGAGGCCATCGTATAGCAGATCCTTGTTCGTAGCTCTATAACTCTTGTCCTCGCGACGACTCGAGGTGGATTTGTTCGACCCGGGCCACACAGGTGGGGAAGGGGCTCTATAGGGTTGCTTGGGAAGAAGGTGGCGGTTTAATCAAGAGAAAGAGGTTGCAAATGTTTGTAATACCCGGTGTGGGGAGCTTGAAAGAGCTGGCTTACCCATGGCGGGGTAGCTCCGGTGAGGTCATCGGGCTGCCCCTCGGCCCCTGCCGAGCCCCAGGCAGCTGCGCGGCTTACGCAGTATTTCCCAGGAACGTACCTCACTTTCTACGCGACTGCCTCTCTCGCCGGTGGTAGAGGAGCGAATACCGAGGTCGGTGACCCATCCCTGAATCGACAATCGGTCTTTCCGT
Source organism: Thozetella sp. PMI_491 (assembly GCA_021432635.1). NCBI lineage: Eukaryota > Fungi > Ascomycota > Sordariomycetes > Chaetosphaeriales > Chaetosphaeriaceae > Thozetella > Thozetella sp. PMI_491. The sequence continues at coordinate 839,390 of MU270043.1, forward strand.
CGGACTGCTCACCCTCGTGGCTGCCTACCATCTACGTCGGTCTCCTACCCGGTAGCTTGTTTTTTCAAGGAGAAACAAGGTATAGACAGTTACCGTACCCTCCTCCGTCTTTGCATCCAAGTGTCTCGCCACGAAATTTCGGCCTCGGGGGAAAGAAGCGGCCCACAAGATTACAGACTATTGTAGGGAAGCTACTAGTTATCACTACATCATTGACAAGCATGGTAAAATAGCCCATTCTATTAGCTACAGCTCCTAAGCCACATGATGTGAACCATCATTCGTGATTCATTTTTGGTCCTGATGTCGCAGCAAATGCCCCTTTCACAGCTAGGAGACAGGGAGAGGAGAAGGAAAGGATGCCTCTCGCCTGCGTGCGTGGAAAATACATGCGTTGGCTCCGCGGAAGGTCGTTTTATGTGGACGCTTCCTATGTTCCGGAAAGACAGCGAAGTTAGTTTGAGGTAGGGGCTCATTCGTGCTGGGTGCAGTCTCTCGCCTGCGGGTCCATGCCTGTATAGTTCTGCGAGAAGTCGTCTTTATGGTGACGCCTCCTCTTTGGGCTCCGCGATGATAGCAAGTTGGCTAGGAAAAGAGCTCAGTAGTTGTGGATGAGGGCGGCCAAGACTTAGATCATATCATAGTCAGAGCCCCCGATGGTGGAGTCGCTGTCGTCGGACATCACACCCTGCTCGTACTCTTCCTCTTCCTCGATAACATAGTCCATCTCCTCGTCAGGGGTTTCCACCAATATCGCAATCGTCTGGCTTTCTGGTTGGTGATCGGCCGGTTCGGCGTACCTGGCGCCGACGAAATCAGCCGTATCGGACTGGAACTGCTCAGAAGCGACAGACTCCGCAATGATGACGCGGTTCCGGTTTGGCGCGGGCGTGGTCGAGATACTACCCTGGACGTCGACACTGCGGGCCACCGTAGCGTCGTCGAGGCCGAGGTCCGCTATCTCTCGGCCCAGCTCGGTGTCGGTACACGAGAACGACACACTGGCCGCGTCAGTGTCGGTGGGTGCGATGGTATGCCCTGTGTGGTAGCCAGGGCCAGGTTCTATTGGACCCATTTCAGTATTCGGCACAGGTTCCTGGAACACGCCGCCAGAGCCGTCATCCAGACCACCTGCCCACATGGGCAAGAACTTGAGCTCGTCATCGTCGAGGTTGAGAATGAGATGATCCGAGAGAACCATCTGGATGGTCTCGTTGCCTCGGAAGACAACCCGGTGGTGAAGGTGGCCAACCGAATACACGAGTTGTTTTTGGAAGAGGCTCGGATCGAACCGGAAGCGCCCACCGATTTGCGGGAGGGAGACCTCCCCCTTGTCCACCGCTGCGCTGAAGAGAAGGTTGAAATCCGTCGCCGCGCTGTTAACTCGGTGTCCGGAGCCAAATGGTGGAAGCTGCTGGACTGCTGAGAGGAGCTCATTCCAGAAGAAGGGCGTCAGAGCCCGCTGGTTTTCGTTGAGACCTTCGTACAGCGCCTGAAACGACGCGGCCCGCTTTGTGTTAAGGAAGTGCGCACGTTGTGCGTCGATTAGCAAGAGCTGGTGCTTCGTGGGCAGGTTATGTTCCATGGTATGGGAGACGAGGGCGATGAAGGCATCGACCAAAGTGGACATGAGGGTCTTACATGCCTCTCTAAGCAGAAGGCTGGCGCCAGGCATCGCGTCCAGTTTGGTAGAAATTGAGACGAGCTTGCTCCATTGGGGAATTTCGCGTTCCATAAGATCGAAGCATTGCTCGGAGCGGAGACCCAGTAGCAGAGCGTTGATGCGATCACAAAAGGCACGGCTGGCGTGCTCAACCGGGTCCTGTGGGTAGTCTCCGTAGTCGTCACGCTGGCGGAGGTTCCAGGTAACAGCAAGCTTACTGCCAGAGGACGGCTCCAAGTTCGAGGAGGCCACAAGGTCAATAGCTGTCTCGTTCACCATGATCTGGAACGAAGAGATCCTGTTGGCGGAGCAAGTTAACGATTCTCCATTTCCGCGTGAGGGTCCATTCCATAAGGAACCACTTACAGCACGTCCTTCAGCTGCAGGCCATAGGCAATGACAAAAGACACCTCAGGAAACATCTCAATGAACTTCGTGTTGGGCGAGGCCATAAACCACTGTGCGACCTGGTCGCGAACCATATCGGTAAGCTCTAGGTGGATGGCCATCTGGGCCAGCGTCCACATACGGGTCGCCGAGTTAATGAGAAGCTCGGCCCCATTGACGGCTCTAAGGAGACGAATGATGGCGACGCGATGGCGTACGGGACAATAGCCATCAATCTTGCGGTACTCAGGAATGGGATCATCGCCCGGACCTGGCTTGTAGATGCCATGCGCCCCCTGAACTTCCCAGAGAGCTGCGTCCGACAGGCACAGGCGTCGCTCGCACTGGTCATCGTGGCCCAAAGCGAGTACTGCACCGACAGCTCTATGAACATCTGGGCGCTTGTTGAACGAGAACTCATCAGGGCCCTTGCTTAGGATCTTATCCGATTCGAAGTGGCCAGAGAGCCACCAGAGCTTGGTTCCCTCCGGAAGCCAGAGAGCACAAGTGACATTAGCATGGTCGTCGCTCTCATCCAGGGGAGTAAGGTCCAAGATGTACTGTAGCCAAGTGTTAGTAGTCGCTCTATGGGGTCTATGGCACCCGCTGGCACCGCTAGATGTAGGATGTTCTCACCTCGATGCCGTCTGGCAGGGTAGTGAAGCCATGCCGCCGGCGGAAGATGTCCTGCTTGCGAGGCGATAGAAGGGCCAGCAGCTTGGACGAGCTCGTGGCAACAAGGCGCTCGTACGAGATCCGTTGATAGTAGTCGGCCCATTTCATGCCGTTACAAGCGAACCCGGCATCCTTGGGGAACTTGACAATGAGAAGCACATTACCCTCGGTGTTGTCGATATTAGTTATGCTGATTTCCTGAATCTCCATAACATGGCGCTCCATGGCACGCTTGCTCATCGGAAGGTTGATAGGGAAAGCTGGTTCATCGCTTGAGCTGGCCTGAAGAGGGGCGGTTTGGCTCGATGTTGCCGCCGTCTCATCGGTTGGGCGAGGACTGTCTCCGTCATTCCACGAAGGGGCGGGATGAGGCTCAAAGCCATCCATATTGGAATAGATGACGGAGGTGAGAAGATAGAATAGATAATAGAGAGTCCGCAGCACTGGAAAGCTCCTCTCAGCTCCCGAGAAGACTTGTTGATTTGATGATACTGATAGTCTGTATGAGGTCTGAGAATATTTATCGAGAAGAGTCTTGAGGTCTGATGAGGGCGTCAGAAGGAGGGGGAACTGGAGATGGGGGAAGGGCTGTGGTCTGGTTAGATGTGATAGAAAGCGGTTGTCCGGGATGAAAGAGGTGGGCTCGTCGCGAAACTGGTGGGCGTTGAAGTGGTTTGCTAGCCGCTACTAGAGAAAAGGCGGAAAGGAGGGGTAGGAGGGCGGTATACGATCTCTCGCGATTATAAAATTCCCAGTGCTGACGCGGTAGGCTTTTTATTTTTATTTTTATTTTTTTGCTTCTCCCCCCTTTGCGCGTAGCTCAAGATGCTCCTGGAGGATGGTGGGGAGAAGTTGCCCAAGGAGGGGTTGATGGATGATGGGCGAGGGATAAGAATGACCAGGACTGGAGCGAGGAAGGCTATTGTTGCTGCCAAGTAGAATAAGCGCAAAGATGCTCCCAGAGCTTGGGCGGCCTATTGATACTAGATGACGAATAGGACAATGAACTGTATTGAGAAGTTGATGGGTGGTCGTCTAGACAAGGCTGAGGATAAGGCTCGCCAGCCTTGGGCAGCTAGTTGCGTACCGGGCGAGTATTCCGGAGAGATGTCTGGCTGGAATAAACGATGCCAGGATACAACGAGCCACGAGAGAGGGAAAGTTGGGATATAGGCGAAGGGCCCGTGGTCGACGTTGTCGAAGTCTGGCTTGAAGCCGGCGGCGAGCAGGTGGAGGGGAAGTTGAGGTTGGCGGGAGGCACAGCCTCGTGACGGCTGGGTCCAATTTTCCTCGTAGAGCGGACGACGTTTGCCAGCCGGGGCAGTACACCCACACACACACACACACGTCGCTAAGGGTGGAAACGAAGATGGGGCTCTGGTCCCGGGCGGTGCTGGGCTGGAGTGGCCAGAAAGGCATTCAACTATATAACGCTGACTATGGATGACTCAGATTGGAGCAGAGACGCCAGGGCGGCTGCGTGATAGGTTAAACGTCGCTCGTCCTACAGCCGCGCAAGCGGGTGCGTGTGGAGGATGCCAGGATACCACGGAATGCCCTGGGCAGGCTTGCCGGCGGGCTGCGAGGCCGGCTTGCGGTTTGGCACCAGAGAAAAGGGGACCGAGACAGAGAGCTCCTTTACAAGCGGGCGAGCCCCAGAGATGGAGGACAGCTGGGGGATTGGGCAACGATGGTAGGCCTCATGATACAAGGCCCGATCTTGGGAAACCCGGTCTGGCGAGCGCGGTGGCTTGCGATACGGGTAGTTGCTTTGTCTAGATCGTAGCCTGGGTAGGTTTTGGCAACAGCAGCCGAGCCCGCCGACTGTCAACATGCGACGAGGGCGGGACCTCGCTGGGTCTGGCGGGCGCCCGCCGAAGCCATGGCCCAATGAATGGGCGGCCCATGCTCTTGATGGGTTGGGTGTATTGCCATCAGCTCCGATAGGGCTGCCACACGGCAGCGCCCTCAGTTGTCATTGGTGAGTATGCATGCCGGAGAATGGATACCTTAAAGGGTGGTGTTTGCCTGGTAGGTTGCCTCGCAAGCAAAACCCGCAGGACCCCAGGCACTACTGTATGTACTTTCCAGGGTAGGGGGATGCCGGGGGTGCAAGAGCCGCCGCCAAATGACCCTCCCCAGCGTTTCCTAGAGGGGCGAGGCAGCTAACACGTTCTAGGCAGCATCGCTGAACCCATGGAATGGAGGAGTCATCTGGTCTTGCCCAGAGAGCCATTGCGCGGCGGCCGTGAGTAGCCGCCTTTTTTTTTTTTCTCTTCTTCTTTTCTTTCTTAAGGAACCCGGGTCATGCTACGCAGAAGGACACGCATAAAGTAGGTACCTAGCAGGCAATTAGGTAGCCTTAGAGCACCGATAATTTTAGCTGAGCACGGATTGTGTGTGGGAGGAGGGTGGCGAAAGCAGGACTGCCTTAGCTACTCCCCAAGCTCTCTGCAGGATATTAGGGAGGGTGTACAGACATCATGACTTGCCTACATTGCCCTTGCTTAGCTACCTAAGGTAGCCAAGAGAACACGGTCGCTGTGCTGGAATGTCCCGGCCACCTCCCAGTTTGTCGGTTGTGGACTGTGAGACCTTTGAAAACACAACGGTAGCTGCCCTCCCGCGAGGAACTAGAGGTACTTATCAGTGAACTATGTACCTACTTCGGCCCCGTTCGCCGTCCTAGCTTCTATCTACATGGGCCCGAGTGGCTGTGTCGCATTGTACAAATGCTCAGTGTATGTACGTGACAGTCACGGTCTAGCTTAGTGTCTTGGCTCAGGTAGTCATCGCGCTTGGGCTCTGGAAGCGTCTCCATTTACGTTTCCACCACGATTCCCTCCGAGCTCCCTCTCCCCGCCCTGCGCCTAGGCCATTTTAGCTCCTTGCGCTACCCACACCTCACAGTTCTGGCTGGGGACTCGGTCCACCGCCTCTAGGGCCCCCGCAGTTTAGTTTCCCCTCTGCCGAGGAGGAGCGTGATTGGGCTCCCGGTGCGTTATCGTGCTGTTCTAGCTCGCGTGCCGAGCTTCTTACTTTCTACCCTACCTGACCTCATTGCCACCCTTACCCCAACAAAAATCGGTCCACCCTTTCGCCCGCCCGCGCGACTACGGATCTCTGGACTTCCTGAACTCAATTTCCACCCTTCACCTCCTCCACTGCCGCTCTTGAGGAACCATAGTCCCATGAGCTTGCTAGTGAAGAGCTTCATCCTGACCTGAGCCCGCCCGCGCTACTGAACCACCGAAAGCTGCTCCTTTACTCCCTCACCGCCTAGGAATCCAAGTACAACAACATCGTACGATGGATCACACCCGGGTGTCTACTGGCCCTTCGCTAGCAACCTCCATGCGCCCTATTGTGTACGTGAATGCCACGTAGCGCTCGCTCCCCGCTGAGGGGGCGGCCAGCCTCGCCGGCGTCGAGCAATGTCTTGCTAACCCTCCCTTGCTCTGCAGGCGCCGCCCCGGCCTGGTGCTTGCTGCCTTCACCGTCGTTGGCGTAGCTGTCGGCTTCCGCTACCAGGCTTCCAAGTTTCGCAGCAACGAGCTGGCTCAGAAGAATTCGGGCTCCCCCAACCTCTATGTCAGCGTCGAGCGAAGCGGCGGCGGCATCTAACCACCCGAGCATTGTTTATGCCGCCTCGGCCGAAGCTTTACTCGTCTGAGCCACCAATCCACAGTCGTTACGATACTGGTTACAGGAGGGCGGCTATTAAAAAAAGAGACAACTGGGATATTGAGGGCCCATACTTTCGGACTAGAGGAGGCACTGGGGTTTCGGTTTCATCCTATGGCAGGTGGCGGTGCCCACGCTGCCAATCTCTGTAAGAGTAGGGGGACTGGGGTCCTAACCAACAGGTTCTAGGGGGGTGTATCACTCAGAGAGAATGCCTAGACATCGCGAAAGATATTAAGAGACTTTGCTGGGAGTCTGTGCCCTAGGTCGGACTTGCCAAGAGGAGGGGCGGTGGTAGTAGGCTGTCTTAAGCGCTTTGTTCGCGTGCATAGCAGTATCGATCAAATGCCAGCTCCAAAGCTTCAAAGCTCCAAAGCGATGGACGAATTCAAGTCGGGGAATGGAAAATCTCGGGGTATTACTGAATTAGCTGCATGGCAGACATACCAAATAGGTATCGTGCCTTCTCCGTCCTATGCTCCCCGGCCTTGGTCATTGCCCTCCTCCCATGCCAGCTGAAGGCGACTTTCCTCCATACCTTACCCACAGGGCCATTCCCTCTCCGGATGTTGGGCTCGACCGAGCAATCTGTCCTGGGAGCTCAGAAAGATGTGCGAATACATGCCAGGGAGGACACTCGCCAATAGAGGTGTCTGCCTGGAACAAAACAAACCGCGAACGTTGCGATGTCAGAACGAAGTGATCCATAAACGCCATCCCATGCAAATCACACAACAGGAGCCATGCCAGGCCCAAACGCCAGTCTCAAATGTACAGATGCCAAACTCGTAGAGGATAATCCTTCCCTCGGTAGAGTTAGTGACCTGCGCCAGGCAGGCCGGATCAGTTAGATTGAGCCATGCTGTGGTGCTCATTCTGCCCACCACCGCAACTCTCGCTAGACCAAACTGCTTCCTGCGGTATGTGGTATACCTAGAATGAGCTCCCTCTTCTCATGAAGCTAGAGTCCACATCTGCAAGTTCGTCAGACGACATGTCGCGCCCAGCGAGGTAATGGTCATCGTCTAGGTCCAAGTCGGGAAGAGGGGCGGGTGCTTTCCCTTTTCCCTTGCTCGTCGTCCTCGCGGGAGTCATGGCCAAAGCCCCCCTTCCCATAGGCCCGGGGTCTTCCTTCATGCTCCGCCGGCTCACTGGCCGAGACCGAACGGTAGCATGTCGCCGAACAAGCGGGCGGTTTCCCCTTGCCACCTCGATGACAGGGAGGCCAGCCGAACCAGCCGAGGTCGAGGCAGACCCACCGGCCGCCTTCCGACCTGCCTTGCCCTTGGAACTGCCGTCGTCGCCCGAATTGTGGGCAGTGCTAGGCACTGCCGACCGAAGAACGCGCATCTCGCGTACAACCTCACCCAAGCTCTCTTCGAGCGTCTTCATCTTGGCAAGCATCAGGCGCGACATGCGGCTATGGTCCTGGTTCTTGCCAATCGGTGTCATCAAGCCAGTAGCCATCGCCATCTGCGTCGCAAAGCTAGACGGTACAGCACCGAGAGTGTCGTCAACGGCCATGGCAGCGTTGAGTTCGGATGACGCATCCAGATCAACGCTCTGCTGCCGCCGCGGGACGGGTTTGCGAGAAGGGATCTCAAGCGGTAGGAGGACCGAACGATTCGGTGCCGTACGTGCCATGTCCCGAGGTGGCAGGATCGGCCGTGGCCGTGAGGCAAGGTATACGGAGCGGCGTGGAGAACGCCGGCCTGTATTGGCCCCAGTGGGCGTGGCTGCGGGAGTGGGCCGGCCGCTCAGGGGTCGTGACCGTGGCTGCGAAACCATGCCAGGAGACGCCGAAGAGGAGCTTTGTGGCCGCTGGCTGTCCTGGGGCGCGTACAAGATAGTATTAGTGGACAACGTTCGGTTATGCATAGGATTACGCCGAGTCATGGACGGGCCACCGCCCTGCGGGGGAGACCTGGTCGTCTTTGCTTGAGAGGCTGCATGGGCCGAGGAGCTTGCTTCGGCAAGCTCAGCGTTTGTGAATCGGGTTGCAGTCGGCGTCGTGAAGTAGTCTTCGTCCACGACAACCGAAGCCTGGCGGCTGGTCCGACCATCGAAGGGGTTAGTGACGTTGTCATCCTCGTCTTCGTCGTTTGTGACCAACTCATCGTCCCCGTCATCCTCGGTATTGTCCTTTGCAGCCCGAACATGCGGCCGACGCAAGAAGCTATCTTCCAAATCCGGTGCCAAGGATCGTGGAGGGTTGGACAGCAGGTCCGCCGGATCGCTGGCCACCGACTTGATATCAGAATATTGTCTGAATCTCCTCGGTGTCTCCCTCATGCTCGATCGCCGAACCCATTCGCTCCCTGGGTGGCTATCGATGGTTGCGTAGTTGGCAGGCGAGTTGGTCTGGTCCATCCACGAACGAATGGCATTTTGCGTCTTCCGCCGCTCGTTCCGCCTGTGAGTGCGAATCGTTGAAACATCCGGCACTCGCCGGAAGACCTCCTCCAAGGCACGGTCCTTCTGATACCCGACAACGGACTCTTCTCGAACCCTCACATTGGGGCTAAAGAGAGCCGTTCTACTTGACGGGTCTGCCAAAGACATAGCTCGATGGCGGCCACGGCCTGGATTTTCCACCAGGTCGGTTGGGTCATACATGGATGGGGCCAGTATGAATTTCTCATACAGGTAGATGATGAAGAGGAGGGGGAAATGGGTGAGCTTGATCACGAAGCGATTGAGCCAAACGAACTGCCTCAACGGCATGCAGTACCTCAGGGGCATCAAAACCCACGCAAATATGTTGCCAGGGGCGACATAGGAGAACAGGGCATCGTTCTTGACCATAGATATAGTATTGATGGCAAAGAGATATCTTTAGGGAGATTAGTGGCATGGAAACGAGGGCAGAAAGGGCGCGCCTACTGGTGCTCCTGTGTGGCGTTGGAGGCAATCGACATGAACGAGTTGGTCAAGACGGTGATTAAAATCGTGCTGATGCCAGGTTAGTTTTCTCACTGGCGGCCTCCTGGGATTACCAAAACTGCTCTTACACAACAACGAAGTGGCAGATGACGAGAAACAGGCCCATCATGAGCCTACCCAGCCAATTGTACTCAGGCCATCTAGGAGACAGGTCAGTCCTTGCGAGGTTCAAGGCGAGCGAAGGCTGCTTTGTCAGCCAGTACTTACACCTCCCAGGCAGCCGGAGTGAAGCCCATCAAGATCTGGAAGATCTTGTAAGCTACCTCTCCGGGATTGTTCTGGTTGACTGACAGAGTGAAGAAGACGAAGAAGCCGCTGCATGAGATAAGAACGAGGACCAGGACAGCGGCTAGGTCGATGGCCATGAGCCTGAAGGCAATCAGCAGCTGTGAGAAGTACTGGTAATGGTCAAGGATGCTGAAGATCCGGGGCATAAGAAGGATGGCATTGGCGGCCAGGACGTCATAGGCATTCTCGTTCCATTTGTGGGGATCCACCATGAATACGCCGTAGATTCGCATGCAATAGTACACGATCAGCATGAGCAGGATGCCCAAGTCAAAGATGTTCCAAAAGCTCATAATGTAGAGAGAGAAGCCCTGCTCGGTAAAGCCGACTAGCTCGTCCAGCATGAACCCTGCGCTCCAGAACCAGAACACGAGCTCTAGAGTGGTGATGCTCTTGGACCTGCGGGCTAGGACCGCCAGGAACAGGCAGATCAAGATGAAAAGAGAGCAAGTGGATAAGAACTGCCGGTACCTTGGGACGCGGAGCCGGGAGAGCTTGAACAAGGAAGCATTCCTGGGGTCATAGAGGGTCACGGTCCTGCGGCCTGGCGTGGGGAGCTGGAAGCGGATGTGGTCCTCCTTGGCACCGTGGTTTCCGAGGAGCGGGGTCCGGGCATCACTCTGGCGCCTGGACTGGATCGCGCTGGGCATGTTCGCGCCGGAACGGTCCCGGTGCAGCTGATCCGCGGCAGAGTAGAAGCTGATGGCACCGTTCCAGATGGCCTCCAGCTGCTGTATAACCAAGGGGTGGGATAGGAAGTACTTGGCTGAAGCACGGATGGCCACCTCCAGGGTGGAGGTCCTCATGGCCGCCGGCCGGGGCTTTCCTCTAGGCCCCAGCGGCGTCTGCGAGCCCGGGACGCCTTGCAGGGGGTAAAAGTCGTACGACAGCGCGTCGATGAGCTCGCGCGTGGTGTACTCCTTGAGCAGCTTGATCGCCAGCAGCTCGCAGACTTTGGATCGCGTGCTGCTGGTACCAGCATTCCCCGGGTTAAGCTGGCCCTCCTTAGCAAACTGTAGGCAGTTGGCCATCAACGCGTACAGCGTCGCCCGGGAAAAGTGCTGGGTTCGTATCTGCTGCTGCATTGGCTTCACCAGAAACTGGGAAACCTGGGGGGAGCGGAGCTGGTCCCATGTCAACGTCGTCTCGGTCCTCGTCTGCACAATGATGCGGATGGCATGCGTGATGCTGTAGATGGGCAGCGAATCTGAGGCAATATCGGGCGTTAGCACTCGGACACCACATGCACCAGGGCACGCTGAGACGGATTGAGGCAAGACCGTGTTCTATAGATGGTATTTATTACCCAGGTGGCTCGCTGAGAACAACGGCAAGACATTAGAGCGCTCCACGCCGTCCTCATTGTCAACCTCGTCTTCGTCCTCTCGATCGACGACACCGTTGGGCCGCGGGCGGTGGCCCTCGTCGTGAGAATCGTCGTCGTCGTCGTCGTCGTCGTCATCGTCGTCGGCTTCGGTAAAGTCAGCCGTCGCGTAGCGGCGCTGCACGAACTCGGGGCGGGTGCCCGGACTAGGCAGGTCGAGCGGATCGTCGTGGTCGGGCGGGAGGACGCCACGGCCGTCAGCGCGTCGCTTTCCCCCAAAGGGCCGCAGCAGCGAGCTAAACATTCTCCCTCTGGGCTCGAAATATGCCCCAACCCTGGATCCTACGACCTCACAGCCCCATGGATCACGTCGAAGGGACGACGGCTTAGGACCTCAAGACGTTAAGTCTCGAGGAGGCTCTCGAAAAGAGGACAGAAAAAGGGGGGAGGGGAGGAGACAACTCCAAGGCTCTCGAGGCTGGCCCCAGTGGTTGGTTTAACGGCCGGCCAGTAGCGCCCACGGCCAATAAAATATCGGCCCCACAGCGCAAGGTCGAGCTGCAAGCCCGGGATTGTGACAGTGGGGCGAGTGCTGGCTTGGCTGGCTACGAGACATTTTAGCACCAGAGGAGGGTGTCAGTGCCATGCTGCCGAGGGCTTGGGAGAATCCACAGCATCGAAATGATGCGCGTGTAGCGCGAGCCGCCCCCCCCCCCCCCCAGGATGTGGAATTGCGGCCTCGTAAACACGGAGGCTGCTACTGCACGTAGTAGAGCTGCGAGGAGGCCCACATGAAGGGAATTGTGCATGCGATTCATGCTGTGACTCCTGGTCTCATACCACGTCCAGGAGGAATACCTAGCTAACACTGTGGTTACCCCCTGTCGTGTCGCAAACGCTGTAGGCATTGGAGATGACGGCAGATGCTCCTTCCCCCTTCCCCTCTCCACACAGACGCGTGAAGAGGTCATCACGAACTACCATCGACTTTGTCCTCCCTAGATAGTATGTCCGGGCGTGGCTGGCCTAGGCCCAAATGGAGCCCTGGCGAACAGCGATCGTTTACTGGGGCTCTCGACGTGTCTGACCTGAGATGTCTAGATTGGCGGAAAGGGGGGGATTGGGTGCCAGGTGCTTCGACAGAAGCGGTGAAAGCGTCGGCTGTCTTGGTTGTGTAGTACAACAGGGATGACCGACCTCAACCAGTACAGCCAGAACACCCACTCTTAAAGGGGGGTGGCGGTTTGGACGACATGTTTGTTCACCGGCCAACTTCCTCACTCTTCTCTCCTCCTCTCTCTCGTTTGGTTTGTTTTCTACATGGGTCTTATGTCGATATTCTATACCTGCAGCTTGGCCAAGTGAGAGGCCGGCCCTACCTGCAAATCATTTTGACGGAGCCATGCAATCGTCAGGTTGGATGAGTTCGAGGGGAAACATCCCGAGACGATACCAAGCACGCATGCTAAATGCACCAAACGGCAGGCCCTCCCCCACCTTCTCCCGCTTAGATGGTTCCCAATGGGGCCTTGCTATCGCTATCCTTATCTCGCATGGGCTGGGATGTGGGATCCCTCTGTGCTTCTATGAGGTCAGATGACGATGAATTTCGGTATCAGGAGCTTGGAGGGTGGGTTGCATGCGAGTGCTAGCGGCATCTGTGTCGAATCAATCCCACCCCATCTAGTGCCTTTGGGGTAGCCCCACCCCCTCCAGAGCAGTTCGGCGCAAAGCTGCTCGGTCCAGCCCAGCCCCGTGGGAGGCCAACACGGTCAGAGAGACTGCGCGGTGGGCAAGGGCTGTCATCTTGGTCGCTGCGCTTACTGAGATGGTTGATAGATCAGATACGATCGTGGAGTCTGGGGCGGCTAAGCTTTGATCTAGCGAGGCTGGCTGACGGCCGTCTGTGGCGAGCTCTGCGCCGGATATGGCCTCGGCGTGGCATCCTTCGACGCCAGGATGCGACCTCCTGCTGCTCGGGCGATGCACCTCAGCTGCACATGTGTAACCACTTGGAGTGGGTTCTCCATCGGGATTTGAAGAGGCGAGAAGCCTCTCCTGAAGCCTAGGACCAGCTGTTTGGCCTGCTTGGGGAATGCGGGGAGTGTCAGTGATAAGATAGCTGTACCTTATAGAGGCGAGGTAGCCTGGCATCATAGTACGCTACACCCAAAGCAAGGCAGGTTAGGTTACCTAAGGTACTGACTGTACATACGTAAGTTGGTGCAACCTTTGGCAGACCCCCATCAGCTCTCTATACGTTCCTCAGTTCATCACTGGCAGTACGGAGATGGAGTAAAGGCAAAGCTAGAGCTATCACAGCTTTATCCTTGGCCTTTCCTTCCGCTATCTCCATCCTTTCGTGTGTTTTTTTTTCCCTAGCCCGAAGGCCGATACCAACGCTCTACTCTTCCTTGGCCGTTCAGCGCAACATCGCCGCGCAGCTTTGCCTTGATTCCAGACCAGTAAAGCCGGGAAGAGCAGGGCAGGATGGCACACACCCCTCTTCCCCCGCCCCTCCCCAGAGCTCGCTTGTAGCCAACACACGAACAAGGACCATCACGAGTGGCATCAGAATGGGGTGTTGACGATTTGGACCAGATGACATCCTCTACGAACGGGGCTGGCTGTAAGTACTGGTAGCCCGGCTCAACATAGGGGAGGAGGCTTCTGGCACCGCACAAATTTTTTTAGGGCACCCTGGTCAGCTTGCGTTGAACAAGTTTTGCTCCGTAGATGAAGGTCCGTCCGACCTCACCGCCTCGCAGATAGGCTTGACCCACAACGGCTCGCAAGTGCGAAGCTGCACCACCACTACACTAACCGAGCTAACTAAGCAGCCTTTCAGCCTGCCGCTTCGACGGCTTCGGCCTCGTCGCGAGCACCTGCCCCGTGTGACTTGCTTGCATGTGCTGTCTATGAAGCAAAAGCCTCGCGGGACTCTCGCGATTTTAATGACTGTGATGGGTTTCTCTGATTGTCTCATTCCATAGCAAAGAAAGCATGATGCACTCCATACCATTGCTAGCGCCCCTCCACGCCACCTCCCAATGAAACCGGAGAGGCTGTCCCCGCAGTCTGCCGCAGTCACGTTTCCGGGTTGGCGACGAGAGGGGCTGCGATTCCGGAGGGGAGGGGGATGGGGGAGGGAAAAAAAATACCCCCATGTTCGTATACCGAGCCGGGCTGACTTGGGAGGGACTCTCCAAGCCGGCTTGTGTTCTCTCAAACTCTCACGTAAGTCGTTCATAAACTTGCAGGGCGGCGGCGGACAATAACGCGCAGCTCAGCAGCTCGCAAGCAGACGCCTTGAGCCGGGCAAATCACCAACGAGCCCTGAGCGGGCGAACCTGCATGCAGTCTGCGGGCTTGGGCTTGGGATCTACCTGACCTCAAGGCCCCACCCCTCGACCCAGACGAGATCGGACGGCAGCCTCTTTCATTGGCCGCTGCAGGAAAATCTCGACCAAACTCGGTAAGGCATTTACGGCTCACCGTCCCAGCTGCTCCAGGGGAGACCCCGCGCCAGCACCGCCCAATTGACCACTAAGGGTCGGCTAACGACGGGCGGGACGAAAACTTTTTGAGGTAGTGGCGGATCTCTGCACTTGTCAAAACCTTCGTCAATGCAAGGGCAGCCCACTTACTCAAAGAGAGAGGGGTGACGAAAAAAAAATCCTTTTACTCTTTTCTTCCTTCTCCCAGTCGAGCAGAGAGTCTGTTGGAAGCTTTAGACAATGCTTTTGATCTGAAGAAGCGACCTGACCAGCATCGTTCGAGCTCCCACTTCAATTGCTTCGAAGGGAGCTCTTGAGCTCTTCGATAGCTTCCCTCTCCCTTCCTACTCTTTTTTCTCTCGTCGCTCGCCCTCCCCTCAGCCCGCACCACCACACCACCGCTCTGCCATCCCTACCCTCTTCTACCGCCGCCATGGCTACAATGGCCTTCGCGCCAGCCTCGGCTCGCATCGTAAACGCGGAAGATGAGGGCCTCATCTGCCTGGAGCTTGAGGATGGCTCCTCGTACCAGGGCTACAGCTTCGGTGCCAAAAAGACGATTGCCGGCGAGCTCGTCTTCCAGACGGGCATGGTGGGGTATCCCGAGTCGGTGACTGACCCCTCGTACCGCGGTCAAATCCTCGTCATCACCTTCCCCCTGGTCGGTAACTACGGTGTTCCCTCGCGCGAGGCTCTTGATGAGCTCCTCGGCGACCTCCCTGCCCACTTCGAGTCCTCCCAGATCCACATTGCTGGTCTCGTGACAGCTTCGTATTCCGGCGAAGACTACTCCCACTTCCTCGCACAATCATCTCTCGGGACATGGCTGAAGGAGCAAGGTATTCCCGCCATGTACGGCGTCGATACCCGAGCTTTGACAAAACGGATCCGGGAGAAGGGTAGCATGCTCGGAAGGATGCTTCAGCAGAAGCAAGACCTGCCGAACGGCACCGGGAGCCCGCACATTACGGAGAGCTGGAAGCCCTATTTCGACACAATTGATTGGGTGAACCCGAACGAGAAGAACCTCGTTGCTGAGGGTGAGTTACCACCGGACGGCCCTTGTATAGTTGCGCGTCCGCTCATTTCCACCTAGTCTCCATCAAGGCCCCCAAGCTGTACAAGCCACCCGTAGGGACTGCGCGCAAGCACCCGTCCGGTCGTTCGATCCGTATTCTCTGCCTCGATGTTGGTATGAAGTACAACCAGCTTCGATGCTTCCTCAAGCGCGGTGTAGAGGTTCTGGTGTGCCCCTGGGACTACGACTTCCCTTCCCTTGCTGGAAAGGACTATGACGGTCTCTTCATCTCGAATGGACCTGGTGACCCGGCCGTGATGGAACCCACCGTGAAGCGGATCGCCTCAGCTATGGGCGAGAACCGCACCCCGATCTTTGGTATCTGTCTGGGCCACCAGCTTCTCGCTAGAGCTGCTGGTGCCAAGACGACCAAGATGAAGTTTGGTAACCGTGGACACAACATCCCCTGCACCAGCATGGTCACTGGGAAGTGCCACATCACCTCACAGAATCACGGGTTCGCTGTCGATAGCTCTACTTTACCGCCTGACTGGCGGGAGCTGTTTGTCAATGCGAACGACGGCAGCAATGAAGGCATCATGCACGCCGACCGGCCTCATTTCAGCGTTCAGTTCCACCCTGAGAGCACTCCAGGGCCGCGTGACACGGAATTTCTCTTCGACGTCTTCATCAATACCGTCGTGGAGTGCAGTAACGACCTCCGTCTGCTCCAGAAAGCTGTGGCCTTCCCCGGCGGTACAGCTGAGGAAAACAGCAGGCTCCACCCTCGCGTGAAGGTCAAGAAGGTGCTTGTTCTTGGCAGTGGCGGTCTGAGCATTGGCCAGGCCGGAGAGTTCGACTACTCTGGCAGCCAGGCGATCAAGGCTTTGAAGGAGGAGGGTATCTACACTGTCCTCATCAACCCCAACATTGCCACCATCCAGACCTCCAAGGGCCTCGCGGATAAGGTCTACTTCCTACCCGTCAACGCCGAATTTGTACGAAAAGTCATCGTCTATGAGCGGCCGGATGCTATTTACTGCACCTTTGGTGGTCAGACGGCCTTGCAGGTGGGCATACAGCTGAAGGATGAGTTTGAGAAGCTGGGCGTCAAGGTCCTCGGTACTCCGATCGACACCATCATCACCACTGAAGACCGTGAGCTTTTCGCTCGTAGCATGGAAGAGATTGGGGAGAAGTGCGCCAAGTCAGCCTCGGCGTCCAGCGTGGATGAGGCCCTTCGGGTAGTCAAGGACATTGGTTTCCCCGTCATTATTCGCGCCGCCTATGCACTCGGTGGTTTGGGGAGTGGCTTCGCGAATAACGAGGCCGAGCTCGTCGATCTGTGCAACAAGGCACTTGCCGCCAGCCCCCAGGTCCTGGTCGAGCGCAGCATGAAGGGCTGGAAGGAGATCGAGTACGAGGTTGTTCGCGACGCCCAAGACAACTGCATCACTGTCTGCAACATGGAGAACTTCGATCCCCTCGGCATCCACACTGGAGACTCCATCGTTGTTGCCCCGTCCCAGACGCTTTCTGACGAGGACTACAACATGCTCCGCACGACCGCCGTCAACGTCATCCGTCACCTCGGGGTGGTAGGTGAATGCAATATCCAGTATGCTCTGAATCCATTCTCCAAGGAGTACTGCATTATCGAGGTCAATGCTAGGCTGTCCAGATCCTCTGCCCTGGCGTCCAAGGCCACCGGATACCCCCTGGCTTTCATCGCCGCTAAACTTGGCCTCGGCATCCCGCTCAAGGAGATCAAGAACTCGGTCACCAAGGTGACTTGTGCCTGCTTCGAGCCCTCTCTCGACTATGTCGTTGTCAAGATGCCCCGCTGGGATCTCAAGAAGTTCACGCGCGTCTCAACGCAGCTGGGATCATCCATGAAGAGCATAGGCGAGGTGATGAGCATTGGGCGAACCTTCGAAGAAGCCATCCAGAAAGCCATCCGTGCCATCGACTTCCACAACCTCGGCTTCGGCGAGACTAAGGCGCTTATGTCGATTGATGATGAGCTTCAGACCCCGTCGGATCAGCGACTCTTCGCCATTGCCAATGCCATGCATGCTGGGTATTCGGTCGACAAGATCTGGGAGATGACCAAGATTGACAAGTGGTTCCTCAATAAGCTCAAGGGGCTTAGTGAATTTGGCAAGTCAATGAGCAAGTTCACCGAGAGTGATATCGCCCAGCGGCCAGATCTGCTTCTGCGGGCGAAACAGCTCGGATTCAGCGATCGCCAGCTCGCAAAGTTCGTTGCCTCCACCGAGCTTCTTGTTCGACGCATGCGTCTCGAGGCGGGCATCACTCCGTTCGTCAAGCAGATTGACACGGTCGCTGCCGAGTTTCCGGCCTACACGAACTACTTGTACCTGACGTACAACGCTACCGAGAGTGATGTCCCCCTAAATGAGAATGGCGTCATGGTTCTGGGCTCCGGAGTGTACCGTATTGGCTCCTCGGTTGAGTTTGACTGGTGCTCCGTCCGGGCGATCCGCACGCTCCGGGAATCGGGCTTCAAGACCATCATGGTCAATTACAACCCCGAGACCGTAAGCACGGACTACGACGAAGCTGATAAGCTCTACTTCGAGAACATCAACTTGGAGACAGTCTTGGACATCTATCAGATGGAGTCTGCGCGGGGTGTGCTTGGCGCCATGGGTGGCCAAACCCCGAACAACATCGCGCTCCCTCTTCTGCGCTCGGGCGTCAAGGTCCTCGGGACTTCACCAGAGATGATTGACACGGCCGAGAACCGCTACAAGTTTTCGCGCATGTTGGACACGATTGGGGTTGATCAGCCTACCTGGAAGGAGCTGACGAGCTTCGTAGAAGCCAAGGCATTCTGTGACAAAGTCTCGTATCCTGTGCTCGTTCGTCCCTCATACGTCCTCTCGGGTGCGGCCATGAACACAGTCTACTCCGAGAAAGATCTAGAGTCTTATCTGAACCAAGCCGCGGAAGTTTCACGGGAACATCCCGTCGTGATCACCAAGTACATCGAGAACGCCAAGGAGATCGAGATGGATGCCGTCGCAAAGAGCGGTAAGGTCGTTGGCCACTTCATCTCGGAGCACGTCGAGAATGCTGGCGTTCACTCAGGAGACGCTACTCTCATCTTGCCACCCCAAGACTTGGAGCAGACCACCATCGAGAGGATCGAGGAGGCTACGCGCAAGATCGGAGCGGCTCTCAACATCACGGGGCCTTTCAATATCCAGTTCATCGCCAAGGACAATGATATCAAGGTCATCGAGTGCAACGTCCGCGCTTCTCGATCCTTCCCCTTCGTGTCGAAGGTCATGGGAGTCGACCTCATTGAGATGGCTACTAAGGCCATCATGGGGCTTCCCTTCGAGGCATACCCCCAAGTCGAGCGGCTCTCCGAATGTGTCGGTGTAAAGGTGCCGCAGTTCAGTTTCTCCCGGCTGTCTGGTGCCGATCCGGTGCTAGGTGTCGAGATGGCGTCCACGGGCGAGGTTGCGTGCTTCGGAAAGGACAAGAATGAGGCCTACCTAAAGGCCCTCATTTCGACCGGCTTCAAGATACCTAAGAGCAACATTCTCCTCTCCATTGGCTCGTACAAGGACAAGAAGGAAATGCTCCCCTCGGTGGCCAAGCTGCAGAAGCTGGGTTATAACCTATTCGCCACTGCCGGAACTGCCGATTACCTCCAGGAGCACGGCATTCCTGTCCGATTCCTCGAGGTTCTCGATGAGAAGAAGGAGGATGCCCGCACCGCCGAGTACTCGCTGACGCAGCACCTTGCCAACAACATGATAGACCTTTACATCAACCTCCCGTCGAACAACAAATACAGGCGCCCGGCCAACTACATGAGCAGGGGCTATCAGACTCGCAGGATGGCCGTCGACTACCAGATCCCGCTTGTCACAAACGTCAAAAATGCAAAGATCCTGGTCGAAGCCATTGCTCGCCACTTTGACCTCGATATCAGTCTCCGGGACTACCAGACCAGCCATCGCACCGTCCAGCTTCCAGGACTTGTCAATATTGCTGCATTTGTCCCCGGCCTGGTAACTCCAGAAAATGATGACCTGGAGGCGGTGACCAAGGCCTCGATCGCGGCAGGCTTTAGCATGATTCGTGTGATGCCTCTTGCTCTAGAGGGATCTATCACTGATGCCATTTCGCTCAAGAGTGCCCAGCAGAACAGCAAGAGGGGAGGCTACTGTGACTACAACTTCTCGGTAACCGCCACCTCCGCCAACGCGAACCAGATCAGCCAGGTCGCCGGTGAGGTCGGGTCCTTGTTCATCCCATTCCACCACCTTTCAGATAACATCAGCAAGGTAGCAACGGTAGAGGCGCACTTCGATGCCTGGCCCACCCACAAGCCTATCATCACCGATGCTAGGACCACTGACCTGGCCTCAATCCTCCTCCTAGCTAGCCTGCACAACAGGCGCATCCACGTGGCTGCCGTGACGACCAAGGATGACATCAAACTCATCGCCTTGGGCAAAGAAAAAGGCCTCAAGGTCACCTGCGACGTCTCGATTTACTCGCTCTATCTCTCGCAGCAGGACTACCCAGGCAACCGGCTCTTGCCGACTGTCGAGGATCAGGCCGCTTTATGGGAGCACCTTGCCACAATCGACGTCTTCTCCATCGGCAGCCTGCCCTACCAGCTGGCTCACTCTCTCAAGCAGAAGACGAGCCCGGCGGTCGGAATTGCCGATGCCCTTCCCCTGCTGTTGACTTCGGTCACGGAGGGCAAGCTCACCCTGGATGACATCAAGGTCCGGCTCCATGACAACCCGATCGAGATATTCGAGCTGCACGACCAAATAGGCACGACGCTCGAAGTTGAGATCGACAGGCCGTATGAGGTGGTCGCCACGGATTCCTGGTCGCCATTCGCAGGCAAGACCATGAGGGGTGCCGTGCAGCGCGTGACTTTCAACGACAAGGTCGTCTGTCTTGATGGAGCCGCGCTGCCTCTTCCCCCGCAGGGCAAGGACATGTCAACCCACGGTGCCCTGCCTCCCTTGGCTACGCTATCGTCTCCTCAGATCAAACCTCTACACCAGACGATGTCGCCGGTGCCCGACAGCCCTTATGTCGGCCCTCGTCGACAGTCCATGCTGGGGCCAAAGCCGACCGCGGTTAGAGCCAGGGACAACGCGCTGGGATTGTTGCCACCCGCCAGGGTATCTCATGTGGATGAGCTTGGCCCTCCTCTTACCCTGCGACCCGCAACCCGCTCCAGCCTGCAAGAGCTGCTCTCCGCGCCGTCGCAGTTCAAGAATTCGCACGTTCTCTCTGTCAAGTCGTATGAACGTGCCGACCTGCACCTTCTCTTCACCGTTGCTCAAGAGATGCGCCTCGGCGTGCAGCGCGAAGGTGTGCTGGATATACTCCGAGGTCGGGTGCTCTGCACTCTATTCTATGAGCCATCGACCCGCACATCAGCCTCGTTTGACGCCGCGATGCAGCGCCTCGGAGGTCGAACCGTAGCCGTCGCTGTCTCAACCTCGTCAGTGCAGAAGGGCGAGACACTCCAGGATACTCTCCGAACCCTGGCATGCTACGGCGATGGTATCGTCCTCCGCCACCCGAACGAAAAATCGGTCGACGTCGCACGGAAGTATAGCCCCGTCCCTGTCATCAACGGAGGAAACGGGAGCAAGGAGCATCCGACCCAAGCGTTCCTGGACCTCTTCACGATCCGTGAAGAGCTAGGTACCGTCCAGGGCTTGACCATTACGTTTGTTGGCGACCTCCTGTATGGCCGTCCCATCCACTCGCTCATCTACCTGCTCCGCCATTACCAGGTCAAGGTACAGCTAGTATCACCCAAGGCACTCGCGCTTCCGGCCGATGTCCGGCGCCAGCTGGATAGTGCCGGTCAATTCTTGACTGAGTCGGAGACGCTGACTCCGGAGATCCTGGCGCGTAGCGACGTCTTGTACTGCACGAGAGTGCAGAAGGAGCGCTTCCCAAGCATGGAGGATTACGAGCGGGTCAAGGAGAGCTATCGCATTGACAACAGCACGCTCAAGCACGCCAAGCCTACTATGGTGGTTTTGCACCCTCTTCCACGGAATGAGGAGGTTGCGGAGGAAGTTGACTTTGACAATAGGGCGGCCTACTTCCGGCAGGTGAGTTGGATTTCTTGAACCCTCTAGACCATTCAGATGAACAGAACTAACTCTATACCGTGCAGATGCGTTATGGTCTCTACTGCCGCATGGCCTTGCTGGCTTTGGTCATGTCTGGCTGAGTTGAGACGTAGGACTTGTAGTTCGGTCCGCTTTCGTGCTGATCTATTTGATCCACCTGTTCCTTGGATTTTCAGCAGAGGAGGAAAAGTTGATGATACTTTGATCGCGTCTATTTCTTTTTTTTTCTTTTCCCTAATTTTTTTTTGGCTTAAAGTTCCTTCACTCCGAGATTGAGATAAACCCCGTTTCAGGGAACGCCCACCCAGTAAAGGAAAAGGTACACTAGATTTTGAATAGCCCAGGCTACACTACGTAATTCGTATGAGTGAATGATTCGGAAGATACCCTTGTGGGGCTGCGTACGTATTAGGGTTATACGTACGTACGTTGGTTCGGTCGGCTAGGTAAAATGTTTGTATATAGTGTAAATATATATTTATGTATTTCGTTGTGCGTTTTGTGTACGTTGTGTATGTTGTGTGCGTCTGTGTGCGCTTGTTTATTTTATGCTGCTGGATTGTGCCAAGCGTTTGGTCCAGCCCGTCCGTCGGCTTCCTTCTTGCACGTTTCCACCGTGGCTAGCAGACTCTGAAAAGGTGCCTTGGAATGTACGTGTTTCTAAAGCCTAGGAGATGTCTACCTCTACCTGCCGGTGTATGCATATCTTTCTATGCAACCTCCCAATGCTTCACAGCGCCTTGCCCAGCGTCAGAGTTATGCTTGCTAGACGCCCGTCTTCCATCTTCTATGACACCTGGCCCCTCCTCAAGGGCTTAGCCTTTCTAGCACCCAGCCACCGTCCTCTCCTTCCACCCTGTCGTAGACGAAGCGGTCGTGCAGACGGTTCTCGCGGCCTTGCCAAAACTCGATCCGCTCTGGCACAATCCGGAGCCCGCCCCAGAACTCGGGAACGGGAATCTGCTCCTGGTCCTTGAATCGCTCCTCCACCTCGGCCACCCATCGATCCAGCTGCGCCCGCCCGTCGTCATTGGGCACGTCGGGATCCGGCCGCACAGCCATGCTCTGCCGGCTAGCCCAGGCGCCGATCCGGCTGCCACGCACGCGTGTGTCGTAGTAGGTTTGGCTCTCAGCCGCCGACAGGCGGTGCGCGCGGCCTTCGACCCGGACCTGGCGCTCTTGGCTCTCCCACCAGAATGTCAAGGCCGCCCAGGGATTGGGCTGGCGGTCGTCGGCCGGGGGGATGCCAAACAGATCGCGCGCCTTGCCCGAGGTGCCGAAGTTGCTGTACACGACGAACCCCTGGGCGTCGAGCTCCTTGAGGTACACCATGCGCGCCGACACGCGGCCACTGGGCAGCGCAGCGGTGGAGAGGGTGCACGTCTCCGGGTGGCCGACCCCGGCGGCCGGGTCCGAGGCCGTGGTGAACCAGGCATGGAATTGGGCGACGGGGTTTGCGGGATCCAGGTCCGAGCGGTGCAGGCCCGAGTTCTTGAGGAACTGTGGTGCCGAGGCTGAAGGAGCAGGAGGCCCCGGCAGGGCGGCGCTCTGCGGCGCCGGTGAAGAGGAGCTCGGCGTGCCGGTGGGCGCGACTTGGGCTTGCTGTCAGCCGTCGTCTGCTTTTTGTTCCTTTTTGTGCGTCACCGATGTAGGGGGACGGAGGACGGAGGACGGGGGACGGAGGACGGAGGACGGGGGACGGAGGACGGAGGACGGGGGACGAGGGCCTCTCCCTCCCCCTCGGAGGGAGCACGCAGGGAGCTTGCTCGCCTCACCAAAGCCGGAAAAAGACATGAAGAAGGCAGGGTTTCCCGTGGCGGCCCGCGTCCCACGAGTCCTTTTCTCCTTGCCGAGGCCGCCCCGGGAGGGAGGTTGAACTTACAAATCAGCTTCTCGCCGTTCTTGGGATGAAGCGCCATTTTGCGGATGCAAAGGCGGGGTGCAAAGCGGGGGCGCGGAAGAGAAGAGAGGAGCAAAGGGAGATGAGCCCGGCTGAGCATCAGGCACGCTGCACACCTGGGCTTGCAAAAGGCGGCAGCCGCAAATCTTCAAATATGCTGAGAGCAGCGCCTCGATGGAGGGGCGAAACAAGGTGAGTGGCTCAAACGGGCAGTCGGTGAAGCCGCTCGACCCAAAAAAGAAAAAAAAGAAAAAAAAAGAGTAATATTTCCTGCCGCTGGACGGCAACCTCCCGTGGTCGGAGGTCTCATGACGTCGGCTGTCTAGCAGGTGCAATTGCCCAATCAGAACGACCCGCACTGCAGGACTCGGCTGACCATTGCACATGCCGACATTGTGTAAGTCGACGGGGCGAACATGCTCGTCTGAGCTGGCAACCGTTGAGTCGCCATTGCGGCCATTGCGTCCATTGCGACCCTTGGGCAGTAATATGCAGGGCAGTCCAAGGCACTATTACTTACTAGATGGCATGGCTAGGTGGCATGACTAGATGACGGGGGGGTGGTATTTAGGTATGTAGGTATGTAGGTATGTAGTAGGTATGTAGGTAGGTATGTACTAAGCAATGAATTGATAACACTACCGGTATGGCGATTTGGGTATCATATGCTCTCCAGTGGACTAGCTCAAAAAGCAACAAGCCTAGAAGCGTCCACCCCCGCCACCCCCCTTTCCACTCCCAACCCGAAGCATTTTTACAGCGCTAGATTAATACGAGGCAGCAATTGTGGGCTGACCTCAAGCAACAGCAAAACTCCCGTTGTCCTTGGCCCAAACATCCTTGTATGTCCGTAGCTCCCAGCTTGGGCATAAAAAAAAAAGTGCCGAACTCCTCCACCAGACCGATCCAAAAGAGAGGGCGGAAAAAAAAGACTCATCCCATGCTCCGAGCCCATGCAGTGCTAGCCGCCCGGCCGAGCCCGATGCTCAAAATCGGGAACCGACAGAGGGTATTAACAATAAGTGATGCGAATAAACCGCGCAAAACCCTGCTCACATCTTCTCGGATGCCGGGTCGCCGGGTCATGAGCGCGTCGTTCGTGGCCGGATCGATATTGTGACCGACCCCTCTTGGTTCATTCCTTCCCTCTGTGTTTTTTTTTCCTTTCGCCCCCGCCTCTCGCCGAGCATGTCTGTGCATTCACATGCCCATAAGCTGGTCTGAGCCCTTGCGCTGGATCTCAGGCGGCAAGTGCAGCGAGTCTGAAGTGAGGGTGGAGACCTGCGCAGCCCCAAAAGCCGCTCGTACATCGTCTTCGACTAGGCCGTGCGCGAAGGCGCCTAGCAGCACGGTCTCGCTCTTTGGCGTCTCAACCGGCGTCAGCTGAAGCCCTAGCCCGTAGACGGCCTTGCCAGAGCTCATAGACCTTTTATGGTGATCGTCGTAGCGCTCCGCCTGCACAGCCGAGGCACGAGGCGCCAGGATTGCCTGCTTGCCAGCCCGCTTCATGTCGGCGATGGCATCGCTGATCAGGTTGTGATCCCAGAGCGGCAGGATCCTGTATTCCAAGGCCTCCATGATGCACCGCTCTGTGACGTTGATCTGCTCGTCTGTCCACCTGTCGTTGGCCCAGTGCGAGTTGTAGAAGCGCGTAGGCTCGTAGCAGCCATCCTCCAGGAACTTGACCGAAATGACGAGGGAGGCCAGAATGATGACCTCGGGGTTGACGCAGTCCACGTTCAGCTGACTTCTGATCGCCCCACCGGCTGGAAGCGTGTGGCGCTTGGATTGGGTCTCCATCTTCACCAACGGGCAGGCAAACCTCCAGCTGAGAGAAAACTTCTTGGAGTTGAGCGAGTCCAGAATGCAGACAGCGAGAGCAATTGTGTCAAGCGGCAGACCAGCGCGCTTGAGCATGTCGTGGACAATGGCCACCGAAGGATCAGCCAGCGAGGCCTTGGACGGGACAAGGTTGACTAGATGAATCGCGGGGCCTGCTCCGACGGGTAATGATTAGCAAAGACGACGAAAGAGGAAAACAAACCCAGAGAGAGAAAAGGAGTAAGAAGGGGAGGAAGGAGCGGGAGAGAGAAGAGAAACGAAAAAAAAAAAAAAAAAAAAAAAAAAAAAAAAAAAAAAAAAAAAAAAAAAAAAAAAAAAAAAAAAAAAAAAAGGGGGGAAAAAAAAAAA
This sequence comes from Thozetella sp. PMI_491, assembly GCA_021432635.1. Taxonomy (NCBI): domain Eukaryota; kingdom Fungi; phylum Ascomycota; class Sordariomycetes; order Chaetosphaeriales; family Chaetosphaeriaceae; genus Thozetella; species Thozetella sp. PMI_491. The sequence goes on from MU270043.1 coordinate 865,117, forward strand.
AAAAAAAAAAAAAAAAAAAAAAAGGTTTTCAAGATCCGAGGCCTCACACGAGCTCTCCCGGAGCCCGCAGCTGGACAAAGTGCTCACCTAGCAATTCCGAGTCCAGGAGCTCTCCATCTTCCAGGAGGCTCTTGGGCGTCTGTATGCCCCACGAGTTGCGGGACGAAGGCGGTGGCGTTGGGAGGCTCGACAGCGGCCGGTAGGTCCGCTCAAAGTACTCGTCATCAAAGTCGAAATCGTCGTCCTCGCACTCGCGGTACTTCTGGTGCTTGCTCGCCATGGCGTCCCGAGCGGTCGGATATGGCGGTGATGGGTCGTGTGCTGGTGGGCAGGGGATCTGCTGCTTGTTCAAGGTTGGACGGCGGGCGCGCTACCGACGGGACCCAGCTGAAGAGAGCAGAATGGAGAGCTGCTCATGTTCGTCGCCAGAAGAGACGGAGGAAGGCGGGCGTGTGGGTTATGGACCGGGAACGAAGCCAGCTAGGTCTATATAGGCCTCGGGTGAGGCAATAGGACAAAGGCAAACACAAGGCTGAAGCTTCCTGCGCCTGGTAGCCAAGCAAGGTAAAAAAGCGAGTGAATGGGACAATCTGTCGCAGGACAGCAAAGCAAGAGAGCAGACTAGAAGAGCGAAGGCCGGGAAAGATATCGATCGAGTCGGCTTATGCAGTATTCATAAGCGTTTCCGGGGCCAATGCAGCAATGCAGCTAGGCGGATAGGGCTGGCGGGGAATGGCGTTAAAGGGGGGGGCTTAGCTCCAAGCTCGGTGTTCCCTGGCGTTCGTATGCCAAGGAGGTAAGAGTACCCTTTTGGGTGGGGAACACACCGCTCGGCCTTGACCACGGCCCCGGCGGTAGGGCGGGAGGTATATGGCGGTATGGCGGTATGGCGATATGGCGCGAAAAGGAGATCGTTTCCGAGACGCTCTTGCTTTCTGGCGTTCAGGCTCCTTGGCCTTCTGACTTTGTGGTTTCCCGGCTTCCTTCTTTGTCCGTGAGACAAGGGAGTGGCAAGGACGCGGGCCAGAGAAAGCGGCGAGGTCAACGGGTGAGACAAAGGGGGGGGTGCCGGTGCCTGGGAGGGAAGGGATATTGATGGCACAGGATGACGGGGGAATCAGGAGAGAGTGAGAGAACGGTTTAGTGACAAGAGCTGTGACCTTTTTTCTCGGCAACTCCTTGGCCTTGTACTTCTTGCTACCAAAGCAATACGCAGAAGCGCTCGAGAACTAGGCCCCACGGACCAGCAGGGCCTCCCCCTAAACTTATGGCCCAGCGAGAGACGAGAGACCTGGGGGCAGGCCCTAACTATTTTGCTGAATGGCCTCCAAGCCGCCAGTCCGGGATACTACACTGAGCCCTCACCTCGGCATATCCCCTTCCCCTCCTTTTTTCCCCCTCTCGGCTTGGGAAAAAAAAAATAAGGTGCGGAGCAGACGGTGAGAGGCTACGATGCTTCTCCGTTGCGCACTGCTCCACACCGGCCCGAGCACATCATCGCAGGCCAGCAACGGTTCTACTATGTACTATATGGCACGTTATGGTACAGACAGCAGGGGCGGCAGAGTCAGCCAAAAATGAGGTGCGGTGAGGTGGGAGTCGTGGTGCCTTGACCCTCCCCCCCCCTGCACTCCCCCAAAAAACGCTGACGAGGCCAATATGGAAGAACAGGCGGTCGCCATGTGCCGGGGATGGGGCAATCCAGGACTTGTGGGGGAGCGAGATGCAGGCGGCTGCAGGGCAATCTGGATGATTGTGCCATGCACAAAAAGCTTGAGAGCTTCCCGGGTTCTCGTGCAGTTGGAGATGAAAATTTGCGCTACACAAGCCTGCACGGCCGAGCCTGGGTTCGGGCGGAGATATGAATAGGTATTCAGTTGTACGCAACAGCATTGAAGACTTTTTTTCTTCCCCTAACTCCTCCCGTACACTCTTCTCTCCATTTTTTTTTTGGCCTGTCCGTCTCGTACATCACCGTCCTTTCCAAAATGGAAACACCCCGTCCTTGTGGAGGTAGGTACCTAGGTACTGTCCATTGAGTGGGGGTCTCGCTCTGCTGGCTCTTTGGCGGTCAACGTGCGGGCGGCCGTCTAGACCCCTGCAGTTGCTCTCTATCAGGCGGTTACGACCTGAATCGTTACCTTTTTCAGACGTCCCAACGCTAGCGCCTCGAGAGGAATCCATCATTGGACATGGGACTTGGTCAATACCACAAGCGGAGTAAGGCAATGCGGATTTCGCTCGTCATCAATCGCGTCATGGCGGAATGGCGAAAACCAGAGAACAAAAGAAAGATCCGTTCTCGCAGGCTGTCGACAATACGAGGCTTACCCACCTTGACCACCTATTGTACGGAGTACATTACACACAACCGCAGCGACGGGGCCGTCAGCACCGTGTCTGAGACCTTTCTTGGACTAGACCCAAGGTTTTGTTTCTAGCTGTCCGGCCCACCACAGCCTGGGCGACAGGCCGGGCGATCGGCACCAAGGTTACGAAGGACGCCACCCCGGGGGGGACCGCCCAGGGGCCGCCCAGGGGGCCAACCTGCTTGCTTGCCTCGTCGCGGGCCGATGCTAACCAGGACTGCCCCAGCCAGCTCGGCATCGATCTCAGGGTCCTCGGCGTAATAAAGTCCTGCTAGCTGCCAAAGGGCAGTGTGGAAAAACGAGGAAGAGCTAGGTATGCCGGCGCCTCGGGGCAGGCCTCCGATGACGATCGTGATTCCAGCGCCAACAATGCCCCCTTCTCGCGACGCGCCATGCCGACCTATCATTGTGTTTGCATGAAGATACGCCAGAGTCAGTGCCAACCCTAAAGGAAAAGAAAAAACCTGCTGTTGACATTGACGACGCCAAATATAGATGGGATGTGGAGCCCCATAGCGCTGCAAGCCGTAGGGGGCGGCCGTGTAGACTTGGCTCGAGGTCGGCCGACTGTGGTACCTTGCAGCGTCGTCTCCTCGTGCATACTATGCCGTACATACATATGCATATACAGAGTATAGTAGTTATAGTATACGCGTAATGCTGTACGGCGCTGTCGCCTCGTATGGCGCCCCAAAAGAGGAACCATTTGCACTAATTAGGGGAAGCCGACGAAAGACATGCAGAACAAGTGAGCAGTGGCCGCCAACTTGTCACCCGCGCTTCTCCCGAATCGCCACCTTTGCGCAGATATGGAGAACATGTTCCGGAGAACGTCCAGATTTCACCCGTGCCTGGGAAATGCGGGCAGGCACCCGGAATTGGGCCCCGAGCCCCGAGCGCGCCGCCCTCTCGCCCGGCCACCAAAGAGCCACGGTCTAGAACGGCAGTTGAGCGACCACGGCACATGACGACGGGCTGCCGGGGACGCATCTCGCCTCGTCGGCTGAATTGCCCTTCAGACAACACTACCCCAGACTTCCCCAGCATGCAAGCGAGCATTCCAGGCCGCCCCAATCAACACCCGGAGACTCGCTTACCGGCTCTTGGGGCTCCCACCAAGATGGACCCTTGCGATGCTACTGTTCCGACCGCGGCGCAGCCCCAGCTGGTCGGTAAGGCTGGGCAGTGGTAGATGCCTATTCTGCCGGCGACGGCCTGGCCAGCAGCAGCATATCGGGGCCACGAGGCGTCATACTTGGATGCATATTGGCGGATCCATGAGGCTCTCCATCCCTGGCTCTCTCCGGCTAATTTAAAGGGGGGAGACGTCGGTCGTTGAGCTCTCTCCTTACCCAGGCCCTCCCACGCCGGCAGCGTGTCGGGAAATCGTCTGCGATATCATCAAAACCCGCAACGTAAAGTGCTAATTTGGGCATGTCTATCAATGGCCTCCGGGTGGATGCCAGCAAGCCACTGCATCCGAAGTGCGAGGCGGGTCGGATCGGGTTGGAATGGCGTGCAGCGGTCATGTCTGTCATGAGGACACTGGTTACGCGTCTCTGCGAATCGTCGGCCCTGCGCCTTGTCGAAGAGGATCGTGCCGGCCCAGTTCCCTTACCTGCCCTTCCTTTCAGTTAGAGTCCCATGCTTGAGCCCATGGAGCTGCGGAGGCTATGCCACCCATATCAGCCCAACTTCTTCCTCCAAGACATCGTCGAAGCACATTCCCGGATCTTGGCTGGCACATGAGAGTAGCCGCAGCGATGAGGCAATGGTCACAAGTGGTATCTATCACAGTTGGTGGGCACACAAGAGAAGCATCATGTCGACGGCATCTCCTCCTCCCCCCTCCTCATCCCCTTCCTTCTTCTTTGCGCTAGAGGTGTGGGCAAGTGATGTCAACGTGGGACACAAGGCCTCATACGTGGCTTAAGGAGGTCAGTTTTGGCGACATCATGAGATCCAGTACCAGCAGAAGCGACGGACCTAGGTAGTGCCATCAGGGTGAGCAAAGTGCACCTTAACCTATCAAAAGTCTTGTTCCTGTTGATCTAGAATGGTTCGCCACACCAACCCAAGCCTCTCGGCCGAGCTTGCCTTGCCTGTCGTTTACGAAGGGTGGTGGTGTTCTCGGAAGGCCTGGTATTTTGCCATATCTTGTGTTATTGCGTCAGGCCACCCTACCGCCAGAGCCGAGGACCCAAAAAAAATTGCGCCTAGGGAAAACCACGTCGTAGCCGTCGAGGATGGGCGGTGCTTGGTCATGGACGCAGCACTCCCTTTCGGCCGGACGTTAATGCTCATACCACTCGATACCACCGAGTCATCTGATGTTGCTCGTTCTTTTTTGGGTGCCTGAACAGTTCGCATTAGATGATGATACAAGCATTCTGCCGGAGTTACTGCCATCCGATCCAGAGTGGTATCGATAGAGACCAGTGTCCATGCGGGGTTGTCTCAGAACTCAGGTACGGGATACGTCCAGCCTCGCATCATACCCAGCTGTCACAGCTGTCATCCCGTAGTTAATGCTCTCTCCAAGCCAAGGCACTTGGACTTCCCCCTAGTTTCTTGGTTTTTTTTGGTTGCACACATTCACAGACACACTGGAGGGATTGAGGCTCGGTCTTTTTTTTTTGGTTTTTCGTTTCATAATACTTCCGGAGATCTTGAAATTAAAAGATTCTAGGAAAACCAAAATAGCCTGCCATTCAGATTTGTCCGTCTCCCTCGTTGCGACCGTCTCGTCATGACCCTTGCCCTTCACTCCCAGAGGAAAACCCCGGCTGTTGCTTTCGTCTTTGTCTACCCACAACACCGTAGGAAAAGGAAAGAAATGGAAACACTGAGAGAAGAGAAGATGATGGAGCCAGGAAGTGCGCGCAACAAGACAGGAGAAAAAAATAAGGAGTATATCAGACTATGTGTTGTAGATAAAGAAATTTAAAAACAACCCGTGGGTTCCCTAGAGAGGGAAGGTCCGCAGGGTATCCGAGAGGCAGTAGTGAACAAGTTAGCTATTGGCTACCCCCCCCCATTCCTCCTGCGGACCGACCCAGTCTTCAAGTGACCCTCACACTTCTATTCCACACCACATGTGATCTGCCTTGGGCGGGCCCTTCACTGACGCTCCAGTTGAACAGGCATCTTACTCCTTGACATTGACCACTTTTGAACTGGTTAGCATTCTTGTTCTCTGTTCCTGAGCGCATCTAGTTCTTCGCAGGCAAGGAGGCAGCGCCATCCTGGGCAGCTTCCTGCTCGGCAGTGACGATGCCCGGAATGGGCAGACCCGTCCCGACTGTTTTTATGGGCCGAGAGCGATCAGAGCCCGAAAGACAGTGAAATGCAAGTTAAAGAGAATATACTACTCACCCTGGCCAGCGATCACTTGGATCTGGGGAATGGCAGAAGCCTGGATGAACTGGGTCAGGTCGAGGCTGCCGATGTTGCCGAGCAGGCCGAGGTTGACGTTGCTGAGGGCAAGGCTGGACAGATCAAAGCCGTTGAGAACGCCGAGCTGCTGGAACTGCAGGAGGACCTGGAGCTGCTGGAGCTGGAGCAGAGAGTTGAGGTCGAAGGCGTTGTTCTGGAACAGACTCTGGAAGGAAAGGATGTTGAAGTTCTGGTTCAGACCGAGCTGGCCAAGGAGACCCAGCTGGAGGGAGTTGATGTTCAGCAGGTAGTCAAGGTTGACCTGGTTGAAGCTGTTGAGGTTGTTGAGCAGGCTCAGGTCGAAGTTGGAGCGCTCAGAGACCTCCTTGGCGGGGGCAGCAGCAGCCAGGGTGGCAAGGGCAGAGACGAGGATAGTGGCGGGCTTCATTTTGAAAGTGTAGTTGTCAAAGAAAGACTGAGTATTAAGATGGATTATTGAAAAGAGCACAGCTAAATGGAGCTCTGGTTAGCCAGGCCTGTCCCGTTTGTCCTTTCGTGGGGTGTTTGTTTGCCACGGGAGTCGACCCACCTCAAAAGTGTTCAATGGGGTATAATAATGAGTGTGGAAGCGAACAACGAGAGCACAGCTGGGGATAGATGTCAGTGCCGATCGAGGCAGGGGAAGATCGGATGGTTATTGTGCTCACCTCTGAAGAATGAATGACTGAATAGGATTCGAGACTTGGGTGGATGAGTGGGATGGGGAAACAAAAGAAGACCTCTGTAGCCGACTGGCGAGCCCGTCTTATATGGGAGTGAACGACGCCAAGCCTGCACGCGTAGCCATGTCTAAGGCATGAGCATATCCGGAATGCCAAGCTTTTCAGGGAGACACAGGTAAATTCGGAAGGGAGGGTTCGAAGCCATCCGGTGCGTATCAGACTGTCAGGCGTCACTGGACGGAAACGGGCGGGTAAAACAGAGCTTGGCGATGGGAAAGGGGGCACAGCTACTGGGGGTACCAAACCTTGCTCTGGGGAGGGGGGGGGGTTGATCATGGACCGGGGTCCTAGCCGTTTGGTACCGTGGCATCGTGACACAACCGCCGCCCGGGCGAGGTGTTGGCGATGAAGATAGCAATAGCGGGGCCCTCTGGGCGAGGAGGCTCCATCTGTCCTGGACCTGCAGCCGCCTTCCGCAGCGGGGGGACGCTGGGGGCGGCAGCGCTGCTCTCCTGCAGCGGGAGGAAAGGTGTGGGACAGCTACTACGGAATGGGGGGTGGGTAGAAGCACCCGGTGCTGAAGATCATCGTGCAACGAGCACACATCCAAGGCGCCAGAGCACAATGGGCCATGAGACCAGCTGTATCGCCATGCACGGAAACCACTACGGCCGGAGGATGGTGACAGGGGGGCCAAGGAAACACGAGGGATGAGCCGGGAGGAAGATGAAGGCCCTTCTGGGCCCCGCCGAGAGGCTACCCCAAAGAATAACCTTACTGCGGTGGATAGCGAGCTCCCGAACAAGGGAGATACCTGGTGGGCTGGTAGCGCCTGTTCGGAGGCGACAGGTACCGTCTGATGTTCGGAAGGCGAGTGAAGAGTGCCAAGGCGTATCAACGCCGCTCGGCTGCACCAATGAATAGGTGGGCAGAGAGTCCAGCTACCTGATCGACGTCGAGGGTGACCAAGCTTTGTTTCGCAACGTTTCGATGGAGCAGAGCTTGAAGCGGAAGTTCATGGTAGGGTCTGGTCCGAAATAAGGTGGGATGGCAGATGGAAGAGCCGAACCAAACTTTGAGGAGGGGTGGGGTGGGTAGGGACAGGGAAGAAAGGGCGAGGTCAAGAAGGGGGGCAGGAGCGAGGAAGCGACCGAGAGGGCAAGCACGATGGAGGTCGAGGCAAGGCTGGCAGGGCTGCGGGCTGTAAGTAGTAGCGCTAGTCCCAATGTAGGTAGCTAAGATCCAGGATCGAGATAGAATTTTAGACTCATCCGGCTACCGTGGCCAATCAGGACCCCTACTACCCCTGCTCCTTCTGGAGAAAACAGCCCACTCTCGGACAATTTTGTCCAGGGTCGACTTCGGTACTGTGACAGCGCCGACCGGACAGAGACACAATTGCGATAGCCTCCGGGCAATGGGGGGGGG
>MU270044.1:4962-16502 GCA_021432635.1 Thozetella sp. PMI_491
AGACTAGTTTAGTCTTTAAAATTACTGACTAAAACTAACTAACTAAGGACTAACTAAGACTAAGACTAAAGATTAAGGACTAAAATCACAACCCTGCCTAGTAGTAAGAGACTTATTATTAGCTTTTTTAGAAATATTATAGATTAGTTTTAATCTTTATTAAGACCTTATTAATAAGTTAAAACTATATCTTTCTTATAAAGTAAAAGTATAATAAGTAAATAAGAGAAGTTAATTTATTAGGCTTAACTATTATATAAGCTTTAACGAAGTTAATATATATATATTAAGGTAAATAATCTTAATTTTATTAACTTTTTTATTATCTCTAGGGTTGTGAATTAAAGTATTTTAGTATTTTCATTAGTATTTTTAGTATTAACTTTAAAATTCTATAATTAATTAAAGAAAATACTTAGCGATAAAGTGAAGTTACTTTTATAAAGATTAGTTATTTATAGATGTAATATATAAATTATAAGTGATTATATAAGCTTTATATATTTAATTCTCCACTTTAGTATTCTTAGTACTAATTAGTATAGATTTTATATATTAATACTAATTATTAAAGGTAATTTTACTAGAAAATTATTTATTAATTTATTAGGTAATAATATTAATTATAAATACTATATTTATATAGTATATATATATTAACACAAAAAATACTTGAAAAAGAGTATTTAAACATATATATATAACCTTATAAAAATAAGAATAATAATTATATTAATATTATAACTCTAGTATTTTAGTATACTAAAATCATAGCCCTGATTATATTAGCTAGTTAAAAGACTAAGTAAAGCCTTTTAGGCTAATTTTAAGCTAGATATTAAGACTTATTAAATACTAGACTTAATACTTTATACAGCTAATATTTTAATAAGACCTTATTTTATAAAGTCTTTTTTAAAGGCTTTTAACTTAAGATATTAGACCTGTCTAAGTTATTAAGGAGATTTTTTAACTAATTACTTATTTATACTTTATAAAGTAGTTATTAGGTTAATACTTTAAATAGAAGTTTCCTTTTATAGTTTAAATATCTTAGTCTAATATTTTAAAGCAATTTAAATATATATAAGATTTTTAGCCTATTAAAATAAAATAATAAGGAGATTAATCCTATAATTAAAGGTTAGGCTTAATAAGTTCCTAGTAAGAGATTATTTAAGTATTAAAAGTCTTTATTATTAGTTAATTAACTTTAATCTATTTTTATTTAATAAATAAGCTTTAAATATTTATTTATTATTAAATAGCTTATTAAACTTAAAGGATAATGTACTAGTTTATTATTAGCTTTTATTTTATTCTTTAAAGCTTTAATAATATTTAATAATATAAATATTATTAAGTAAAGTCTAATAAATTAGTTTAATAGTTTAATAATCTTTTACTAGTTTCTTATTAATAAATAAAATAGTTTTTTACTAGCTAATAATAAAGAGTAAAGCTTTTAATAGAAATTATTAAATCTATCTATTAAGTTTCTTTATACTATTAATTATTATATCTCGCTAAGATATAGCTAGAGAAAAAGTATAGAATATTAAAAGTCTTATCTAAGTAAATTAATACCTTATTAACTATTATTTAAGGTTTATATATGTGTATATATATATATATTATATATAATCTATTCTTAGGATAATTCTTTCTACTAGAAGTAGTTACTAGGAATTCCCTGGGAATTTATTATATATTTTATTAGAGAATTTACTAGGAATCTCCTAGGGATTTATAGTGTATTCCTCTAGAGAATATATTTAGAATTCTCTAGAAACTCCCTAGATAAATCTATTATAAAAATACTAGTGATTTTATAGAGAATCTCTATAGCATAATTCCCTAGGAATTCTCTATAAGATTAGTCCTGCCTTACTATATCTATTAGTTCTCTTGGGGTGTAATAGTTTATTATACTTTTAATATATTTTAAATATCTTATTAGTTATTTTAATAATAAATACTTTAATTATTAATATTTTAATAGGTTTTTTATAAGCTTATCTATAAATCTTTTATAAGTTATTTTAAAAGCTAAGTTTTTTTTAAATATCTTTAAAAAATTTTAATATTAATTTAGTATATTCTTTAAGTATTAACCTAAAAAATATCTAGTTAATTATCTAGTTAATTCTTAGATTATTTTTATAACTATAATATTCTTAGAATTAAGTAATTTTATATATATATATATTTCCCCACTTAGTTTAATAGTGTTAAAAGTTTCCACCTATTATTTTTAACTTTTACTAGTGTTATAACACTAGGAATAACTATTAGCTAGTTAGACTATATATTATACTATATATACTATACTAGCTAGGCTAGTAAAGTAATAGCTATAAAACTATTTTAAACTCTAAATATTATATAAAGCTTTATACAACTCCCCTTAATAACACTTAATATAATAGCCTACAGCTATCTCTACGTGTTATATTACAAATTATACACACACTTATTTACAACTACTCGTTTACACCTACGTGATATAGTAGCTTAGTTAACCACTATATCTATCTATCTAGATCTATAGCTTCTATTTACCTTCTTCCTCTCCTTACCTTAGTATTTTATACGCTTTTAATACACACGGCTACAGATCTAATTCATCGCTGCTAGCACCGTAACACTTAAGGTATAAAGCCAGATATAGAGTTAGCAGCTGTATTGTTTTTCTTTGTCTACTCTTTAAAGTAGTAATATGCGCCATCAAGCATGCAGACTCGGTACATAGGCAAATCCGCCATCCCTGCCCTCTGGCAAAAGAGCACGACTGCGTGGAAACATTCACAAGGAAGGGAGATGCCGCAATTCATTCCAAGATACACCTAGGAATCAAACACCCATGCCCTTATGCAGCGAAATTGGGATGCAAACAAGTCTTTTCGAGTCAACGAGGGGCTAAAGAGCATGCGATATGTCATAGTCACCCGTTCTTATGCTTACATAACGGCTGTAGTGAACGCTTTACCTCAGCCGAAGATGCTTTGCAGCACTCCAACAGTCCAGAACACCTACCTATTAGCTTCTTGATCTGCCCGGTTCCCTGTTGCCGGGCTAGTGTGTCTGGCCATCGCTTTACTGCAGGGAGCATTCGTCAACATCGGGACATGCATATCGGGCTTGGCCACGTAACCAAAGCTGAATATGAACCTCAAAAGGCGGTTAAGTTGCCGTTGCGTAGCAACTTCACACTGTACTCGCTCATCCTTCAACACGGCACCCAAGATCCTACAGATCAAACCCAAGCAGATGCACCCTTGGGAGACATCAACGACGAGCTTGAACATCTCGACGTCAAAGATACCGACTTCAATGACTTGTTAGGCGAGAACTGCGACGATATTGATGGTGAGATGGCATCCGAGTTCTCAGAACAACAAAACTTCAGCGATCTTGCCAACGGGGTACTTTCCAAAGAACATCGTCTCCGTATCCTGGACCGAAACACCTTTAAATGGGGTATGTTGATGCCCCTTCAAGCTTTTGCGCATGATGAATACCTAGTTAGCTAACATATCATCTTGGAGTAGAAAACGGAAAGCATCTCAAAGTCATGCTTGGCAATCTTGGTCTCAGATGCATAGGTCCAGAGTCCACTCATGACAGCCTCGTTACCAGGCGATGTCCAGAAGAAGTCACTATTGACTTAGATACCGCACGCCTTGGGTTGCGCAAAGCTAAAGGTACACTGACTCTATCTGCTCGCTGCATTGCATGTCAAGTCGTCATCGATATTCGAAACATGTTGACTCGGAAGGGTATTGAAATTCAATCTGGAGACACCGTCTGTGTACAACCGAGCTGTGTTCTGCGGGCTATTCATATGCCAGGAAGATGCCCTCGACATCTGGGTAGTCTAATGACAGAGGCCACTGGAAAGAAAACCGTAACAAGTCGGAGCGCAGCCCAGAGTATTCTGGAATCTACGAGCCGGAACAGGTGGACCTATCCTCCCGAGTACAATATTGTTCGTTCTCGGACAGAGGAAATTCTGCAGGGCCGCCGGCCTGGTTCGGATCTGGTCGTGCTAGATGATGAATTCTCGCCCGCCTCAAAGCAGCTGTGGGAATTCGCACTCATTGAATACGTCTCCGGGAATGAGCTCATCAATACCACAGTGAAACATCGGGACAAAATCGATCATCATACACCAGGCGATGATCCCTTCTTGCGGCTCATGAGCCAAGCGAAATCCAGCTCGGTTTACGCATCGTCCCGGCGTTCAAGTATCGGCCATATGAATGTGCGAGAAATTGCATCCTCTCTTCAACGACTGGGGATCTCCCAGGATACGATTTTCATCGCATATCATTCAAGCGCAACAGACTTACAAGTACTTAGAAGGTTGTTGGTTTCAGAAGGATATGACAATATCTTGCCGCCTGACAGAAACTGCATCCCCCTAATTAACATACTGAGGCCAAACATATTCAAGGAGATACCCAAGGAACAGCGTTTTTCCTTGTCTTTGGAATTTCTCTTTCCACTCATGTATCCCCGGCATCATTTGATCGGCCTTAATCACCAGGAACTTGTCGACTATCAGCAGGCGCGCTTGGTTTGCAAGGCTTTCGATGAATTATGCAAGCCGGTTGAAGAACGAGGGGAGGTGTGGCAGGCAAAGACAGTCGCAACATCGAGTCAGACCTCAATCCTCGATTGGTTGCAGGATGAAGGAGCAGGTGGTAAGATTAATATGTTCCCCTCTTTTTTTTCTCCAGAAAAAAAAGGATAGTGCGACTAATGCATATATCGAGTAGGATCGAGGAAGCGAGGCCCTGGGTGCGACTTAGCTCATAATGAGGGTGTAGTGGCCAAGCGAGCACGAAAATATTAATATAAGGCGATGTCGTAACGTCACAGACTTGTTGGACGCCAGGTCTACTTCGCCCTCTAGCCACATCACACGGAAAAGACATTGGCGATTTCCATATAAAACCACAACTCCCAGACCCTAAAAGAGGTCGCCTAAAGGAGGCGACACAGCAATCAGAGGCGCAACCCTCTAAGCAAAGCACCAAAGTGCTGAAGGACGCACGCAGACGCTGTCATCAGAAGATAGAATGCAAATGCGGAATGCAGAACCGAGCCGCTGAAAAGGTTGCAAAGGAGCAAGTCTAAATCGGTCAGGGTTACGCAACAGCAGTACGCAAAAAGCATAGCTAAACTCTACCCCACTTTTCAGGGTAGAGCAATGTGAAAGGCCAGATAGACAGTAACACCGCCGTGCTTAAGCAGGTAACCGGAAGCCTGATGACTGAAAAGTCCAGGCTTCAGTTCTTATAAATACCGCCACCTATGGTCACGCTGCTTTGCCTTATCCAACTAATCAACCTGCCCCTTGTGCCAGCTTATTGTGGTCTCCTTTAAAACCATTGTTAATTAGGGTAACCCACGTTACACCTCATCTCTTCGTAGTATCTAAAGCACCTCCATCCACTTTCCCGCCCCTCCCAAGTATACCAGGGAGCCACGTAACTAATTCGAATCGGTTGCGTCGAAGCACTCAGGCTAACAAACAAACTACCTAGGCTCGCTAGTTACAAAAAAAACGCACACTATAAAACTAACCTATAGAACCAAAACACTAGGTTTCTTAGCTATTTCTAGACAAGTCAAATGCGTTTTCAATACCCAGTCAATCCCCCCCTAAGCTATATATAATCCTCTAGTATTTAAGGTATATTATTAACCCACTGATTAATCGCTTCTTAAGATAAGTCGTCCTTGGCTTCCTCCATTAGATCTTTAATAATTTAATCGTCCCAACGAGGCCTACTTCTCACAACCTTTTTCAACAGTTGCCAGGTTTTCTCGATAAGAGCGAAGTTAGGCAAGCTAGCACAATTAAAGTAAGATATAAGGCCATTCTGCTTCTTCCAAGTCCTAACGATATTTGCCTCGCCTATATCATGATCTGAGTCCCCACCTTCCTCAAGAACAAAGGTATAACCCTCACAGAGCCAAGATCTAACAATTAGCTCGAGAATATCGTCGCGGTAGACCTTCTAAGTCACTATCTTACCATTATTATTACCTAGAATACTGTACCGTAATAATAGGCTCTTAAAGTTATATCCAGTAGCTACCCGTACGTAGAGACGCTTAATATCCTTCTGTTTTCGCTCTTACTTCTCAATAATGCAATCCGAACAGGCCCCTCCATGGCCGATGAAATATATAGATCTTCCCTTAAGGGCTATATCCGAAATAGACCTCGTCGGAGAACTAGATATGCCGCCAATCATCTAATAATTAAGATATCATGCCTTCATTGTTTTAGCGTAGTCGAGGTGGCGATCGGCATCTCTATGTGGTGTATACGCTTTCTAGAAGGTAGTATATATCCTGAATTGCCTCTGTTTCATTACACGCCATACAGTTGCAGCAGAACAGTCGATATCAAGGCCAGCTACAGCCGGTAAGCCTTCCCCACAGTCTAGTGCGGACGTCATAGCCATTAGTATCGATTAAGGCCTCAATTATATCTAGGTCAGCCTCAGAAAGCTTCCTCTTGCGCCCTCAGGTCTCAGCAAAGGTAGTGTAGAAGGTGCGTGCATCTTAGAGGCGTGGCTCGCGGAGGGCCTCCAGTCAAATGACTTTTCCGCATAATAAAATCGGACGACATCCATATAGCTATAAGGAATACCTTTAGCACCGAGGAAATCGTATACGCCTTAGATCCTGGCCTTTCTATGTGTCATATCGTGGTCAGTTGCCATTCTTTTGGTTGATTAAGTGCTCCTAGCCTTGGAATGGCTGATCGCGGTGTGGCAGGGTAAGTTTTACTAGGCGTGGGTCATTTTTGCAGTGCGTGTTTTTATATCACCCGCGAGCTCGGCAGCACGGTTGGATAAACATCGGCAGTAGAGTGGGAGTGCATCTGAACTGCCCATCATTGATTTTTTTTTTTTTTTAGCTTCCACTCGTACATGTACTGTCACGTGCTGTTCTTCGGTGCCAGTGAATTTAGCCATCTAGCCAATCAGGGGCTTCCTATTTGGTTATCCCCCTGTTACCCACAGAAAAATTTCTTGACATGCTCGCCGGTTTTCGCAATGCAGCTCGGTCTTTGAGTAATAACGAAGATCAGATTCTAATTCTTCGCACGCCATCCATCGGATAAGGACGTCTCCCTCCCAACCCAGAACTGGTCCCTCCCACATAGTCCACGCCAATCTGTTTCTACAGTCATCACTATCTTTCATAGCTGCATTTGTGGGTTTCGCTACTGTCAATTACCTTCTCCTCCCTCCCTTACCCAAAGAATCCTAACCTCCACGCAGGGATTTCTCCAGCGGAAAGCCATGGCTCCCAGCGCTAGCACGCGATTACGCCCTCCGACCCTCATCGCCCTATCTCGACGCCTTTCCGTCCCCGTGTCCCAATACCGTTTCCGTATTTCCGCGGGGCGCCTACAGCAATATGCTTTCTATTCCAAGCTTGGAAGCACCCATGCCGCAACCCTCCACTCCTCTCCGCCGCCCCTCGCCCCGGCCCACGCCCAGACCCTTACCGAAAAGATTGTCCAGCGATACGCCACGGACCTCCCACCCGGCAGGAAGGTCAAGGCAGGCGACTATGTGACTCTTGAACCACATCGGATATTAACCCATGACAACTCGTTCCCGGGTATGTACTTCCCGAGATATTAATCTCCCCTTTTAGCAATTCCCAATGATGCTCCTGCAACATGTCTTTCAGCTCCAGAAACATGCTGAAGATGATGACAACTAATTTTTCTAGTGGCCATGAAGTTTCTGCAGATTGGGGCCTCCACTATCCATGACCCCAGCCAGGTTATTATGGTGAGTCTATATGTTCCAAACGGCCACATTCGCTCAGGGAGCAATGAAGATGGCTAATTTTGCAAGGCCCTCGACCATGACGTCCAGAACGAGACACCTGCAAATCTAAAGAAGTACGCGGCGATAGAGGAGTTTGCCGGCCGGCATGGTGTTCAGTTGTAAGTGCTCTCCTAAGTTCTTCCTCTTCCCCCTTTAGATATGCCTCATGAATCCCACTCCAAAGACACCCTCCTGCCCAAAACAACTAAATATTTATTGACGAGGGAATCTATAGTTACCCTGCCAAAAGAGGGATAGGTACGAAAAATTACTAGCAAAAGGTGTTGAAAGGGAGGCCTGCTAACTATCAGATAGGCCATCAAATTATGGTCGAAGAAGGTAGAACATTGCTAGCGGTGGCGATCGATAGCTGGCATGCTTACAGATGAACAGGACATGCCTGGCCAGGAACTGTGACTGTCGCCAGCGACAGCCATGCGAATCATTATGGTGGCGTCGGAGCTCTCGTATTTTTACACCACTAATGAGGATATTCTCTTGTTGCAAAGCACTAATCCAATCTCTAGGGGACTCCCGTTGTAAGAACGGACGCGGCTAGCATCTGGAGCACTTCTAAGACTTGGTGGTGTATACCTCCAATTGCTAAGATCACATTCACGGGCATCCTCCCGCGCGGGGTCACCGGCAAGGACGTGATCGTATTTCTAGCTGGATCACTCAACCAGGACGAGGTTTTAAACCATGCCCTCGAATTTACAGGTTCTAAAGAAACTCTAGCAAGTATCCCGATACACGAGAGATTATGTATTAGCAACATGACTACAGAATGGGGTGCTTTGAGTGGTTGGTAGAAGGCAGAATAAACAAATAAGCAAGTGCTAGCTAATATATGATATAGGACTCTTCCCTGTCGACGAGACGCTCATCTCATGGTACCGCGCCAAGGCTACTACGGCGGCTATGATGAACAGCTCTATTAAAGAGCGTATCAACCATGAACGCATCGATAAGCTTGTTAAGGATAAATTAGTTGCCGACCCCGGTGCTTCTTATGCCAAGGAATTCTACCTGTAAGTCTTCTTTTACAGTTGATTTTTTCTCCTAGGGATATATCTCGCAAGTATTGCTATAGAGAAATAATTTAGAAGAAGACAGCCCATTCACAGTGCTTATTTAACTAATATTTCTATAGAAACTTATCGACACTTTCCCCATTTGTTGCTGGGCCTAATTCGGTGAAAATTATTACCCCTGTCCAGACCCTTGAGTCTCAGGATATTCCTGTAGACAAAACCTAGTATGTATTCCCCGGTCAATATCCTCAAATCTATTCAACCCTACTAGAGGTATTTGGCTGACTCTATATGTGCGTACCGTCTCATCTCGTGCACCAACGCTCGGAGCTCGGACTTCGCCGCTGCCGCTCGTGTCTTTCGCGAGGCGACCAGGGATGGCCGGCCCGCTAAAATTGCTTCCGGTGTCAAACTTTACATTGCTGCGGCCTCTACTCTCGAACAGGAGGCTGCCGAGGAGGCAGGCGACTGGCAAATCTTGGTTGACGCTGGCGCCCAGGTTTTAGCCCCTGGTTGCGCCACTTGCATTGGTCTGGTACCGTACCCTCTTCCCTTCCCGAGAGCCTTGGGGGAAATATATATTCATATATAACTAACCGAGCGTCCTAGGGAGCTGGCCTTCTCCAAGACGGTGAGATCGGTGTGAGTTCGTCGAATCGCAACTTCAAAGGTTTCTGAGCTCTTTATTCCTCTTTAGGGAAGCCACGCTTGCATGAGTTATATACATGCTTGAAATAGCAGTAAAGACTGACGATATCTTAGGTCGTATGGGATCTACCAAAGCGAAGTGTTACTTAGCTAGCCCTGAAACAGTTGCAGCTAGTGCTCTTCGGGGTAAGATCGCTGGCCCTGGTTGGTATCAGGCACCTGAAGGTGTAAAGAAGGTTATAGTTGGCGAGGGCAGTGGTGATTATGTTACTGATAAGGCCTGGTCTGTGGAGGATGCTCTTAACAAGCTACTTTCTGAAGTTGATGGCGTAATTGCTACGGCCGAAAGCGCCAGCATAGCGCAGTCATCCAGCCCTGCTGCGCCTGAAGATAAAGGTTTGACCGAGATTGTCCCTGGCTTTCCCGACAGGATTGAAGGAGAGATCGTCTTCTGTGACGGAGATAATATTAACACTGATGGCATCTATCCGTAAGTTCTAAGACACTATATTACTTCCTAAAGCTCCGAAACAGGCACAATTAACAGAGTATCATAGGGGCAAGTTCACGTATCAAGATCATGTCTCAAGAGAGAAGATGGCAGAGATATGTATGGAGAATTACGACCCTGAATTCCGCACAACTGCCAAGGCTGGTGATATTTTAGTAGCAGGTTTTAATTTTGGCTGTGTAACGTCTCTCAATCTTGCTGTGTAGCGCCATCTCTAACGTGATCCAGGGATCCTCAAGAGAGCAAGCTGCAACTGCTATCTTGGCAAAACAGATTCCTCTTGTTGCTGCCGGCAGTTTCGGCAACATCTTCAGCCGTAACAGTATTAACAATGCCCTCCTCGGTGTCGAACTGCCTGCACTTATACACCGTCTTCGCGAAACGTATAAGGACAAGAAAGTCCTGACCCGCCGCACCGGTTGGAGGTTGCTCTGGGATATTCGCCGCTCCAAGGTTGTCATTACCGAGAAAAATGGTTCCTCGTGGGAGCAGAAAGTCGGCGAGATCCCGCCGAACGTGCAGGAAATCATCGCGTGCGGTGGACTTGAGGGCTGGGTTAAGACTAAGATTGCAGCTGAAAAGCAATGATAACTCACTCTTGATAAGTAGTAATTTTGTATTAGTCGTTCCTAGTATCTGTCGTTTAAGTCACTATAACTGGCTTTCTTTTTAAACCTAAGATCAACACTATAGATGTAAGAATCTGAGTTATTTAGCTGTTCTCTTCTACCTACTTCGTAATATATACAAAATAGCTGATATAAATAGCTGGTACAAACTAGCTGGCACAAAGTAGCTAGTTTAAAATGGGTAGTACTTAGATTGTCTCATCCACTAAGTCCTAGCTATTTTATAGCTAGTACAAAGTGGATATCTAACAAGTCCTAGCTATTATTGTGGCTAGTATAAAGTGGCTGGGATACTAGATTTTAAATTTTAGGCGAAGAGAGTGGAAAGATGGAAGTGGAGAGCGCTTGTGTTAGAGCTTAAGGCATAGAACTTTAACCTATTTGCCTAAGAAGGAAACCGCCTGAAATAGCGGCATTTTCGTGCACATATAGCTTACTAATAATTTATACACTTGTAGTTATTACCGTTAAAAGTAGTATAAGCCTGTTAAATCTAGCGGTTTAAATTGTATATATTAGTATATAAGAGTAATATAGTTTAATTTTTATAATATTAAAGGTTACTTTTTTTATTATATATAATTAGAGTTCTAAGAGAATACTACAACTATATGTATTGTATTGTAGTATTTATAGTATATAGTATTTGTATTATAGTATTTATAGTATTTTTATAGTATATATTATATTATAGTACGTACTATAAATACTACATACTACAACGTACTATAATATAAATACTATAATATAATACATATAGTATTTATAGTACCTCTTAAATATAAAGTAATTAAAGTATAAATATAATATTAACTATAGTAATAATTATAATAATAAATATATTGATAAA
>MU270044.1:24186-68052 GCA_021432635.1 Thozetella sp. PMI_491
GACTAGTTTAGTCTTTAAAATTACTGACTAAAACTAACTAACTAAGGACTAACTAAGACTAAGACTAAAGATTAAGGACTAAAATCACAACCCTGCCCTTTGCTGCAAGCGCACACGCCGCTACTGCTCTTTCCCCCTCCTTCCCTTGCCTGCCATTCTAGTGGCTCGCCCCCGCTGTGCCCGCTGTGCCCGCTGTGCCCCGGGCGCCCGATGGAGCCTCCACCCTGCGCGCTCGGACCCGCGCCCGTGGGTTATACGGGCACGGGCGACGAACAATACGGACTGTGCGCCGGCGGCAAAGAGCGCTACCAACTGGCAAACAAAGGCCCAACCCGTGGCGGCGATCCGGCAAGCACCCAGCAGCAATTGACTCTTGGTCCCGCCTGCTCCCTCGGGCCTAGCCAACTTGCCAATGTGCTGTACTACGCAGGGTAGCAGTTTTCCCCTCCTCACGGTCGTCATCGCCGCGCGGGGGAGCATTTCAGTCGCTCATTGTCCCCCGCTCAATGGCTTGCTCTATGGCCGCTCAATGGCGCCGGACGCGGTGGACATTTGGCGGAGTGATACATGTCTCAGTCCACCCCAAGAGCCAAGATAGATTCCCAGGCACAAAGGGAGGGCTCGTGGCAATTTGGCGGAGGCGGCTTGCAGCAACATCCCAGCATTCCACTTCCATCGAGGCCGGATCCCTCCAGGCCCTATCTCCCGTCCCGGACACTCTAGCGATACCCGCCGGTTTAGGAGCCGAACCCCCATCGCCCCCCCGTCCATCCGACTCCGAGAACGTGTTGAGAGCCTGGTGTAGCATCTACTCGACTCCAATATAGTGCCTCCAACCTGGGAAGTCCCCGTTCAAGTCGGCCACATTAGACCGATGTGAAGAGCACTTGGTACTGGCTCAGGGTCCCGTTTTTGCCACAGTTGTCTGTGCTCCCAAGAAGTCTATCGAACGGGTCTACGGTAATATATGGAGTCCAACCCGTTGTGCCGTTTGTAGTGTCCACATCTCGACGCCATCTTGTAGCTAGAACCGGGAGAAGGGTGGAAGGACAGGCGTGCTAGAAACACGTTTCCGTCCCTACTATCCCGCCACCATCGTCCGAAGGAGCCTTTTGATACGCACATGCGGCCGCGATAGAGATGCAGCATGCACCGAAAATTGCTGTCGATCCGTACATGACGCGCAAGTGCTCCGCGAAACAAGGCAGGACGGAAACACTCCACCAAGCAGCGCAACGCTCCACGACCGAGTTTGCTGTGGTTCCTCATCTGATCTTGCTGCGGGAAGGGCCTCCCGGCGCAGGGGCACAAGAGGGCTTGCACTGACGTGCTTTGTTTCACTCCACGCTTCTGGGCGTACCGTCGCAGAAGCCCTCGGGGCCAAATCATGCTGGAGGCGAGGACATGAGATGGGTATCAGATGGGCATTGTCACCCGTCATTTCCCTCAAAGGAGTCTATAACGGATTGCTACCTTGAAGATGGGACGGGTGCTATAACAGTTCACGTACACACTGGGAGCCCCGCGGGGCCACCTACCGGCTCGAGTAAAGGGGCCGGGCTATCGCCGGCGGTAATCGACTCCCGGGCTTGGTATATCCTTGACGGCCATCAAATAGATAGACAAGGGCTTCGCCTCCTGGCCGAGCACATCATGGCAACGGCGTGCGTGGCTGGCAACTGGGAACAAGGTTCGATGTTCTCATACACTTAAGACCCCTCCTATAAGAGCTGGGACAGGGTGTGCTCGTTTGTCCCAGGTTGCGGGGCACCCAATATGTATCTACCCAAGACGGGGAAGGAGGCAGGTTGCGACAAACGCCGTTCCGTATCCTCCCGGTGCGCGGGAGGCCTGACGATGATGCCAGAGCGAAATCTCTGAAGAGTCAAGTTCTACACGGCAGCGCTGCACTCCCTACGACTCCGAATGCGTCGTACGGATACTGAGTACTCTGGAGTTCGAGGGATTCGTATAGGGTACGTAGATGCCAATCAAGACTTGCTTGTGGTGGGGTCGAGTAAGCCAGTCCAGGTATGGCAAGGCGGGCAAGGGATTCTCAGCTAGCCTTGGCCTATAGTAGCGTTGACCGCTTTGCGACGAGTCAGAATACTCTGGAACAGCCCGAGGCCGGGCCTGCATCAGCTAGCGATTCCAAGTTTGCGTAGGCGAGAGGTGGCCGACAGCTGCTGTTCGTCCCTTATGGACCAGCGACCCTCTTGTTTTTGCGCCACCAGCGGCGCCTCCGGTGCTCATCAAGGGTCTGGACGCGCAGAGCCTACGTAGTGCAACTCGTTCCAGGCTTGGGTGCTCTGTTTCCCGTACCGAGACCCGAAGCCTACCTTCGGTGCGCGACTATTGCCTCGTGCCGTGGCGAGCCTGGATAGTCCCAATTATGGGCCGGACCAGCCTGACAGTGGCCTTCTCGATCACCGAATCCTGCGTGACCGAGTTCAATAATCCGCCGCCCCCCACCCCCGGTGGTGTCTCCTGCGACTGTATGAGGGAAAGCGGCCAATGCCAATCTCGAGCAGGCCCGGGGCGGAAGCCAGTTCTGGGTTATGGGGAGGCATTATTAGTGAGCATTCGGGGGAAACGTGGGATAGAGGGGTCGTGTGCCAGCCAAAGAGAGCGGTGGAAATTCCCCGAAGCCGGGCCACCATGTCACCGTTGCCCCTGACTAGGCCGCATTCGACGTTGCTTTGATTGCGGGTCGCAAAGCTATCACTTCGGATACGCGGCGAAGAAAACGGGCATGAGAATCAAGGGAGCCTTTCATGGGGAATGGGGATCAAAGAGCCTCGGTGTCTGCTCCGCGAACAATCGGCCTACCGGGCCCTTTTGTAGACACCTTACGGAGGCACTCGACTCCAGTTTGACTTGGAGGGGGACGGAAACCTTTGAATGCCTTTCGACGGATTCGCGACGAGGTCAAAGCGGACTGCTAGCGTCGGGCCTTCTCTGATTGGCACTTTTCCTCTTGCCCCTCCCAAGCCAAGCCGAGCGGGAAGGCCCGAGCTCTTTGCTGAAAGCTGGTGAGTGGATGGGTGGGGGCAATTCGGATCGGATTATCTCCCACCCTATCGAGCTCGAAAAAAGTTGCGATAAGCCTTTACCTTGATATCGCAGAGCCGACGCAAGCCTTGAGAAGAGACGAGGGCAAAAGTAATGATTACAAGGTGCGCCAGCTCGACCCAGCTCATCGACCCAGCGGCTGTCTTTCCAGTTTGCTCTAAAATCGAAATCTACATGTTAATTACCCCGTCCCTTGCTCGGTGAGAACACCGAGCCGCCCTTCGAGCCGCTATGGCCGATCCTCTCCTCTCGACTCTTTGCGCCATCTGCCACACCGAGCCCAAGAAATACAAATGCCCCGGCTGCGGGATCCGGACATGTTCTCTACCATGCATTCAGAAGCACAAGGCGCGCGCAGATTGCTCCGGGCAGCGGAACCCACGGGCCTTTGTCCCCGCCGCCCAGTTGCGAACCCAGGCCGGAGTTGACCACGACTACAACTACCTCTCGAGCATCGAGCGCGCCAAGCGGCGTCTCGAGAAGGAGATCGTGGACGAACGCCGCCTTCTCACTGCCGAGAATTTACGCCCCGTCGACGAAGACCGCCAGTACAACAAGGTTTGGCAGGGCGAGGAGCTGCACTTCATGCGACGGGAGGATGCGAGGCGGTATAAATTCAGTCGGTTCGGCGGCAACGAGCGAGCTGTGCGCCGGCGGCTTAAAATCATGGACATCGAGCTACTCGAAATGCCCAAGGGTCTGCAGAGGTACAACGAGAACAAGACGGCACTAAATCGGCGCACCTTGAGCATCAACTGGCAGATTGAGTGGCTCGTCTGTGGCCGCGACGGCCAGGTGATGCGGATCCTTCGAAAGATGCTAGATGAGACACTCATGTCCGATGCTGTGACGGAAGCGCTCCGGTGGCACCAAGCCCAGGTGGAGAGAGAGCTGCGAGAGAGAGATGGGGATACAGAACCGTCGGCCAAGAGGCGGAAGCTAGCTGGCAAGAAGCACCAGGGGGAGAGATTGCGGGAAACCGGCCAGGACGCTGTGTTAGCTACGTGGCCTTGCTCCGACTATACCTTTCAATCATGTGTCACGGCCGTCTGGGACCATACCGCCGATTCCGCCACTGTACCCCAGACGACCCAGGAGCAGGCAGCCGAGATGGCGCTCTGGCAATTCTTCCTCCTCAAGGCGGGCCAGGGAGTCAAGGAAAAGGCCCTTATCCCCATCTCGTCAGCAAACGTCCCGCTTCATTCTGTTCTCTCCGGCCGCACAGTAGTCGAATTTCCCACAGTTTATGTCCTCCCACCCCGCGCCGAGATTCCGGAAGGTTTTACGCTTGGCTCCACCGAGCGGCGGGTTCGCAAAGGCATTGAAGAGGACCTATTCAATGATGAGGATGATGCACGGCTAGTAAGCCGGAATCGCGCCGGGGCCGACCACGAGAGCCGGCGACCGAAGAAGCAGGCCCGGGGTGCGCAGAAGAAGGGCGGCCCTACCCAAGGTGGCGCAGCAGAGAACGAAGAGGACGGCGAGATATTTAGTGATGGTGAGAATGTCAAAATGAGAGACGACGTAAGCGTCACCAGCTCGAGCACGATCAGTACCATCAGCAGCGACACCAGTTCTTCCGAGGACCAGGGTGATATGACCACAGATCAGCCTCTCTCGAAGGAGATTCCGGGAAACATCCCCAAACAACACAGTGGGCTCGTGGATTATGGCTCGTCGGATGAGTCGGACTAGATGCGCATTTGCTAAGCAGGAGTATACAGCGTCAGGGTTTGGTTCAGTCAAAAGGGGGGCATATAGTGTGCTTGCAATGGTTAGCATTTGATACCCTGATTCTCCAGCAGAGCACAGCGAAAATACAACTTAATACATACTTCCCAGTTCAAGAGCAGCATCAATGTGAAATTAAGCATACCCGCGACTACCGTTTAGGTGGATAAGCGTCACCAAGCATCGCAATTTATTAAAAGTCTTTTCCACAAGGTGGCGGTGTTACACACCACTTGATATATTGACCCTACCTTGGGGCACATGTGGTAGATTGTGCACTGAGTTTACACCCAGCTGTTTTCCGGCAACTTTGCCTATCAGAGTACTCGCTGGCAGTGGTTCCAGCTTTGGCCCAGTTAGTCTGCAACCGGCTCTGATAGTCCGCAGTGAGCCAGTTGGCCCATAGCGAGCCAGTTGGGCCAACATGCCGGCTATACAGGATTGTAAGCTACATAAAGGAAAGGAAGTGATCCGGGCCATTCATCAGTCCGGTTCCTCGTTGCTGTTTGGTAGCCACTGAGTTGGCCTAAAAGAGCCAGTTGGCTAGCAAGTAGAAACCACAAATGGGAGCAAGATGTGAGTAAGTAAAGGATATATGCTTTTCCTAAGTATGGATATTCTAACTCCTGAACTAGGTGAACAATGCGCTAGTAGGCCCATATATACAAGGACCGATTTCCAAATCTATGTACATATCATAAATCTAGACCCTGTTCCAATGGCCTAGTTGATCATGGACTTGCCAATCTCGCTCTTCCAGTCCTTCGCCCTCTCAAAGCCATTCGAGTGCGTCTGGTAGTCCATGAATGCCTGGTAGACCTCCTCCTGGCTACTGAGCACAAACGGCCCATACTGCACCACCTTCTGGTCTAAGGGGGTGCCGGCAATAATCACGAATCGCCCGTTCTTCTCGGCGCCGGCGTCCACGGCGGCGTGCACCACCTCGCCGTCGGCCTCGAAGACGACATTGTGGAACTGCTCAACTGGCTGCTGCTGGCCTTCGGGCCCGAATAAGGTCTGGCCCTCGAGCGTGTAGGCGAAGGCGTTCCAACCCTTGGGGAGCGGCTGTGCGATCTTGCCGCCGGGCTTGATCTCGACGTCCAGGATCCATACTGGCGTGTATGCGAGGTCCCGGACGCTGTCGACGCCGTGGCTCTGCCCCGAGATCACCTTAACCGTCACCTTGCCGTCGTCGGCGGTGGCGATGGGGATCTCGCCGGCGCGCAGGTCGCGGTAACGAGGCTCCGTCATCTTCAGCTCCTTGGGCAGGTCAACCCACAGTTGCAGGCCGACATTAGCGCTGCCATCTGCGTTCTGGCGCGGCATCTCGGCATGCATCACGCCGCGACCTGCCGTCATGAACTGAAGATCACCAGAGTTGATGGTGCCCTTATTCCCAGCGAAGTCTTCATGATCGAAAGCGCCATTAAGCATATAAGTTATCGTCTCTTGGCCTCTATGGGGATGATAAAAAAAATTTGGGCCGTTGTCTTCAAAGGTCAATTCAGCAGATCCATTGATGCTAGCTAGGACTTTAGGCTCATTACCTATCTCCATTGTACCCTGAAGCATCCTCCTCTTTGTGCTTAGTCCGAAGCACCGGTAGATATCCTCAATACGGCCTCTCATCTTCCTCCACCCCTTCATATAACAACACCTGGAGCCTCCTCCTCGGCCGAGAGCTTCTCCGCTTCTATCGTCTCTATCATCTGGTGACAGGCTTGGCGCTCTTTCTCGAGCTGATCAACAATGCTAAGCATAGGGTGTCGTGCCTCAGTGATTAGACGCCTGCTGACAGCGAAAATATAGTCGCGGAGCTCATCAATATCCATTGAATCTCCTGGACCTCGGGTTCCTGCATCGAAATCTGTCGTTGGGATCCGCTGCAGCTGTTCCTCCTGGGCCTGAATCACGCCGCGAACAGCATCTGCCAATACTGTAAAACGATGTTCCGAATATTTGAGGGTTCGGATGGCTGCTGATTGAGCCATGGAAGCATCATTCACCTGGTTACTGGCCTCTGAGACGGTGCTTAGCCGCACAACCGTCGTCGTGTAACGATGTGCTTCTCGAGCTCCGAACGCAGCATCTTTATTATTCAGGACATGACCATCCTTGGTCCGGAATTCGGCCCACAGGAGGAAATGGGCGATAAAGATCGGCAGAGAGGCGATTTCAAGAGGTCTTTCGATACCGCACTTCGTTTGCCTGAGCTCCGTAGCGAGAAGTCGGAGATGGTCCTCGCTGATGTCAATATCAAGGGCATGAATATCCTGTAAGACACGTTAGCTATCACATTGTATTTGCGATATAGGCAAAAAGAGATCGCTATCAAAGCTCACCCTAAGTTCCTTCGCGGCTTGTTTCACGAGCTTGTCTCTGACGTTGGAGGTTCCATTGATAAGATGGTCCAACGACTCCACGTCTTCTTCGTCTACTGCCATCAGTGTAGGAGTGATCGGCCTATTCTGGGGAAGGATGAAGCGCAGCTGAGCATTATTCCCGGCCATCAACTCCAGGTCGGCTCCAAGAGTAATAAATGGTGCAAACTTATTCTCCGTGTCGTCTGGCAAGGTGGCCCGCTGGTTGACGCTACCGTCGGAAATCTTGGCAACCGCCTCAGGACGTTGCTCTTGGATCGTCATGGCATGATCCCTGATTGCCTCTCCCCATAATGTTGTCCGTTTCTTCGCAGAGGTGGCAATTTCGGAGGTCCATTCCTGGTAGTAAAACAGACGATTATCTTTCTCTGAAGGGAGGGCGGCGAGGCGACACAAGCCGTCTTGTTTGTCGATTAAAACATAGAAGTTGCTTTTTTTTTCAATGAGTCGCTTAACCACCAACAGGGTCCCTGGGATAGTATTGATATGTGAATATTTATCGACTGGGTGGGAAGTACTGATCACTCCCTTGTCGGCTGGCTTCTGATTCCGTTTCTTCGTCTCCTCGTTAGCCGGCAGGAACTCACCGATCACCAGGACTAAATCGGTGGCTGGAGCATCATCTGTGGCAAGCTCCTCTGCACTCCAGCTTTTACCAGCACCGGCTTGATCTTCCCAGGACAGGGCGTCGACTTGGGTACCTCCCTTCCGATTACTCCCTTGGCCGATCACATTCCGGACACGTATAATTTGCGACTGCTGGCGGTCTGCTTTCCCGACCCTGTATGTAGCCAACATCGGGTTGAATGCGAGGTCATAATCGGCATTGGCAGCCATCTTGTCTCGAAAGCAGTCGTGGGTGATGCTTTGGTCTTCGATGGTGAGCTGGAGGTGATTGATCTTGGGCGGCACGACCTGAGATGAGATAGAAAGTCAGAATCATTTAGATTTCATGAATGGGGTGTGTGGTTAAAGGAGTTGCCTCTCATGATGTGGTGGTTTTTACTTAGAGACGATGGAAAGGCTCGGCTGCAGGAAGGGCCTTAAGGATTAGGGTCCCGGGGGGAGGGACGGACTGGGTTGCTGAGAACAGGAAAGGTTGGTTGCGGAAGAGAAGGAAAGACTGCGTTGTTGGAAATGAGATGAAGCAAGTAAAAGATCAAATCAAAATTTTAGGCAGCCGGATGTAGTTCACTTCAACTTTAGTCCACTAGCTTTTCACATTCTACTCACCTGCACCAAGTGGGAACCGGCCTTGACGGCGTTGGCGAGCTTTGCGGTGCGTCTCCTTCAACTTCCCTCCAGCATTCGAGTATCACATCAAAGCATCACCACCCTCCACCGCCTCGCTCACTAGAGGGGTTGCATCTTAATCCACGGAGTCTTCCATTCTTTTCCTCGCACAAAGCGTTAAGCCTCACCTCGACGCGCCTCGCAAAGCTTCCTGCTACCAAGCCTTCGACTCTCGCCCCCGAGTATCCTGATCCTTCACCGTCTCCTCGCCGAATGATTGCGCCTCAAATCAGTAAGTCTTCCACCGCTTTTTTCGCACAATGTGTTGAGTACCACCTTGGCGTAGCTTGATCTACTTCCCTCATTCGACCGTCACCTTGGCGCATCTCTCACCACCCTCTCTCCTAGCTGCCTCGCACCTCACCTCCGGCAAAATGGCCGAGACCTTCCTGCCGCGCCTAGAAGAGCAGCTTAGAGCTTTAGAGAACACAGCTTGCTCAAGCATCACCCCTGACGCTGAAGAGCTCTCGTGTGCTCTTGAAGACATATTTAACAATTTACGGGCTGGCAAATTCGTCACTTCATATTCCCTGCTTTGCAAGCGAAAATGGTCCAACAGTGGAGAGAAAAAACGGGCTCTCAGTGACACTGCTGAAATCCCAGCGAATAAGAGGCACAGTACCGATGGCAATATGAGCCAAGCCACCGAGCTTGAAGCCGCTGTCGCGACTGGCGAAGACACGCCCGAGCAGCTTCCTTCAGCTGACCTTGGGGATTCTTTTGTGATCTCGGGCAGACTGCAAGATATTGATAAGTTCTTTGCATCAAACGAGTTCCAACAGCACATGGTAAGCCCACTACTTGCTACAGGGTGAGTAATATCACACAGCTAACTAAGGATGATCAAGGCCGCCCTCGACGATGAGACAGTTGCCCCCATACCGGATGATGCTATTAAGACGACTCTAAAGCCGTGGCAGGGAACCGGCGCTACAAAACTCGTCCGACTTGGCAACTCCTTTCTAGGAGGTGGGATCCTTGGGGATAGGGTTGGAATGGGAAAGACCTTGACGAGCTTGCTAGCCGCCCTTGAGCTCCGACGACAGCTACCGAATCCTGGCTTCATCCTTATTGTCTGTCGACCAACGCTTGTCTTGCAGTGGTACGACGAGATTCACCGTCATTTTCATGATGAAAGACGCCCCTTAACCATCATCCTCGACACTGCAAGATGTCTGGCGAGCACGTTACATTCGTATGACATTGTTATCTGCAGTAATTCCTTCCTGCGCTTAAGATACATAGAGCGCAGAGACTGGATCGATTATCACACAGCTTTGTTCTACGGCGGAACACAATTTGCCGAGCAGACTTACAATAAGAAGAAGAGCGAGATGAAGTTTCTCGCTTCTCCCCTATTCAGCCAGGCACAGTGCATGGCGCAGAAGGGAATCAGTGTGTTGCTGCTGGACGAAGCCCATGATGCTCGAGGCTCCCATACCATCCTGAGCGAGGCTCTTCGCGCTCTCAATTACAAGTACGCCTTGCTTGTAACAGGCACTCCTATTATCAACACCTTCAAAGACTTCTATGGTTTGCTTGCCCTGCTTCCGGGGTGTCCATTCGTGAGTTTGGCACACTACATGAAGGTTATTGATCCCCAGGACGATGATGACGATGATGCTACAACCCATGAAAGTCGAAAGGCTAGGGCTAAGCAGATTTTCCACCAAATCAACAGAACCAGCACCCTTGCACGAAGTGGGAAGCTACTACAGCTTTCCCACCCGGTCATCCAGACAGTGGACGTCGATTTCAGGGATGAAGAGGCTCTCATAATGTCAATAGCACGACTTGTCCGCCTCGCCATGTTCATCCTTAAGAAAGCTAATGAGGGCGAGGCCAATAGGATAACCGGATTCATGCTGCTGGCGACCGCACAGAAAAAGGCTGCTAGCCCTCTTCTTCCGTCGCGAAGCCCACAAGGAATAAGATTTGCTGACAATGACATGGACGACGAACAAATGGAAACCGCCCTAGAAAATGGCATCTTGGACGTTCAAGCTTGGCAGGAGTCTCAGATGAATGATGAGTATGTGCCAACTGATTCCGAAACCGGCTCCGAGTCGGAGCCCGAGTCGGGCTCTGCCACAGGTGATAATAAGCCCGAAGGCAATGATGCTCGAGACTTCCCTCAGCCACGGGAGGCCAATGTCGAGATTGCCAAGAAATCGAATCGCAGCAATCCAAAGTATGCCCGAGAATGGCTTGAAAAACTGGCCAATGCTACCGATGCGGCCGTTCTTTCTCCCCGCGTCGTCGCAATCATATCCACAGCCAGAAAGATCACCGCAGAGCACCCAGAGGACAAGATCGTCATTGTCTCGCAGTCGCACATGTTTCTGGACGTGATACTCGAGGGGCTACGTCGACAACTAAAACCTATGCCACGAGTTGCAGAGTATAATGGCACAGTACCCAAGGATAAGCGGCCCCAGATACAGCGCGACTTTAACTACAACGCATCCGGCTCGAAAATTCTCCTCCTTACGGAGGCCACAGGAGGCGCAGGCCTGAACCTTCACGGGGGAAATCACATCATCCTTGCGGAGCCATTTCCGACACCGGGACAGCTGGCGCAAGTCATAGGTCGTGTGGATCGCCTAGGGCAGATGAAGACTGTCTACATCTACAAGGTGCAGTCACCTTTGTCGGCCGTCGACAAATATTATATCTCAAAAATGGAAGAAAAGTTGGAGTTCTCAAATGAGAATCGTCAAGTGGTGCTTCGCCACTAATTTAGGGATCATCGGCCGCTAACGATCATGCCTGGGCTTCTGAGAGGACAGCGATAGCTAGCAAGTTGCTTGAGAATCTTAGATCTACTCATTAGAATGGACGAGGTAGCAATCCCAATTTTGAGAAGTTATGATAAACTTGTTCGTATTGTCCCATCCCCCCCCCCCCCCCCACCATTCCCCGTGTACCATCGAACTGAAGTTAGTATATTAATGAATCATGCGAAGCTCCAATGAGCAGATAATCGTCAAAGCTGACCTACTTGGCGTTCGCCCTCTTCGCCCTCTTTATCTCACGATACTTCCTCACCCGCTCTCTCGACTTCCTTTTCTCCCACTCGACCATAATGTTTCTCAGATGCTCAGGGAGGGCGTCAACCTCTGCCTTTCGTTTGGCTTTGGTTTCCTTCTGTTTCTCGAATCTCTGGGCCTTCTTGTCTGGAGGGAGGGCATGGTATCGATCCTTTGCCTTGTCGCGTACATGATCTTTACCTTCCTTTGGCATAGCAGCATACTTGGCTACCTCATGTTCGCGTTTCTGCTTCCGTCTATTCTCCTTCTTGTGTTTAGGCATCTCTGCGTACTTCTGTCGATCGGATGTCCGTTTCTTCTCCTTTTCAGCCTCAGGAAGAAGAGCCCACTTCTCGCGGAGAGCAGCATTGAATGCGTCTTTCTCTTCGTTGGTCATTGCAGCAGCCTGCTCACGTCTAGCCGCCCGAGCATCCTCCTTCTCGGTCTCCGTCAGGCGAGCCCACTTCGAACGCTTCTTTGCTCTAGCAACTTCCTTTTGTGCTTCGGTCCTCGATTGCCGTCTCACACGTCGCATTGAAATGATCTCTTTCTTCTTCTCGGGTGAAAACCCACTCCATTCGGTCCCCCTGTACTTCCTTGGCACACAGATGAACTCGTTGATTGCGTGATGAGAGCAGCATCCCCACCAGTATGTTTGTTGTTCCTTCATGTAGTGCGAACCAAGGATTTCGGCGAATAAGGTCTCTGCGAGAAGGCAGAGCAGCCGCAGATGGACAAGGAAGGATGAATCTGCGACATCGAGCAGCGGTACCAGCATGAAGACACTCCACTGCTGGCCCCGTTTGCACTTCTTGCTGTGCATGAGATTGTGGAAGAGATTAGGTCTTAGCACAGCGTGTTAGGTATGCCAACGATGATTCTTGACGTAGGAAAGACAAGACTTACTCTGTTTTGACGACGGTGGGCTTCTGATGCTGCTTCTTTCTGCCGGAAAGGCCAGCGACCATGTTGGTTGCACTCCCGACGTAGGAATGGTTGTGAGCTTTGGCGTCCGGCAAGACATGAGCCGTAGGGTCGGAAAACAAGGGCCTGAGTAAACAGCCGTAGACACCCCATTCTATGGTGTCAACCCATGGAACACTTGACCAGTTAGGTGGGGTATCGGGTCGAATGTTGAGTAGGAACTGCTTAGCCTGCTCCGGCACATATTGCTCAATGACCATGGCCCAATCGATGGACTTATAGGCCGAAAGGATTGCTCTCGGGCATTGACCTATCTGACCATCATCTTCACTGAGAAGCTCGTCGAGTTTCCGAGCAAGGAGCTTGGCAAATTCCGACGGAGGACCAGTAGACACCAGGGGCCGCGGCTTCAGCAGATCTGCCACTGCTAAGAACTTCTCCGCCAAGGATCGATCCTTGATGGGCTCCAGGAGTACTTCAAGTCCAGAGATGTACCTCTGAACAAGACTCTCGAGTCGCGTGGCTTCTTTGGGGCTGCGCCGGTTGACGATACCTAGCACGGCGTAGAGATCGTCGTCGGTGGCGTCGAGGCCAATGACTTGTTCACCTTCCGATATTTCGTCTTCAGAGGTGAAACCATCATTCTCGGCACTTGAAATGGGTGAACTTTCGTCTTCGGAGCTGGAGCTAGGAGAAAATTCTTCATCGTTGGCGAAGCGAGGACGCTTCATGATAGGTGATGATGAGGATCAACGGGACACTTGGGAACAAATAGATTGGATCTGGGCAGTGAGGGTAATGATTGAGAAGACTGATTTGAGTGCTCTCGATGCCACAAGGTAGGATTTGCTGGATGTGAACGAAGGAGACAAAGTGCCTATTGAATGGGAAGGAATTTGGAGCGCACAGAAAGGTATTCGACGGGCGACATGTTGAGGAGGAAGGTGCGAGTATGCTCCTTCCCCTGCCGAGTAGCCTGGGAAGTCCGCACTCCATACCGGCACCACCGCCCGCGAGGGCGCGCGTGCACTCGATGGAGGTGCTGGCAACTTTGCGATTGTCAAGGCCAAGTAGTGAGAGAGCACGCGTTTGGTGAAGATGAAAGAAAAAAGCAACCTTGGTACCTGTCAACTTTCTATCCGGCCATAAATTTCTTGTGAATCGAGTTGGCCTTTTTTTTTTGACGCCTGGCAGGTTGACTCAAATTCAACCCGCCGTGCTGCGATTCAACTCACCTCACCACATGCCACTCACCTTGCCGCAACCCACTCACCTTGCCGCAACCCACTCACCTTGCCGCAAACCACTCACATTCATGCATTATATTCGTCCCAAGGGCTCTTTCTCTCTCTCCTGTGGTCCGCGTAAGATTATGCTCCCCCTGCCGCACCTCGGAGTGTGATTACCTTGCCTACCCAGTCAAGCCGGACGCAACTACCTTACCCTTCTCTTCTCAGCATCATTCGTTGGAACTGCGCGCCCGGCCGCTGCATGCCATCTGCCCAGTCTCAGAAACTACGAAGGGTTTTCTTATCAACCCTGCAGCTTCATCCTTCCTGCCGACTACAGATTCCAAAGCCGACAAACGTCTCGATCACTCACCTTTCCCATCATGGACGGTCAGATTCAAGGCAAAGCTCACAATATCGCCTGGAAGCGTCGAGGCTTGAACGAACACCTGGTCGACGAAATGATTGAAGCCAATTTAGCCCAGTGCAACGATGAATACAAGCCCCGCCAGAACCTCGCGCCGAGAAAGAAACACCTTCCGAGAACCCCAGTAAATGACGAGGCGTCTCAGAAGGGTGAGGACGATGCTCCAGAGCCGTGTAAAAAGAGAGCCAAATCAGTGCATGAAAACTCCGCGAGCCTCCCGCCAGCCAAGAAAAGATCTGTAAGTACTAGACATAGAGGCTAAACCGATTAATTAAATACTGACAACTCTGCTGTACAGAAAACGCTCGAGCGTGAGGCTCGCTTCACTGGAACATATCCTAACTTCGAGGAGTTTGGCGTGGACAACGATGCTGGCAGTGGTTCAGGGGGAGCATATGAGCCTGACGATGGCAATCTCTCCGAGGCGCAAGACTCGGACGGAGACTACGACGATGCAATCTCGATGGACTCTCTCGTTACCCCTAGCGAGACGGAGGCTTTGGGCTGCTTGATTGATACAGATACACAGGAAGAAGGAAAACTACCGATGAATGACAACCAATATGAGCCATCGGACGAGTCTCTTAGCATGATGCTTAACAGCAGCGATAGAGAGGAAAGCAGCGCTGCAGGTAGCGACAGTGAGGATGATACTGACCCTCGGACTCTCATAAATGCGATGTTTCTTCAGCTCGACAGCGCGGACGAGCATGCCACCGGAGAGATTGACCCGAACCTGGAGGCTTTGCCATCTACGAACAGCACCAAAAGAGGCAATCAAGAGGGCGATCTTCCAATCGACGAGAAGCAAACCTTCAACTGCATTTGTGGAGAGGACATCGTTGAGATGTCCGATCTCGTGCGCTGTAACTCATGCGGGGTATGGCAGCACCCTCAATGCGTGGGATTCGATCGCGACAATTCGGAGTGTAAATTCTTCTGCGAGAATTGTCGTAACCGAGAAGTCACAGATAATTCTCCACGCGACAATGAACGCAGAAATGTCTTCATATTCAACTGTCCTTGCAACGAACGCTGTGTTCATCCGGAAGACCTTGTGCGCTGTCAGTCGTGCGGAATATGGCAACATGCGGCCTGCCATGACATGGACAACGAAGATTCTAAAAAGTCGGGATCCATTTTCTTCTGCGAAAAATGCCAACATAAGCGCAACCAAGAGCAACAGGATAATGCTTCGGCCAGTTATGGAAGCGACGATGTCATTGCCTGCCCTTGTGGAGACGATGACAAGGATGCCCATATGATACAATGCGATAATTGCAGAGAGTGGCAGCATACCGAGTGCGCAGGCTTGGAAGTTGAGACAGCTGAACACCCAGACTTCCGGTTCTTCTGCCTGTGTTGCATAAAACGAGGGGCCGCGCCTCCAGAGTTCCGCATACCCAGCTACCCCAAGGTGAGGCTATATTATCTCACTCGATTCGGGCGGAAACGGACTTTTACTAACTTCTACAGGTGAACAAGATGCCTACAAGCCAGGAGGATGATGGGCCACAGACTTGGACAAGGGAAGAGATTTTCTTCCTGGTGAACAGCAAGTACGAAGATCCAGAGACCTTTTCCCGGAAATTTGGCTTGATTGGAGCGGATATGAAGGAGAAAAAAGCTACGCTGAAGGCCGTGATGGAGGCGACGAAGAAGGTCTGATTTCAATTGTCCCTTAAATAGCTGTCTCTGCCTTTAAATGGCTAGGGCGATGCCATCTCAGCAAATTGCTACGTAGTATTTATTTGCTGCATCTTGGCGGGAATAGCCACCTGAAGAATCTTCCTTACAGGAACCCGTCCCATAGGTCCCGCAGGACATTGCGGGATGCCCCCCATTTCCTGCGGGAAACGGGGGAATTCCCGCGTGGGTTCCCGCGGGACTGCGTGAAAAAGTTGGTCGATGACAATATATGAGGTATTTCATGTTTAAAAGCAGTAGATAGGGCGGAATAGGCTTTGGGATTTGGCATCTAAGGCTGTTTGACGTGCGAGGTTAAAGCTACTCAAGTTATAACCTAATCGTTTCCATGCCCTTGTCCCAAGAAAATACGCTTATGTTACCAGGGTATCTCATGTAAATTCCATATCAGAGCTGGCTCGCTATAAACTGGTTATTACAATGTTTATTACATAGCTAGAACAGTGATGACTTACTACTACTCTGTCTGGGCTTGCCGGGACTCCTTGGGTTACAGGGGCTGCCGAGGCTGTCGGGGCTACTGGGACTGTTACGGGATTCTTTTTGAAGTAGTCGGTTACCCGGCCGTTGACCATATACTTATCGTAGTTTGGTAGAAGATGCGGGTTGATGCTGGCTCCTTGAATCAAGATACGGCTAACAAGGTGGAAATCTTTCACCATCATGGTGATTCGCCCGCCATGAATGGTGGCGAGGTACGACACTAGATTTGGTTATTACAATGTTTATTACACGGTAGGATAACTCTACTTACTCTCGAAGAAGCGTGTCAGGTACTGCTCTGCTGCCTCCTGGAGCGCGCCTAAAGCTGAAGCCTGCATACGGAAGGGCTGGCATGCCTTGTCATGTACGATCTCACGAACCAGACGGCTAAATGCCGCTTTAGGGATGAGCAGCTTGGTCGATTTCTGGTAACACCGGATCTCTTTAAGAGCTTTGGCTGAGATATTTTAATATTAGGGATAAATGTAGAGCATATGGCAAATATGACTTACTGCCTGGCTTATAGCGGCGTTTCTTGCCGATCTTGCGGTTACCACCAACCGTGATAGCCGTCTTGGTAGTACTCTTTGCACTTCGAGGTCCTGTCGATACAGGTTTCTTTCTAGCAGGACCTTTACCAGTAGTCGGCCCCTTGCTAGCAGGCTTCTTACCAGCAGGCTTCTTACCAGCAGGCTTCTTACTAGTAGGCTTCTTACCAGCAGGCCCCTTGCTAGCATGCCCCTTGCTGGCAGGCCCCTTCCCACCAACGCTCTTGCGAGCAACATGCTTTGCAGTGGCCATCTGACTTGGTTATTACATTGTTTATCACCGCTGGGGCATGTTTTTCAAATTTGACTTACCGTGTCAGACTGAGGAGGACCTGGACTAGCCTCTAGGGAAGAAGGTGCGACCAGCAAGGGCTATGATACCGTCTAGGTAGGTAAACTAGCTTCGCGAGGTCGAAAATATGCGTAAAGTGGAAGCGCGACGAGAATAGGCGATGCGATCGTTGGTTGTATCGCTAAGGAAGGAGTGATCAATTGAGCGCAGGTGAAAAATCGCTGATTTTTCCGGCGCGAAGCTGCATGAAGGGCTGTTTAGCTCGTTTTTCTCAATTTTTTCAACTTCCACTTTACAACGAACGCATTTACGAGTGCCAGCGCCGCTTGTAATCCTTAGTTTTGAGGGTCGGATTTTCACATTTTGCCAAATCGGATTGGATTTTTACGCTGACGACGTCACCAGATTTTTTCGCCAGACTTTTTCTCGCCAGATTTTCACCCGTCCTCCACACAAAGTAAGCCTAAACTATACTCTTGTGATAATATCTGTAATAACTAATGTAACAAACATAGATGGCGGGTAAGAGAAAGTCTCCTGAGGAGCTTAGCCAAAACCCGAGCACCAAACGAGTACGGGCCCGCCAAGCACGTATGAACGACAACGAGCGTACCGTCCAGCGTGCTACCTCCGCGCTGAATACAGCCATTTCACGAGCGCGGAAGATATGTAGAGATACGGATGAGTGGAAGCTAGCAAATGACGATGCTCGTAAGCAGCTTGAAGAGGCTGCGAAGCAAGCTACGATCAGCCAGAGGTAAGTCCGCCTCTGTCATGCCTTATGTAATAAACAATGTAATAACCATCTGCAGTTACGTGCTCAAGAAGCACCCCGATCAAGTCCGCGCGTTCCTGGGCATGATTGATAGCCCCACCGATCCTGGCGCCCTAGGTGAGGACCAGTTCCTCAGCCCAGAGGAATGGGAGCGTACCAATCCCGACGAGTACGAAAGATATAGCCTGCTTGCAGAAAAACAAGATCGGATCCGGGTTTTTGGTTTTGAGGGCGGCATTCCGTATATCCTACAAACACTGGTTGATTCACCCGCCCTACGAGGGAGCGATTCGGATACGAAGTGGTTTCTCGCTTTAGCCCGGGTATGTAACTACACTTTTTCTAGTGTAAATTCCATACTAACACAGTATTTAGGCGATCCAGGACCATGCTAGAGATTGTGATCGCAACATCGAGGATCTGGGCCTCAGTGCCGCGCCGAACACCGCCCCTCTAGCTAGAGTCACTAGACAGATCATTTCGAAGCTTCGTGAGCTTCTAGCTTTGCGCCCAAGTGTGGCAGCGATGCAGGCAGATATGAAAAGCCAGCAGCAAGAGGTAACTTACTTCACTGGTTATTACACTGTTTATTACATGGTAGTTCACTAATAATACAATAGAAGATGCAACTTCAGCTCCATACTGCCTGGCGCGACGTCTGGATCAACGCAATCCGTACGATGGGTGTTAAGTTACGACTCCTAGAGACTCATCCCAGCCGCGTTAAAGTGGGATGGGAAGTATTATGCTTCCTAGAGTCACACACGCTATTCGTGAGCGCCTTTTACCCGCCTTGCCCCCGGCTTGTCAACCTTGAGTAAGTTTGTTATATTCTTATGCTTATGATAGACTAATTATCTATTAGGAAACGAGTCGGAAAGCCATTCCGGTTTAAAGAGGTCGTATCGATGCGCCAGGTCTTCGATCACACGACTGGGTGGTGGTCCCGCCTGCCTGGTAATCCACCTGCGCCAAATGGTATATTCGGGAAAATCTTTTCTGCCGATCTATGCTACCCTCCACTCCCTTCGGCATATTGCCTTTTTTCCGACAACGAATGGGCTGTATACCGCTGCCTTGCAAGCCTGCCAGGAGACGTGGCTTGTTATCTTACCGCAGGTGGTAAGCAATACCGCCAGAATTGCCTCAAGTATGTAAACGATGATCGTTGTAATAAGCAGTGTAATAACCAGTCTAGGAATCGCGTCATGGCTCTCAAACACAGACCTGCCTTGCGCTGGGTGCGAGTCAAGCGCAGGGTTGTATCGTGGGGACTCCGGCGTTACAATCTCTTTTCTACTATGCGCCTGATTCGAGGAATGTCGGATGGAGACTGGATCGATCTCCCTGGCCCAGCAGCTATGTGGGAAGGTGTCGACGAGCGTATCTTCCACGAAAACACTCCGATCGCTCGTATCGATGCCGATAAGCCTAGTGTTGAGCAATACGAGCAGGCAATCCGACTGCTGCTTCGCCCAGC
This sequence comes from Thozetella sp. PMI_491, assembly GCA_021432635.1. NCBI lineage: Eukaryota > Fungi > Ascomycota > Sordariomycetes > Chaetosphaeriales > Chaetosphaeriaceae > Thozetella > Thozetella sp. PMI_491. The sequence goes on from MU270044.1 coordinate 43,558, forward strand.
TGCTACAGGTGCGTATGATCCGATGGCTAGCTACGTCGTCCTGCCCTGGGATCATCCGGCCAGCTCTTTCGCCTATATAACCAACGACGAACGCCTGGCATCATCAGATTTAGCTACCGTCAAAGACCGCGGTATGCTAGGCCAGTGGGTAAGCCGGAACTACGACCCGGTTTCTTTTGCTATGGACGCCTCAGCTAGCAAGGGCAGCGACAAGCATAAAGCTCAATGCAAGGGCAAGGGAAAGGGCAAGGTTTTGTAGCTTAGTAACTATGGATCAACGAGCTGGTACATAATGGTTATGAGCTAAATTCTATTCATTTCATGAAGTATCCTTTCTATGAGCTTCATATCCTGCACTAAAAGCGTCTTCCGTTTCGCATGTAAAGCATATAAAAGGCTCGCTAGATATGATTAATATGGGAGACACAATACATACCACTAAAGAGACGTGTCAGACGAGCCTCGGCCATCTATATTATCTCCGCAACTGCCTCGCTCTGTACTCAGAATCTAGGCTTGATCTGGTGGATAAGCTCTACCAATAGCCTTCAGAAAGCAGCTTTTGGTAGGATTGGCTTAGTAGATTCTAAGAGCTTCCTCTCTATATTCCAACGTGACCCTAGATTCGATTAGTGAATATAAGTGATGTAATAAATATTGTAATAAACACTTATTTATTGTCTTCTGAGCTTTTGCCTTGGAAACAGTACTCATAGGAATCTTCCTAGGAGTGGAAGCCTGAGCTGAGTGATAGGAGATCGAGGAGTTTACAATAATAATCTTCTTTTTTATTGTTTGCTTATTATTGTGGGGGGTTGAGGGTGTTGGTTTACAGCAACCTTCCATCTACAGAAAAGAAGGAAACTGCCTCTAGGGCATGGACCTAGTCCTATTGGAAGACTGATCTGTGGGAGACTTGGTACCCTTGTGCGGACCGGGTATCTGGAAAACAAATGGTACTTTGCAAACGCTGTAACTTCGCACTACAAAATCCGTCATTCTCATATAACGGTACTTCCGGCATGACCAAGCACCTTGCTTCGGTACGTTGCACGCAGACCGTCTATAGTGGCCAGCATGTAACGGCGCAGGTCCGGGCCGGCACTGGTCGGCAGGCTGTAAATAATACCGTTATATTTATGTAATAAACATTGTAACAACCACTTTCGAGATGATGGAGCTGAGAGATTCCTACCCTGACATGGGACAAGGTAACTCGGGAGCGGGAGCTTATCCGTATGTTAGCCAGTATCAGAAGAGGCTTTTATATCATTCAAAACGATACTGCCAGCGCCCGGCTTGACACTGAAGTGGTCGAGCATTAAGAAGGGGGAGAAGTTGCGGAGCTGCGGGGTGCCGATGGAGCGGCGTACGCGCGCACCCATGCCCTCAGACTGCTCTACAGCGAGGAAAACCTTGCGGATGGCACGAGGAACCGACATATTGGTGACGATGAGGTGTGTATCCGGGGGGATGTCGAGTTTGTGTGAAGTTAGGAAGGGGTCGGCGTCAGACGTGGAAGCCTCCTGGGGTGAGACTGAGGACGCGGTGCCGGTAGTAGCGGTAAAGGTGTTTATTATACTGGCCTTCTCAAGGAGAAGCGATGCTGTATAAGTAGCGAGGTCGAGAATGTGCTGTTTGAACAGAACCGTAGAGCCGATGCCGATGATGATGGCGAGTAGAATCGAGAAACGCTTCATTGAGCAGATGCGGTCAGAAGCGACACTACTTATACAGGACCAGGAATGACTGGAGAACGAGGGAAAGATGCCCATCGAATGCCGGCTTGGTCGTTAGAAATATCTTGGAGCTTCTCCCCGCCTCCACCTGCGAGTCGTGCCGGGTGTTATGCACTCTTATGCGATGCTTACGAATACCGCTTAGCCTACGAGCTTTTCCACGGGTACACTTGCGGCTCTTCTTTTTGTAATCCGGGTGGATACAAAATTTGAAGGCCAATAAATCTGAAAAGTCTCGGCATAAAGGTGGGTCGATTGATCAGGTAAGCCCTTTATCTACAGTTAAACATACTAGCTGAGTACCTGTAGTGGTCTTATAGTAAGCGTTGACATAGCCGATCCCGGACCAATCAGAAGCTAGTCATTTGGGTTTGGTGCGATATTTTGTGGTTTGTCAACGCTTGGCGATGCTTTGACAGCCCCTTCGAGCCACTTTGCCCTTGATATCCTCAGCCTTTGCATCTGTTACGTCATACTACCAGAGCCTCGCAAGACTGAAAGTTTCGGAAACTTCAGCGACGCTCAAGCAGCACCCATTTGTAATTCCGTCAAAACTGGCATCCTCAGTGTCATTGCAGCGAGAGACTGAGGCGGGAGTCTACCTTGCTGGTGCGAATATGTGCATAGGGAATTGCAAGTGTCATCTCAATACAGGCCCTTTCATAATGGGCCAAATAGGCCAACGAGCCAAATGGTCCGTTTACTAGCTTTTAGGCCTTCAAATCTGGCCGGCCTCTCTCGTTCCAGGCCAATAGATATATAGTGGATAGGCTGCAAGGATGCGGATATGGATCTGGATGGGTACGGGTCTCGAAAGGCATTTCCCGGTCTGGACGGATGTGCCTAATGATTGGCCACAACTCGGCTAGAGGTTACACCTCGCTGGGCTGTGGATCGTGCACTAAGACTGAGGTTACGCAAGGTAATTCCGACTTTAAGTCATCCCAATCCATCTCCGGGCTATCTAAGGGCGACTGCCGTTTCCTCTGCAGAAACGACCAAGAGTAAGGACTCGCCAGGTCAGATGTCAGATTTTCGAATGAAGAAGTGCAGGATGATCGAAGCACCCATAGCATTTTAAGTGAGGCTCTTCGCGCTCTTCCTTACATATATACCTTACTCGTTACTGACGCCTCTATTCCAAACACCTTTTCTGAGTTCTACGGGGTTCTTGCCCTGCTTCTTGGGTGCCCCTTTCAGAGCTGTGAACCCGTCATGGAAGCTTTTGGCACTCGGGGCCAGGGATGGCGATGCGGCGCAAAGGATACTTAGGAGGAAAAGGTGAAACATATCTTCCAACAAATAAACAGAGCAAGCACTCCTGCCCGGAGAGGTGTTGGGGATAAAGGGAGGGGGTAAGGTGGCAAAGGTAAATATGGGAGCATCATAGGATGACTAGTAATGAAAGAATGAGAGTTTCGTTCTCCCTTCAAAGTGATGATGTAGATGAATACGGCAGTGCCTAGTAATAGGGAACAAAAAAAGGGCATTGTGAGGTTGATGATATTGCGGGGCTAGCAGGATGAACAAGAAGGCCAAGATGACAACCTCGCCTCGATTCGTAGCGAGACTGCTAGGGAAGGCTCACTAACCAGCTTCGATTCCGCGATGCCGAGCAATGAGCCAACAGAACCGCCCAACCAAGGAGCCCTTGGACCTGTGGGGTCTCCTAAGGGACTGCACACCTGTTCTGTCTTCCCACGGTTGAAATCAGACGTTTTGAATGTGCCGAGCTTGTCCGAGGCTGCGGGAGGCTGGGTAGGTGCCGTACATCAACCTAGGCTTACCCGGAGCTCTGTTAGGCCCGCGAGCCCGGAGTCGGCAGAAAAAGGGGAAAGGTGAGTGCCTAGGTAGGTAAGCAGAGCAGCTTTTGATATAGCGAGAGCTGTGGGACGATTAGAAAACACGTTTGTTAGCGAAGGGGACATCGATCGCCGCTTTGCCCAGTCCCTCTTGCCTCCTTCCTACCCCCGGGGCCGTTGGGGTAAAGTGGGGGCCGCGGCCGCTACTGGATCGGGGTGCACCCTGGCGTCGTGCCTCGGCATTATCCACGGCGCCCACCCCCGCCTTCTGTCGGCTGGGGGATGTGGGGAGTTCCCGTCCTCCGAACGAGCTCACATGAAGCCACGGCTATCGGCGTCTTGACCATTTCTGAAGCGCTGCCAGCGACGTATTCGGCTCTAGCGGATTGTCAATCGTATATACACCGAGGAGTCCTCTGTTCTCCTATCTCTCCTTTTTTACGCACTCCAATAACCACTCCATTTGTTCTGCCCCTCACGCTTCGGCCGCCTGGAGCCCACCTGTAATCCAAGACGTTGGACCTAGCCCCCGCCTCACACTTCGCCTCACTAGACCCGAGCGGTAGTGGCGACATTGCCTCGACGACAGTCAACGCCGAGCTCGTCCAAACCTGAAGGCTTTTTGGTCCAGTTTTGCACGAAACACATACACACATACACACGATGGCGCCGGCCAAGCAAAAACAGCCCGTCTACGTCCTGGGCGTGGGCATGACCAAGTTCATCAAGCCCAGGGGCAAGGTCGACTACACCGAGCTCGGCTTCGAGGCCGGCATCAAGGCCATGCTAGACGCCCAGATCAACTACGATGACGTCGAGCAGGGCATCGCTTGCTACTGCTATGGGGACTCCACCTGCGGCCAGCGTGTCTTCTACCAGTTCGGCATGACCCAGATTCCCATCTTCAATGTCAACAACAACTGCTCGACCGGCTCGACCGGCCTAGCTATCGGCCGAAACGCAATCGCCTATGGCGCCGCCGACTGTGTACTTGTCGTCGGCTTCGAGAAGATGATGCCCGGCAGCCTGCAGACCTTCTTCAACGACCGAGAGAACCCCACCGGAACGTCCGGCCTCATGATGGCCGCCACGAGGGGCGTGACCAACGCCCCCGGCGCCGCGCAGATGTTCGGCAACGCCGGCCGCGAGTACATGGAGAAGTAAGAGTCCTCAGAAGAGACCTGTATCAAATACGCTCCCGGTGCTGACCGTCTCCTTTAGGTACGGCGCCAAGATCGAGGACTTTGCCGAGATTGCGCGCATCAACCACCTGCACTCTGGCAAGAACCCTTACTCGCAGTTCCAGGACGTCTACACGCTCGAGCAGGTGCTCAAGGCGCCCATGATCCACGAGCCCCTGACTAAGCTCCAGTGCTGCCCCACGTCAGACGGTGGCGCCGCCGCGGTGCTCGTCTCGCAGGCCTTCCTCGACGCTCGCCCTCACCTCAAGGACCAGGCTATCCTGATCGCCGGCCAGTGCCTGGCGACTGACGCGCCGTCGCTTTTCAGCCGGAGCTCTATCGACCTCATGGGCTTCGACATGACCAAATTCGCGGCCAAGACCGCCATGGCCGAGGCCGGCGTGACGCCCGACGACTTTTCCGTCTGCGAGCTGCACGACTGCTTCAGTGCCAACGAGATGATCACCATTGACGCGCTGGGCCTGTCGGCGCCGGGCAAGGCGCACGAGCTGGTGCGCAGCGGCGGCATCACATACGGCGGCAAAATTGTCATCAACCCGAGCGGCGGGCTCATCTCCAAGGGCCACCCGCTCGGTGCCACCGGCATCGCGCAGTGTGCCGAGCTAGTCTGGCACCTCCGCGGCTGGGCCAACAACCGCTCCGTGCCTAACACCAAGTACGCGCTGCAGCACAACCTGGGCTTGGGCGGTGCCGTCGTGGTAACGGTCTATGCTCGCGCCGATGGCAAGGCCGCCCCGCAGGTCGACAGCGCCACCGTAGGCAAGATTAACAAGCTGGGCTACAACCCGGCGGTCGAGGCCAAGGGCTTCACCCACGAGCAGGCCAAGGCGACTCGCAGCAAGACCCAGGCCAGCGAGTGGGCGCTGCAGGACACGGAGAAGAAGGTCGAGGCGAGGTTTTAGAAAAGAGAAAACAAAAACACCCCAGCGGCCCGGAGAGGCCGGCAGAGAGGGCCGGCGGGCGGGTAGATGGGAGGCTGTTCCGTTTTGTTCTGCGGCAGGTGTACGCATTACGATGTCCATGTTTGAAGCATGTAAGTCTCCCGGGTCTGCTATATACTAGGGAAAGCAATATTGTGTACGAATGCAAAACCGGTTTCCTGGCACTGCCACGTCTGCTCCCAAGCGATGGGCAGCATCGGGATGATGAGGTATGAAGATAGGCGAGCGCCACATTCCCAGGCAAGCGAGCAATCACAAACAAAGACCCTGCATGCTGTGCTGCTGTTGGTGGTGCGCGAGTCGGTGTACACACCGCTCGCAAAGCCACCGGGAAGCTGGTGAGCATCCTCCATGTATGAGGCTGTATTTTAGCCTGAGTGAGTGGTGATCAGGGCCCTCAGGTCATTCTTCTGTTGGTTGCAGCACCCCTGGCTCGTGCGTCCGTCTGTGTGTGAGTTACTCACCATCGTAGCCCTCGTGACACTACGTACCACCACCACTCATAGTCAATATTGTATAAAAAAAGAAAAGAGAGACGACCCGCACTCATGCATCCGGAACCAAAGAAACAAAAGTCTGAATAGGCGTCCACAGCTCCGTCTTGGCAGTAATTGCTGGGGAATGGGAAGGGGCGATTGCGTTGTCGCGGGGCCCGTGCATTCGTTACACATACTTCTACGCGCAGGCAGAGAAGCTTCGAATTCGCGTCGATCATACGCTGTCTCCAATTCATCGGCGCCGGAGCTCATGCGCGCGAGACACTTTCCTTTCCGAGAAGGAAACGACCGGGGAGCGACGGTCCTTTTGTCGACGGCCCTCTCGTTTTTCCAAGTGTCACGGGCCTACGCCCCAGAGCTTGCACGTCGAGCGAGGAGGCCCCTGCTTTCCCTCCTCCATCGCGCCTCCCATCCTCGTCTCTTCTTACCCTATTTTCTGCGGCCATACTCCGTATATGGGAAACAGAAACAGGTCCAAACACAGCCGCAACCCTAGGTCATTTCCCAACTACTCGCCTAGGCAAAAAAAGCGTACTTGCTGGCAGGAGGGGCCGAGCGGTGTCCGTAAGTCTATTGTCTACGTCTGCTTCACAGCCAGCAGCAGCCCGTCAGCCCGACGATCATTGCTCGTCGGCACCGTTTCATAGTGGCCAGTCTTTCCAATCGAACCTTGGCGCTACCCACCACATGTCCCCGAGAAGCCCGCCATAATGTTTCGCCCAGGCTGGCGGCGCTCGCATGAAGTTGGGTCGTGGTACGCCCGCATTTACACGGCTTTGCCGATGTGGTGCTCTGACCTCGGATCATCGCCCACCCAGATCTCATGGAGATGGCCGGAGGGTCGGCAGAGAGGATGATCAGTCCACCCAGGTCCCTCTGTGCTCTGCAGAGCATGAGGCGCCTTAGCGAGCGCTTGGTCACCCTCTTTATCCTTGCCTCACGGACCATCAACGCAGGGTGCAGAAGTCTGGGTCTCGCTTGATGTACGTTGTGAGGGCGCCACAACCACTGGTTCTGGAAGCGTGGGTGATGTGTTTCCCCCGTCTTTCGAAGGCGCCCGGCATCTCCATCCCCGCCCCAAATGCCCCAGACTACCTCTCATCGTGTGGATATCCCTCTCTCCAGCGCGTAACGCATGACATCTCCCCCCACGCTGCCTCTTGGTCTATCCTCTCGTTGTCTGTTCTCTATCAGGTTGTCCTCCGGCACACGTCCGGCCGTGCCTTAGACCCAGACTTACTTACCGCCTGGTAAGAACTCCTCCGCTGGTTTCGGGCGCCTCTTGATCTTCCTCGTGGGAGCCCAGATTTCCTCTCGCATGGGTCCATCCCGCCGGCTCAACCGCAGCGTGCCCCGACTTGTCACGCCGTTTTATATACCACTGATAGTCCACCCCAGCCCATCTGATCGCTCTTGACCCCCCCTCCTTTCCAGTCTGCGCAGAATCCGGGGACATGGTGTGATGGTGTCGAACGTGTAGAGATCAGCCTGTCTGTCTGCTTTACTTAATCTCTCGGGCACAGCGCGAGTCGCTGTCGCCATCTCTTACTTTACTGTTCCTTCTAATAATACCTAATATCTCGGCCTGTCCTCTCAGCCATGGACGCCACCACTCCAGATCTCTCTCGAGGGCCGGTCCTTCTATCAATATCGGTGGGCACGGCGAGCTTTGCTTTCTCGACCACCATCGTCCGCTTCTGCGTGCGGACACGAATCAGCAATGACTTCGGGGCGGACGACTATGCCATCGGGGCCGCAACGGTAAGCCTATGATGATGGAAGATACACTGGGGACCTGGCCCAGGCGAGATGCGGTTCGAGAGTGCTAATCCTGGGGTCGCCTAGGTTGTGGCTTTCATCGGCACCATCTTCAGCATCATCGAGTCCTCTGCCACCGACTCTGCTCGGGCGCTCGAGTTCGACGTTCTCGGCCAGCCGTGGTTCCTGATGGGCGCGACACTGGGCAAAATCTCCATCTGCTTGTTCTTCATCCGGCTCCTGGGAAGTGCTAAGTCGTGGCGTATCCCATTGAGCGTCTTCATCTTCTTCATGGCCGTCGTCAACTTTACCTTCTCCCTCACGGTCAACCTCCAGTGCCGCCCTCTTGAGAAGCTTTGGAACCCAACCGTCGATGGAGAGTGTTGGGATCCCAGTGTTCAGATTAACTTTGGCTACTTTCAGGGTGCCTTTTCGGTCTTCTCGTGGTTCTTCCTGGCTCTGTTTCCGGTCATGATCGTGCGTGACCTAGAGATGCCTGGCAAGCTGCGGTGGCCATTCTACATTTTATCGGCCTTAAGCTTCATGTAAGCCCTTCAAACCTGTTGCCTTTGCTATCTATCGACCTAACATGATTTAGTGCCGGCGTCTTTTCGATTGCAAGAACGTCTGAGTTGGCCCAAACCGGGGGTGTGAGTGAATACATGCCCAGCTACTTGACAGCACAAGTCCTCGCTGTGTACGTCCTCCTTCTCTTCCGTACCTTGACCGCTATTACTTACATATATCCTAGGCTCGAGCAGAACGTGGGCATCGTAGCAGCGAATGCCCTGCCCATGGGACCGCTCCTCTCGCGCCGCGCCCGACAGTTCACCCGTGCCAAGACGCCCGGCGCCGACAGCACACGAACCATGGCTCGGCTGGGCTCTCGCCCGTCCACCCGCCAGGGAACCAACTACGGCTCGCGGCCCGGTACCTCTCGCTCAACGAACTCGAAGCGGTCGTCCTTTATCGACCTCAAGCGGTCCACCACGCTTATCATTGAAGGTCCACGGCGTATGAGCCTTGATGTGACCGATATGCGCGATGATGGGTACGATGACATGGGCTCGGACGGTCGCAGCGTCCGCTCCGAAGACGGGTTCGACCTCGAGGCGTGGCCCAACGGCATCATCAAGACGGTCAGCGTCGAGGTTATCGAGGAGGTGAACCCCGATCATGTCCCGGGTGGCCACAGTCACACTCCTAGCAGCACTAGCATCGGAGCGGGGAGCAACCGCGACGGGAGCAGGGCCGGCATCCGAGGCCACTCCGCCAAAGGGAGCGAAGTGAGTATTGAGCAGGACTGGGAGGCGATGCTCCGTCAGGGCCCTCCCGCCTAGCCCAAGAGCAGCGCTTCATTTGGGGCCTAGTAGTCTCACACGGCGTTCGTGCGGGTTGGTGTTTACTCACGTGCGTTTCTCTTGTCTGGCTTACGTGCGAAGCGTGCATTATAGACACTGGCGATTTCTCGGTTTGGCGTTGGGAACGAGAACAGGGCGCGAGGGGGACGAACAAACATCTTCATCCGGTGGGATCGGTCCATTCATTCATCACAGACAGGCGTTCTGATGTCGTTCGTTTGCGCATCATGTTAGCGGGTTCGGCAGTTCGGATTTACGTAGAGGCGATACCCGTGTACGATTAGAAAGCTTTGCACATCCTTCAGAGAGGGCACGCGGGGGACGTGGGATGGGATCGGGAAATACGAGAGGCATTGGGCAACCGGGCCGGCGTGTTGGGTAATCTCTAATATGGACCCTCGTTCGCATCCATAGAGATAGATGGCGTCACTCATTATTTCTTCTTGGCAAGATTGCGCCAATAAAAAGACAGCGGCATCCTCATGGTGTTGATCACGAATCAATAGGTTTCACCAGGCGTTCCTTGAAGTGATTCAGGGCCAATTGAGAGTGCTTAAAATGTTGGGAATAGTTAATTGTAAGTGAGTAGCTGAGGGAGTGCTAGCAAGCAGCCCTTATAAGGGATTGTACAGTGGTCTCACAGCGCGTGCTTTCCAGGGCCGGTTTCATCCCATTTGACAACTATAGTCTGTGGCCAGGACTAGTGACGCGCAAGATATCTCGAGCGAGGAGATTGAATCAAACACGGCGTGAGGGATGTGGAATGAGTTCTTCGAAGGGCAGGGCAACTAGGGGAGCCAGAGCCATGAGGGGCCGGGAGCATGGGAAGGCGTTGGAAGCTACATGTTTGGCGTGACGGAGACAGGGGACTATTGGTATCCAGAGAAGCATCCACCGGCGTAGGGCTTTGGGAGGTGTGCTTGGAAAATGGGCTGGCATTCTGAACATCATCACTTGTGGGTTAAGCGAATCATCATAATACCACTACCAGAATTTACTCTAAACTTGACACTAGAGGTTCCTGCTCATGAAGTTTTCGGAGATAGCTTAATCCAAACGTTTAAACCTTAAGCACCCAACTTCCACCGAAATTTTTCAGAATTTTTTTCCACCGAACACACATCCTCCCAAGATCTTTCTTTCCTACCAACTGCCACTTATCACTACAACAACGAAGTTTGCGATGGTCTCATCACCTTCCAAGATTCCTGGTGTGGCACCAGACGTTCCAAAGCGAACCTCGAGCAAGAAAGCACAGAAGCAGCCCGAGTCTAAGAACAGCCTCGAGCATCTGCAGGCTCTTCAGACACAGTACCGAGCCGCGCGAAAGAGAATCAAGCCGTCTCACAGCCTTGATGTCAACTACTGGTTGTCGGCAGCGGCCGCCACCGATCTGTCGGCTAAAATATACGAGATAGAAGCCAAGCGTGCCATCCTGCAGTGGAAAGAGGAAGAAAACGATGAAGATGGGATAACGATTGGGTGGTGGTCCACGCTAGAAGCACACCACCTCGTTGAGAAGCTGAAGGCTGCCACGTACGAAAAGAATCTGTATGCGAAGCAGGCAGAGAGGATCCAACGTGGAGGCCCCATAAGGCGTGCTTTCCAAGCTTTGTTCAACACCAGCCAGGTTGGACTTAAGATCCAGAAGGCCGGAGTCGGCAAGCGTACCAAGAGCCAGCAGTCAAGGTTCAAGAACAGTTTGATCGCAGCGTACGGTGCTGCTATTCCCAATCCGAAAAAGCCCAAGGTTACCACACACATTTACGACAGTGCTACTGGTAAAGAGCTTCTCGCAGAACACGTCACAGCCGCCCACGTCGTTCCTCACTCGCTAGGACCAGATCTACTGGTCGCCCTATTCGGAATCAACGTCCAAGGAGAACTTGACACGCCATATAACGGACTTCTGCTTCAGTCAACCGTTGAAACGGCTATGGATGATGGGGCTATTGCGATTGTCCCAGATATTCCCGATGATCCATCCACTGAAGAGGTAGACACTTGGGAGAGCACAGAGCCCAAGGAGTACAAATGGAGAGTTATCGACAATGACGCAGACATCCTGAGCCGGGGGGTCGTGTACAATGAGAGCACGACCATTGGAGACCTTAATGGCAAGCGACTTTTCTTCAAGACTGCTATGCGGCCAAGAGCACGTTATCTCTACTTCTTGTTCGTTGTGGCGCAGCTTAAGCTAGCTTGGAGGCACAACTATCGCAATGACCCAAGCAAGATCCTGAAGAAGCAGTTAGGGAAGGGGTTCTGGGCCACCAAAGGCCGCTATCTGAAACGTGCTTTTCTTCTGGCACTGGCAGATGAGATTGGGCACGACACCGAGCTACTCTCCAACAACATTCCAATGGAGCCAGGAGAGGACAATGAGCCCGACGAGACAGGCGTCATTGGGATTGCGAAACTGCTGCAATTTCGGAAAAGACGCTATGAAGAAGAGTATGACGACGAGGAGGATGAGGAGGACGAGGAGGACGAGGAGGACGAGGAAGAGGATGAAGAGGGTGAGGAAGGTGATTAGACATGCCCTGGGGTGCTGAGCTTGTTAAAGGCCCGAGCCTTCCTTTATTTCTGGGCGCGAGCCTCTTTCCCAGCCCCCCTTCTTGTATGGGCGTAAGCCCTCTAGCTAGCAAGCTTGCTAGAAACCTGTTCTCGTCTTCTTTCTTCACACTTATCATAGCCCTATGCGTAAAATACCATTCATCGAACCAGCAAAGTCGCACAGCAAGATGCAGCCAAAGAAGATGCTTTTCTTGTATCACCACAGAGGCAGAATTTAAAAATACCACTACAGCCGTCCCGAGCAATATCGGAATGGAATGGTAGGAGCGTGGGGGTCACCTGTAACGGCCGGTATTCAGGGTGATCACATAACGTGCTAGAGTCACTGTCTCAGACAAGGTAAATCAAGTTGAACGGCTCAACGGTTTATTAGATAGGGCGGCGAGTACTCATTATACGAAATAAGCTAAATACGAGGCGACGCGGGGGGTTACGCGATTGTCCAAGCCTTGCGCGAGCTCGAGGTCGCGTAGCTCTTGGGATGGACGTTCAAGACAGGGCGAGACGAGCGGATGTCTTCGGAGTTCCGGGCATACACAACGTCCCGTCCCCTCGGGGACCGACGTTACTGGAACATCAGTTTCCACTCATGTGGGGAAGTTGAGGGCGAGCTCGGTGATTCGGAATCGGCGGCACCTGTAGTTAGAGTGGCCCGGCAGTTGTGAGCAAGAGCAAGGGAATACTCTGTCCTATAGGTATCACTACTCAATCTCTTGCCATGTTGGGGTAGTCCAGCATTCGTACTCATTGAGAGGCACCTCGAGTACATTTCACCACTGCTGAGAGGCAATGAGCGACCAGGAAGGAATTCGACACCATATTTCTCTAGAACGGATAACATATCGCAAGTAAGGGCAGTAAACTATGAATCTGCGCGAGGAGAGTAATAAGACCGTTTTATCCCAAGGTATACCGTAAGCCCATCATCCCCTAGCAATAATACGGCCGGTGCGTCCATCGGCCCACGAAACCACACCTAGAAAATCAACTACAATAAAGTCGTCTCTTCTTCACCAGACACGCGACCTCTCCAAACTGGGCGGCGTTGGCTTCAGATTCGTTCGAGTCTCGGCTGAGGTTAAATGCCGCGTTTCGCTTCTCGCACAGGACCTCTTCGGGTGCCTGGTTCGTGGGGGTAGCCCCCCTTCGAATCTCGCCACGGGCGCAATCCATCCCGGCGGAACGACCGACCTGCCCTCCGCCGGTCCCTACGGCATCGGGCTGGCCAGAACAGGCTCCGGGTGTGCGTCCTCCGGGTATGGGGCCAGGCCCTCCTAGATGCCGTTGGCCTTCTCGTCGACGACGGTCTTGGCCTCCTCCTTCTTGGCCGACAGGTAGGTGCTGACGGTCTGGATGGTCTCGGTGGTCAGGATCAGAGCTGTGGTGACGGCAGCCTTGCCGTAGGTGATGAGGGTCTCATCGCCGATCTTCTTGCGCTCGGCGCTGAAGGTGCTCAGCACATGGTCGCGGCCGGCCTGGCCAACGTGCAGCGGGTACAGCACCAGGCCCTTGGCATCGGCGTACAGCTCGCCCGTTGGCTTCTTGACGACCGGGAAGCGGGCGTCGAAGTTGGCAAGCGTCTTGTCGCCTAGGTCGTCGGCCTTCTTGACGTAGGGCGAGAGGTAGGTGTAGGGCTTGCTGAAGTAGGGCAACACCGGCTTGGCGAAGGTCTGGTAGGCCGAGTCACCTAGCTGCAGCGACTTCTGGCCGTAGGGGTTCGACTTGAAGGTAGAGACGCCATCATTGATCAGGGGGTAGCCGAGGAGGTGCTGCACCAGGGCAAAAGGGTTAGATAGATGAGCGAGCAATGTCAAGGGGGCGGATAACGGGGTTTTCGAGGTCGGGCTCTCGGATACGAGCCGGCCCGGAGACCAGGGGGGAGGGGGGTTCGCGCTTACATCAAGGAAAGCTGAGTGGGCTACGTCGCCGTTGACCTGTTGTGCGGCCATTGTGTATCCTAGGATGCCGTGTCAGGTGAGCTGTCATTTCGGCGAGGCGAGCGACCGAGGGGCTGCGGTGGGGGAAGCTTACCTGCTCAGGGCCGGGGAAAAGCTGAAACCGAAGAGGTCGAGGGGCTGACCGAGTAGCTGCAAGAATGGCAGCGCCGATAAGACCAAGAGCGGGGGAGCTAGGAGCGTGTGCGGTCGTCGATGGGGAGGATAAGCACACAGCGTCGTAGAGAGGATAGCGTAGATGCGAGGTGATGGAGCCGTGATCGCTCTGGGGCAAAAGATGGTGGTGAGAAAGCACACCGAGGGGGACGGGGAGTGCGAGTGGGAGCGGGAGCGGGAGTGCGAGTGGAATAAGTGCGAGTGGAAGTGTGAGTGCGTAGGGGAGACAAGAAGATATGGGAAGGAGTCGAGAAGGTGTGGGCAGTCCAGTCGGGTAAAAGCTAAAAAAGGTTGCGAGGAAAGGGGGAAAAAGGGCAGCGCCACGCCTCGCTTGCTCGTGCTCGTGCTCGAAGGGCCGCCGAGGACAAACGCGTGAGAGGGTAGCAGAGCGGGTATAGCTATAACTAAAGCGGGCACCTAGAGAGGGAGAGAGGGAGAAGGCAGACGAGACCAGACCAGACCAGACCGGGGGGGGGTTCGCTGGGGTGTGAGAAAGCCAAATGGGGGGCGCGGGTTAGAATGCCGGAGGGGCGCCTGCTAACGCTCTTTTGGCCATGGTCTCACGATTTTCATGTGCTCGCCGTCGCCTCTAATTGGCCTCGAGGCTACCATGAGCCAACAATCGGACCCAGAAGGCCTGAGATAAACGGGGGTCCGGAATGTGCAGGGCGATGCTGTCAATGGCGGGGCCCATTGGGTGCTGCGGCGTTGTTCGCACCCTGATCTTCGCACATGCCACTCGCATGCCACCTTGCAAGGCCCCTGCTTGGATACGCCATTGATAAGGCCACTCACTGCTGGCTGCGGGCTGGCTGCGGCCTACCTGTGGAGGGCAGGGAAGTTAAGTGGAGGGTAAGCACCTGGAGAGCCCAGCCAAGCCAGAGGCGGCGGGACCCCTGCTCCTATGCGCTAGCTTTTAGCATGTGAAAGTCGATCTTGGGCACAGGACGCCGCCGCGAGTGGTCCAAGCTCCTTGGCTTTTTGGCTTTTACATTCTCCTGACTCCTGCTGCCGATGCATGACAACCTGGCATGATGGTTGTGTGCAAAAGAAAAAGACAAAAACCTCCGCTCTTCGGGGAAGGAAATGAAAAGAAAAAAAATAACACTAGCAACTAAGGGCTATGTCGTGAACCAGACTGTACCGCACCATTTTTTATATTTATTTTTGCTGCAGCAAGGGAAGCCCATCCCATCCCATCCCATCCCATCCCCTCCCCCCTTCCTTCCCTCTCCGTCCAGACCCTGGGCGGCTGTGCTGTCTGTGCTGTCTGTGACCTGCGCCGCGCTAGCACCCCCAGCTCTCCTGGCTAGTGACATCACTGCTGGAGAATGCCTGGTAGTTCTGGCGAGCATCTCTCCTGTTTCAGCGGCTATTTTCCCGTAGTACATAGTAATTCCGTTCGGGACCGCACTCTGACCTGCCTTGCCTGCCATCAGCCCAGGGGCACGCACTCGGCACCCGCCACCACGATTCCAGGGAATACGAATCATGGGCAAGCCTGTCGTTCCGCCAATTTGGATCGCGCAGACCGAGCGGTGGCCGATCGGCCCTCGGTAGCGTGGCAGGGAAACGACATCTCAGAAAAAAAAAACCCCACAGGAAGAAGGGGTCCAATTTTGCTTCTCTCCCGTCGACTTCTCCCCTTTGTCACCGTATTGGCCTTGGGCCCCCAATGAGTTCATGATTCGCCGAGCGTGCCCCTGCCCTTCGGTCTTAATATTGTCAGTCGCCGTCCAAGGAAGGATCCGATCCGAAGGCGGCCGAGTCGACTGACGAAAATAACCCGCATGGCGTGAGGTGAGAAGCACATGCTGCTCCATTGCTACAGATCGATGACGATCAAGAGCCTGTCCTGCCCTGTCCGGCACTGCGTCCCGGTGCTGGCGCTTGTGCAAAGTCTCCACTATGCTTCCGAATGTCACCTAAAGGATATGTGACAAGGATGGGCTAGTGCGCTGGAGGGGGGGAGAGCTCGCCAATTGCCCCTCTATTTTTTCTTTTTGGGCTCCCCCCTCTAATCAGACTCCACCAGAGCTTTCACATGTCAATCGTGAAGGTGGCCATGGAGGGGGGCGAGGGGGGCAAGAGGAAAAAATAAAATAAAAAAAAGGTGAACGGCTATTCAGTCACGGCGTTCCATCCTCTCGGGAGCCGCGCGCCCTCGAGGCGTACCCTGCCGTTTGAACGACGTTGAAGGCGGAGCCGACTTCTATCTCTTCGAATGATGGCAGCTCATTGCACAAGCCAAACGGCCGTGCAGATTGCATGGGAAAAGAGGGCGCTGAGAAATGGAGCCTATTCGTCTTAATCTCACCCTTCCCCGCAACCTTCGAGTGACACTGCATGGGACATGCTGCTTGTGTTGTCCACCCGCTCTGGTCTAGATACCCGCGGAAAGTAGCTGTTCATCTCCGCGATTGTGTTGAGGGCCGGAATGCGGCTTTGGGGAACGGGACACAAGAGCCGGAATGATGTCCACGAACAGACACGCATCTTGTTATGCCCGAAGCTGTGCGACCAGACCCCCTCGAGTCATTGTTCACGAAGCTCTTCGGCTCTCGTTCCGCCACGTGCTTACTCCCGCTTTCTATCTCGAGCGAGCCGAGCCCTTAGCTGCTGCCGCCCATCTGCTTTACCTCTCTCCGCTGCAATGCGACCAAGCCCCCATTTTGGGCCTCCACTTTCCCAGCACCTTCTGGCGACTGGTCTCGCCAGAAAACCATTGATGCCGGCAAGTAGGGGTCAGGCAATTGCTGATAGCTAGATCTGCAAGCTCACTTGGGCACATGCTTGATGCTTTATCTGTCCTTGCAAGCTAATATCCTAGCCGGAGCATGCCCTTCCAGGATGAAGGGCCTCGATCGCTCCAGTGTTCTCAGATCCGTAGCTCATTGTGGCATAATCCCCATCCGTGCTTCTTACCCCGAAGCTTCAGTGGACATGCTCATCATGTTTAATCCTAATTTTAGCCTACTCTTGCAGAGACAGGCCTCGGAAAGACCGTCCTGGCCCAGCAGCTCGCCCGCGTCTACTGTCTCGATCAGCTCATGGCACATCTTGCGCCCTTCCTTAAGCTGTTCGACAATGCTGGCCATTGGCATTCATGTTTTAGGGATGAGACGCCGGCTGATTGCCAGCATAAAGTCGCGTAATGTATCTCTATCAGTGAATCACAATGGTTCGCTGGAAGCCGTTCGAGCTGCCTCCCTTGGACCTGGGAGATGCTTTTAGCATCTTCACTCAGTGCTGTGAGACGACGTTCTCCGCACTATGTATCCACAATGGCTGCTACTCGTCTTATCCATATATACAGTACAGGGAATATACGAGACTCACCCTGAGCTGCTCTGCCCCTTCACTACCCCCGTCTTGGACAGCACAAGCACTGTGGATGAAATGACCGTCTATTCTATGATAGCTAACTTTGCTACTTTCGATATAATAGGAAGCGACTTTCACTTGGGAAAAGGGAAAGCAGAAAGGAGTAACACGGCTAGCTATCGCCTCAATCAAAGATGATACTAGGGCGATGAAAGACTTCAACTTGGTATCTGGGTCCTCTGGGAGGGGGATAATATGTCGATTGGCATTTGGTCACATATCTTTACCACCTGGGCCACTTCTTATCCCATTAGCACTAGACATAGCTGAAGGACAGGCATACGCGTGATTCATCATCTGCTATTTGAGGCGCGTCGAGGCGTGTACAGTCTTCCGAGGAAGCCTACCATCTCCCCGAAGCAAAAGCGCCATGCTGACGCTAAGGGGAGTCAGGACCCTATCGGGTTGAGACTGATGGATAGTCTCTAGCTTGGTCACAGGCGTGTCGCTAGGGGAGATTCTTAGACGAGAAGCGGTCACCTGAGTTCCAAGGCCCTTCCTCTCTGTTTGCTGGTGCGCAACCTCCCATTATCTCCGTGACCGACCCGAACCGGGGATAAGAGGTGCAGACTCGACTTCGTAAGCAGGCGTACTTTGGTGGTCTCTAAGACTATGTCCTGCGCATGTGATTGGCTCGTTGTGATGTCTAATCAACATTGCCTACTACCGGCCGAGAGCTTTGTCATTCGGCCGAGAGAGCGGGGCACCCGCCGGCTCCGAAGGTCCCACCAAAGCCCCCGGCCTGCCGGCCGTGTTGACACCGAGAAGCTTGTAAGTGTCGAACGCCGTATATAACAAACCGCGCAGGACGGGAGTTGGTTAGTGTTTTGTATCGCAGAACCAAAAGAGATGAGAAGCAGCTCAAAGCTTGATAGCATTGCTTGCTTATACACGCGCCGCACTTGTCATTATTCCCCCTGCCGAGACTGAGCCTACCGCCCACTTCACTCTACGCGGACTTACACGGAGACCCCCGGATCCTCATTCCGACCTGAACAGCCCCGCGCCGGTCTCGCAAACACCAAAGCATACCAAGACTAGAACCACGTCTCCAGCACACGTTTCCTCTCCCAATATGAGAATCTTCATCATCGGTGGTAGCGGCCGCGCCGGCTCCCTTATTGTTGACGACGCCATTGCTCGCGGCCACACGGTGGTTGCCCTCGTCCGGAAGGCCACTTCGCTGGCGGAGCGGCCGGGCCTGAGCACCGTGGTGGGCGAGCCGCTCTCCAAGGCCGACGTTGACGCTGCCTTGGCCTCGGCAACCGCCTCCGGCCCCGTCGACGCCGTCGTGTTCGCGCTCAACGCCCGGCGCGTGGCGGACTCGCCCTTCGCCGCCGTCTCGCCCGACTCCCCGCCTGGGATGCTGACCGATGCCGGGAACAACGCGCTAGCAGCCATGAAAAAGCACGGCGTCCGCAAGCTGGTGGTGCTATCTACCGTGGGCACCGGCAACTCGTGGAAGAGCATGAACTTCCTGTTCCGCGGCCTCTTCAGCCACAGTAACATGCGTTTCCAGGTAGACGACCACAACAACTTGGACGCAGCTGTGAGAAAGGCGGCCGCGGACGGCTCCATAAACTTCGTGATGGCTCGATCGTGCATGATGACGGATGGAGAGGAGGCCGAGGTGAAGGTGCATCCAGATGACGGCGCCGGCCTCGGCTTCTTGCCCAAGATCAGCCGAAAGAGCGTCGCCAGGTTCCTCGTCCGAGCTGTCGAGTCCGAGGAGTGGAATGGGACCACCCCGATCATCTGTAACTAAGCCTGGTGCAGCCTCTAGTCGTGCATATTTCTACATAACTCTGTGCATATTAGAATACTGGCGTTTCAGGAGATGAGTCGGATAGATTGGACTGCTCCGGAGGTCTTGCCTGCTCGCCGCCCGGTCATGGGAAACGGGGAGCTCTTGGTTGATGCGCAGGGAAAGTTTCACTGACGGCGCTGTAGGCCCCGGTTATCACAATTACTCAGTACCGGATTTTCTTGGAATGGTCATTCACTTTCGTGTTCGTCGTTACACCCTGTTTCGTGTGCCTCGTGGCGCCGAGGAGGGCTTGTCTAACGCCACTTCCTAGGCCGCAATATATCTATAGAAAATATCGCGAGATGATCCTCGCCAAGGGGTATCAGGCCGTTTTTATGACAGAAAGAAGAAGAGAAAAGCCTCCAAGATCCGTAGCCCAATTCACCACTGCTACCCAACCGCGGGGAGTCCAGAGAGCCCAGTAGTAGCAAGGAAATAGTGCCCGTCGCGAGGTTGACGGGCCCCGCACCAAAACGCCGTTGTCACTCTCCCCATGCCCTCTATACCGCATCCATGGACATGTCAGCTGGATTCCAGTAGTCCAGAAAATTGTCCCAAACCGGGAAATCATCAGGCATCTAGTCGAATCTTAATATTAGCTGACCGGCACGCTCGACGCAGTCATGGCGCCACTACTTACATTTGCTTGGAAGAAGTCTTCCGTAATGTAGTTCATTGGTGCCGTTGTGGCGAACACATCAGCCGAGGACACCTGCACTAGTTGCTGAGCCGTCAAATGGACGGGAACGACAGGCGTGCTCTGCCAATGTGTGAGCTTCGGTGATGCAGAACAGCCAGGGGAGACTTGAGGCGAGCATACCGGTGTTTGGGCTGCGCGCCCGTCTGATGCAATCTTCGCGTTGAGCGTCTGGATTAGACCGTCTAGTATCCTCCTCGACCCGTTCTTGATCTTTTCCTTCTTCTGCTCCATGTTGCTGCCCTGGACCGAGTTCAAGACAATGGTGAGCACGATGATCTCCCGCACATCGCCGGTGGTGTCCTGAGCCATCGAGATCAGCAGATCTAGCGCATGATCAACGGTCTTGACGAGCACCGGCGTCGACCAAGTCAGACGAGGCTCGGCCGAGAGGGGCGTGGATGACTCGCTCAGCCCGGGGGACATGGCAGGCGGCCATTGTCCGTTCTGCCGGCCCCGGGCAGCGACAGAGTCGGCTGCACTCTTGATGAAGTAGCACAGGCTGAAGGCGGCTTGCAGGATGTCCTGCCTAAGCAGCAACAAAAACCTATGCGAGATGTCGGCGTAGAAGGGCACCTGCGGGTCTAGCTCGTCTAGGTACTTGAGGACGGCCATTGAACTCTTGAGATAGGCCGTCGAAATTTGCGGCGGGCAGTTCGCCGTGCTCAGCGCGAAGGGGCGGTATAAGGCTAGGAGTGCTCGGCGGACGTGGAAGTCGAGGGTGAAGCGCAACCGCCAATCCCGATAGCGTTGCTGCGGGTCCGGGGAGTACTGCCGCGGAAACAAGCAGTTGATGTCGTCGAGCATACGCTCGAGTCTCCCGCCAACCTCGAGGACTTCTCCGTAGTCGCGCACCGAATCGAGACGGCTGATGAGGGCCACGGCGTTCATGCGGAAGGGAAGGGTACTGGCGAGAAACGCCTGCATCTGGTAGGTTGTGCTCTGGTCCATAGGCTCCGCATCCGGCAACTCCTTCATCGCCGGAGTGAGCTGGCTGTCATCCAGGTTCCTCGGTGGCGCACAAGAGTACTCGTCATCCCGCGCCGCGCACGGGAGATTGCAGAGAAGCGCTACTTGCAGGTCCATGTCCATGATTGCGAACCACAGCCTCCGCCGGATCTCACCGCTGAAGACGCTGAGCTGCGGGAACTCGGATGGGTCGCGGTGGAGGCCCATCGTCATGGCCATGCGCACGACAGAACCAAGTTGCGTCCATGCATCCTGGTCTCGGGGCATGATTGTCCATTGGGTGTGGAGCAGCAGGAGTTCGGTCTGTAGTGTGTTTAGGTCCACGCGTTGCTTTCCTCGCAGACCGTCTAGCCAGCCGCGGACGATGGTCCAGACGGTGGGGGCATGGACACCGTCCGGAAGCTCCGCAGTAGGTATGCGGGAGCCGATCTCGTATTTTGAGGCTATTGCGAGCATGCAGAGCAACCGTGGTAGGAAGGTGTCGTTGCACATCCCATCGGCCCAGTACTGCTCATACTCGTTTCGGAACGTGGGCACGTGAACGATGCGGGAGAAGCCCTCGCCGAAGGTTAGATACGAGTCTAGCAGCCTGTCGCACGAGTGTTTGCCTGGGAGCATGTCGGCCATGCGCTTTTGTAGAGGCGTTGTGGAGTCGATCAAGACCCTAGTCGGTTCCATATCTCTGCGGTGCTCTACCTGGAGGGCGCTATGCACATTTTGTAAGCCAACAAAGAGCTCCGCGAATCCTTCAGTGTGGCGGAGAGTCCTCATAAACTCCTTGGCTTCGTCAAACTGGATCGTCATGTAAGCCAACCTCCCAGGCCGGGGCGTCTCGAGTAGGTCCACCTTACCAAGTTTAGCAACACTTTGGAGCTGTTTTGCCCAAAGAGGCGCGTTCTCAAGTCTCCCTTGACTGACAGACTGCGGATAGTAGCGGGCGTGGTGGGTGCACGAGGCTGATGTACGGAGTTGCGTGTTGACGCTGGAGAGCCGTGGTCGGTCGACGAACGCTTCTCCGTTAGCAGCTTCTCTAGCCGGTCCAGTCGCGCGGTCATGTCGTCCATGCCTGGCGAGCCGGCCATCATTCCCGCAGCCCCGGTATATGCCCCATTGAACGGGCCCGGGGGCCGCATCGCAGTTTCGTGCAGCGCACCATTCCCCTGAAGGCGCTTAGACGCCCTATCCGTCTCGCCGTCCGATTCTCCATCCGAGCCTGCTCCGCCCTGCCCATCCGGGGCATACTTGCAGACGCGGTGCGACTTTTGGCACTGCAGGCAGGGCAACACGCGATCGCACCGAAGTTTCCTCTTGCTACGTCGGCGTCAGCACATGGGGAGGAGAAGAGGGGGAGGGTTCATCTGATGGGACATACCGGCATTCCAGGCACGACTTAACCGGCCGTGGCCGCTTCACACTGCGCGGGGTCGGGGCGCCGGGGTCCAGATACAGGCCGGCCATGGCAGCCGGGTCGGACACCGGCATGTCGTCGTCGAAGCCGTCCATGACGGGCATGCCGGGGCCCTGGCGTGGGAGATATGACCTCGGGGTTTGGGCAGGCTCCGAACCGTTGCTGGTGCTGTGAGGACGAGAGCGCGGTGGCGACAATGGTAGAGCGTGCTGCGGCGGCACAGACTCCAGGCCCCAGAGAGGGTGGCCCAGCGGCGGTTGGTTCGCGAGCAACTCCGCCGGGTCGAGGGGCCCGTAGAAGGCGCCGGCGCCGGCGGGCAGGACTACTCGGGACATGCTCATGTCAGTGGTGCTCCTCACTTCATGGACTTCATGGTCTGGCGTCTAGAGGCCTGGGCGAGCCGGCACGGGGTGGCGGCGGTGGTAGTGGGGGGTTGTTCTGGCTTTCGAGACTGGCCGGAAAGAGAAGAGATCTCAAGAGGAAAAGAAGGTCCTGGGGACCCCAAGGTGGCGGCCCCGGGTGGCATATGAACCATCCCATGCATCCCGCCGAGACCGAAAAGACTAAGGTACCTACAATTGGCCTGGGGAAGGAACTCGCGGTCCTCGTCCGTGCTGACACACACACTGGCTGCTTCGCACGCGGTTGCGGGCCGCCGCACATCGAGATGACGGGCCTTGGGGAGGCAGTCGCGAAGTGGAAACCGCGCTTTCGGCCTGGTGCAACCGCGGCGGATGGGGTGTCGTCTGCGCCTGGGGTGGCTCTAGCGCCGATCCTTCAGCCCAGCACTGGGGCCTGGTAGGCCGGGAAGCCCCCGGGGGGGCACGGGGGGGGGCGCACCTGTCCACCTGTCATGTACAGTACTTGGACTATAGCTCTGCGACAAAAGACGGCGGCGTCAGGGACTAGGCACTACTGTACAAGTACGAAGTCCCTTACCGCACGGTCCGCACCTACTCCCGACCCCCGCGACCAGTAGCCCTTTAGGGCTGCACCGCAGGGCAGACTCAGCAGAGCGGTCACCGAATTAAATTGTTAGTGCGCCGCCGCCATTCCGCCGGCGAGCAAAGTACAGCGCAGTAGCAAAGTTGCAAGTCGCAGCAGCCCCCGTGTGCCCCCTCCCCCGTTCCTGCCGTGACCACTTAGTCGTCGAGAATCCAGCTCCGGCCGCGGTGGGTGGACTCAAAGGGTCGCAAATCGTCTTTCCGAGCCTCCCGTATTCCGATGCCGCGGCCAGCGAACCCTCGCTACGTGCCCCCCCCCCCCCCCCGGAGACCGAAGCGCGCCAAGCTTCAAGACGGCCAAGGTCCCAAGCAGCCGCAGCTTCCGGGAGGTGTATGTCGGACTGTCGAATGCTGAGCAGAGAGTCGAAACGGGCTGCGGCAACCAACAGCCACACAATCTCTTGCTTTTCCTGGTGTGGCAGCGTGGCCCTCTTCCCTCGATCGGACCCCAGGCTGCTTGATCGCAAAAGTCATCGCTTGTTCTACCTTGACCATCCAGCCCATGCCGGTTATGGGGGTTTTTTCTTTTTCTTTTGTTTCGCTGTCCCTGCCCACAGGCATCCTGTGTAACCTGTCCTGCAGACCATACGTCGTAAACCGTGCTCCGTCACCCGCCCCCAGACAGAGGGAGCCCAATCCGGAAAGCTAACCTAGCTTGCCCGCAGCCCACCTCGTCACTAAGGTGCCTACCGTACAAGTACTATGGTACCATCTTGCCAAACTGGCCTGACCGGTGCTTGCTCTCTGGCCCTTTCCCCTCCATCTTCCCATCTTACCTTACCCTGTCCCACCAACTGGGACCGGCGCGGTACCAGCGCTCGGCATCCCCCGAAAAGCGAGGCTACCTAATTTTAGGAATGGCAGACAGGGCACGAACCACCCGCCCGGGAAACCTAGACAAAGGGGGATCGGTCAGGATGCGGATGCCCACAGGAAAAGCCCCCAGGGGATGCCCACAGACCACCTATTGTTTGGCATCTTCAAAATTGCTGCAGTATGGACCTGGGCGCGCGGCGGCCAGGCGATATGCGCTGTATGTACACGTAGCAAATATGCAATGACGCCGGCTTCTGACTGGATCGCACACACTCCTCTACCCCGGATGACTTCGCACATTTGCTTCCTTCACCGCTCGCATGTGCGCACCGGGCTGATCCCAGATCACGATCAGCCCCAGGATCTACGGGGACCGGCTACCCGCCGCTAACTTCCGGCCTTCCCGGCTGCCGGCTCGCGGC
>MU270044.1:136897-178687 GCA_021432635.1 Thozetella sp. PMI_491
CTTTAAATATAGATTTATAAGTACTAATAAGCAATAGAAACTCATAGAAACTCCTAGAAGCTTCTATATTTCTCTTAAGCTTTTTCTAATAATTAATACTATATAAGTTATATAAAGCTTTAAATATTAAATAAATAATATATTAAGATCGATTTATTAATTATATATATAATATATATCCTTAGTCTTTTTTCTTAGTCCTTAGTTAGTCTTAGTCTAGACTAAGACTAAGCTTAGTTAGTCTAGCTTTAAACTAAGACTAGTTTAGTCTTTAAAATTACTGACTAAAACTAACTAACTAAGGACTAACTAAGACTAAGACTAAAGATTAAGGACTAAAATCACAACCCTGGATACAAGACTTGTCTGCTTTTTTACTAACTCACAATAGCCAACAAATAGAGTGGAACTTTGTTCTGAGATAACTATGCCTAAAGCTAGGTGTGTAACCTAGCAAAGCTTGATTATCGTGCGTAGTTGGGCAATCCTCGTTATAGTTCTTCTAAATAAAGTATATCTATCTTAGGTCTCCCCCGGTACTGCAAACAGAATGAGTGAGTTTCCATGCCTGATACAGTCGTGCTTGTATACAACGGATGGCTTAGCTGCACCTATCGTAGACGAGGGCATAATATATATCGTGCAACCAAGTTAATTTCATACGGCGCGAGCGAAGTCTTCCTCCCTCTGGATTCTTCTTCCTTGCTTTGCATATTCCCCCGTTCTACATTAAGTTCAAACTACTTGAGTTTTATGCTTCCTTTCACTCTCGATGGCTGACTAGGAGCGACCACGCTAAAGCTTCCCGTTGCCACGAAGGCGTCTAGCGAAGGTTTCTCACCTAGATTGCAGGGTGTCATAACGCTGCTTAGCGCATGCATGTTTCGATGACTTCCACGTTTGTCAGATGATGCTATACATGTGACAAGCGATGCTCCCAATCCGATCTGGGTGCTTGTTGAGGGTTCCTCGGATCGTTGGCTACTCAAGAGCCTACCGACTACAAACCTTGGCAAATGTGTAGCGGAGGCTGAGGCTTGAATTTGAACTATGATAACGACAAAGGTCTCCTTCGTTAAGAGAATGAACTGACTCGTTCTGGAGTCGATAAGCTTATCAGTCAGGATTTAAATCGCCTCACGGTCCATTCCTCAAAGAGCAAGTTCAAATTTGCGACTTGGAACCATACGTCGCGTTACTTGCACTCACCGCTGGCCCGAGATGGTAAGGGAAATCTCTTATCTAATCATAACTAAGCTTATCTAGGACTAGGCGCATTTGTCCTTCGACTTGTCTACTATCGTAAGAGTCAATCTTGCCTCGCCGCCAGAGAGGCCACCGGAATGTTCCCTTTGTAGGAAGCTCGGCACCAGAGGGGTAACACGAAAATCAAACCGCAAGGGCAACGCAGGACGTCCGTACTACAAGTATTATCCGTGCGATAATTTTTTGGGTTTCGTGGACAGCCGCGGCAATGACCCGAACAACCCGCCCTGCCACTGTGGGTTTTCTAGCAAGAGACAGGTTGCCGGTCCGGAGAAGAAGATTGCTCGCGGCATACACTTCGTGTGTAGGATGGGTACATGTGACTTTTACGCCCCATTAAAAAACAGCGAGGGTGAACATGTTGCGATTGAAGCCGACCTAGTACCACTGTTAAGTGCGCTTAGTATAATTTGACAGCAGCGGCAGAGAGTGTTAAGATATGGCCCAATAAGACATACGCTGCCTACTTTGTCTTCCCAGACCATCTCAAGGTTGCCGCAAGTCTGTGTCTCTGCTTCTTATCCCTTTTCATAGGGCGTATCTAGTTCCAGAGCTACATCCCACGTTGCTTCCACTGTCGTGATACACTAGCGGCCTAGATTCGTCCCTCTCCCGGTTAGTAACTTCTGCTTGCGTATCCGATAGATGTTTTCCAAGTAGTGCGCTACAGTCTCCAAAATTAAATAGGTGAATAGTTCGGAAATGTAATCTAACTGTGGCCCGATATATTGTCATGGCTCTCGGAAACTGCAGAGACTCCCGAATCAAGGCCTTGTGGGTTTAGGTAGTTATACTAAATAATCATGTTTTCATAGCATAAGCAACGAGAATCAATAATGTATCAATTTATTGCCTCGAACTATAACCACTTGGGTCAACCAATGTTCGAGTGTCTCGGGGCGCCCTATAAGCTATGGACCCGAGGCCATGGCAAGCAATCTCCAAGACACAAGGCCCGTGACGATTTGCCGATTAGTGGCCCCGCTCTGGCCGGGGAGTGTCGGATCTTGACAGCGTCTCATTCAACAAATGAACGGGCGGGCTGTTTAGTGCGGTTCGCTGACTGGATCCCGGCGACCCTTTAGTCCCAAGTAGCGCCACTGAGAAAAGAATGCCCACAATACAGGTTCCACTTCAACGTGGAGAGCTTCCGCCAAAGCCCTGACTCTGAATCGCGCAGCCGGTCGCGAATGTGATAAGGGCAAAGAAACGTGTCAACTCGGAGCACCGATTTGTCCTTAAGGTCACCTGTTCAGAATTATTTCGAAGGAGCCAAACAAAACCCTAGTTCGTCACCTCAGACAGCCTTCGACGTCCAGCTCCTACAACCCCGCCGCGCCTTGGAAAACTGCTAAGCTTCGGCTCTAATCACACCCCAACCTCCGCCCCGCACCATGGCATCATCAGTGTGGACGCGCCGCCACCCCGTCGGGTATGGTTTGGAGAAGAGCCTAGAAGCTATCCGGGGTCAGGCGAGCCCTGCCCCAATCTCACAGCCCCCGTCAACCGTGAGTGTGCTAGCCTCCTGTGTATGGCCTGTGTTTGTGAAGGCGCTGGAATTAACGCGTCCCCGGCGCCTCTATAGGTCGAAGAACTGAGGCAGCTGGGTGAGTCGTTCACCCTGGCCTCCTTCACTATCGAGGATGCAATGGAGCTGGGCCATCTCCTTTACGCGAGGCTGCACCCCTACGCCGCAGCCAACGGCACGCCTTGCACCATCTCCATCGCGCTGGCGAACAGCAGCCAGGTTCTCTTCCAGGCGGCCGTCGGCCCCGGCACGCTGCCGGATCAGGAGACCTGGATCCAGCGGAAGCGAAACTCGGTGCTCCGCTGGGGTGCCAGCACGTGGTTCCTGCGCGCCAAGCAGAACGGCGACGCAGCAAAGCTCGACGAGTTTCTGGCGAAGCACACGGATCAGCCGGGGCTATATGCTCTTCATGGCGGCGGCGTTCCTATCAGAGTGAAGGGAGTGGAGGGCGTCGTGGCGGTGGTCGTAGTGAGCGGGCTCAAGCAGCATGAAGACCACGGCGTGATCGTCGAGGTCATCACCCAAAATTGGGAATCGTCTTAGTCTGTCGTCATAATGGAGACCTAAAATCGAATTTCCACATTACTGAGAAACAAACGCGCAAATGCTGCTTGCCATGTCCTCCTTTTGGGGTAGCCCCCCTTTCACTTCCCCCGCGCGTAGACGAGGCCTAGCTAGGCCTTCCTTACCCCAACACCGTCTGGAGCTACAGAAGAGCTAGGGTACCTTACCTATCCCGCGACTCCCCGAAGCCCCGTCAGACCTAGAGCTAGGTGGCCATCGGGGATGGCTTCGCCGATATGCCGCCACTGGAACCAATTGGCCTATAAACTGGCCCCTGGCTAGGTCGCGACCAATACTCCGGGGCGGTGTCGTCGACTTGGAGGTATCATGCGCCATCTTTAATCATCTCTCCAGCTTATAGTTCCCTTCGCTCTGCTCTCTAGTACTTAGATCTCTATTTCACTTCATCTGCGTTACAAGCTTCCGTTTGAGCCTCTCGCGACGTTTCTAGACTATTCATCGCACGACATAGCCTCCAAATATGGCAGAGTCGCGTGTGCTGCGCGTGGGCATCATTGGATGCGGCGAGATCACCCAGGTCGTCCACATCCCGACCATCAACCTGCTCGCTCACCGGTTCCGGACCACCTACCTCTGCGACATCTCCCAGAAGTCTCTTGACCACTGCGCGACGCGGACGCTGGGCGGAACGCCCAAGACTACACGGGATGCTGAGGAGCTGTGCGCGTCCCCCGACGTTGATGTCGTGCTCATCGCTAATGCGGACGCTTACCACGTCGCCCACGGGCTCCTCGCCCTCAAGCACGACAAGTATTGCTTGGTTGAAAAGCCCTTGTCTATCTGCTTCCGCGACATCGATCGCCTGCTTGAGGCCGAGAAGACTTCCAAGGGCAAGGTCATGGTGGGTACCATGCGCCGGTACGCCTCAGCCTTTGCCGAGGCTGTGCGGGAGGTCGGCGGGATGGAGAAGATCACGTACGCCCGCGTGCGGGACATCATCGGCCCCAATGCCACCGCAGTGGCCCAGTCGGGTACTTTCCCGCAGAAGTTCGACGACTTCAGCGCGGCAGATTCCCAGGAGCGCGTTGAGCGCGAGGAGGACATCTACACCCAGGCACTCTCTACTGAGTTTGGCGTGCCTGTGACGGCGGGATCCAAGCGAATGCTCAGGGTCCTCGGGGCACTCGGGACACACGACTTGTCAGCCATGAGGGAGATTATCGGCATGCCGAAGAGCGTGACAGGAGCGAACCTCATGCTCCCGACGTCCGGCATGTTCAGCGTGCTCTTCCGGTACGAGAATTTTGGCGTCACATACGAATCTGGGCTGTCAGGCGTCCCGGACTTTGATGCCCACATCGAGGTGTACTCGCCCACCAAGATCGTGCGCGTGCAAATCGACAACCCCTACATCAAGGGTCTGCCTGTGACCATGACGGTGCGGGAGCTGGTCGGCGAGGGCGGCTTCCAGGAGCGCAAGGTCAGGACGACTTTCGAGGACCCGTACACGCTGGAGATGTTGCATTTCTACGAGTGCGTCACGGAAGGGAAAACGCCCAAGACGAGCGCGCTGGACGCGCGGAACGACGTCGAGCTCTTCCGGATGATCCTTAAGGTGGACGAGGCTCGTTTTGCGGCTGAGGCATAAATACGGTCCATAGTAGATGAAATAAAATCCCTCTATACTCAGTTTGACGCTTGTTTCTGCTTTAAAAATGAGATGCCTTGGGGAGTCTATTCTTTCTCTAGTAACATGCCGGCTACCACTCACTCACATTTCGTACTCACATATTGGAGCGGTGGTTATCCACAGAGTGCTACAGAATCTCTTAGGAACGATTATCGTGGTATTGATATACCTAAGCCTCGTCCTGTGGGAACTTGGCCCCTCCCTGTCTCCGAATCTCGTCCATAATCTCCATCACGCGGATCGTCTCTGCCCAGGGCATGATGTCATTCTCCTTCTTACCAGCTGCAATGTCAACAGCGACCGCATCCGCCTCCCAGAAGAAACCCTTCCCCTCTTTCTGCACAGTGTACTGCGTCTTCTTGTGCCCGGCGACCTCGGCGTCTTCCCACTCGGGCCCTGAGGCCTTTTTAGAGTAAACGGTGAAGGAAGAGGGCACCGAGGGGGCAAGACCTTCTACCACGACATATCCGTCCGTCCCTTCGATCTTGCAGAATGCGGTAGGCGACCGGGTGTGCATGGCCGAGGTGACCACACCCTGGGCTCCATCGGGGTAGAGGAGCAGGGCGGAGGACGCGACGTCAATGCCGTCGGAGAGCGTCTGTGCCGCCAAGATCTTGGGCTTCTGGGCCTTCTCTCCCAGTCCCGGATCCAGTCCGAGGAGTGTCCAGGTGAGACTATAGATGCCGATGTCCAGCAAACTTCCGGCGCCGAGCGCGGGGTTCTTTAGCCTCGATTCTGGGCCCAGGGAGGCAATGTCCATGTCCAGGCTGAAGTCACAGAAGACACGCAGGATCTTGCCAATGACCTTTTTCGAGTGCAGCTGATCCTGGAGGTTCGTCACGACAGGGGAAAAGCGCGTCCACATGGCTTCCATGACGAACACACCCTTGGCCCGTGCTGCTTCGAAGACTTGCCTGGCGTCGCGCGCGTTGAGGGTGAATGCCTTCTCGCAGAGAACATGCTTGCCGGCGTTGATGGCATCGAGGCAGTTCTGCTTGTGGAAGGCGTGCGGCGTGCCGATGTAGACGGCATCGACGTTCGGGTCCGCGTATACTTCCTCGTAGCTCCCGTAGACGGTCGGGCTCTTGCCCGGCAGGTTCTTTTCGACGAAGGCGGCGCCCTTCTCTACGGAGGAAGAGCCGATGGCTTGGATGATATGCTGGGCTTTTGCGTCCTTGCGCTCGATGGTCAGGTCCTGGACGAACCAGGACGAGATGAGGCCGGTGGCGATGATGCCCCAGCGGACGGTAGGGAGCTCGGAAGTCGACATGTTTTTTCTGGATGGTTCGAATGAGATTGGCTTGAGTTGGGACGCAGCCCTTCTCGCGCGAGCAGCGTCAAGATATGGGAGACGGCCCAGCGCCGATGCAGGGGGGCCCCTCCGACGCAGCCAAGTTGGGGCCGGCATGACACGCAGCCCAGGATTCCCCGCAGCCAGTTAGCCCGCGTCGCTTATTGCCAGCGGCCGGGTCGCCCGAGCACGGAGTGGAGCTTCCGGGCGTCACCTCGCCTCTGCTCCAACCACGAGTGGGTCTCTACACGGGGGCTTCCGGCCTAGCATGGCAAAGTTTAGGGTCCGGGCTAGTGCCGATTGCTTTAAGCCCGCTACTCCCCGGGAGGGCCCCATTGCCAGCTTGCCGAAATTCGCTGGGCCCACTCCCACACTGGGACGCCAAGATACCTGCTGGGCACAGATCCAGACCGTTCGGGATTGCAGCCGCCGAGTACGAGGCTGCGGTCACGGGCCGCCTGCGAGTCCTGCCGTGTGCCCAAGACAGGGTAGGATAGCATCTGTCCGTGCTGCGGCATCCGCCAAGTGAGGGGTCCATTGCAGCACTATCCATTCGCTGCCTCGCTACTGGGTTAAGTGGGCTGAGGTAGGCAGGCTCATCGCGGCTGGAGAGGACTTGTTACTACTTTGTAGTAAATTCTCTTGGCTTGACCAGTTAGACAATACGAGATCTAGCTGGGGAATGACCTTGCTCTCCTATACTCCTGGGAGCAAATTCTATCAGAACATGCCAAGGATCTCTAGATGGCGTAGATTGACTAAGAGCCGCAGGCGAGCAATCACTATCGAGGGCTGCTGCGTGTCAACCCAGAACTGCCAAGCTAACAATCTCTAGTAAGACTTGGGTCACATAGCAAACGGCTCTAATCTACTCTTGCTTCTCTCGATCCAGCCCTGGAGCTTGTCCCCCACGCTGATAATCGTCCATATATGGCATACGAACTCATCGACATCCCCGATCTGCTCCTTAGAGATCGAGTCTTGCCCGCAGATCGAGGACACCATCCAGGGATCGTGGGATCGACACAGTTCGAGCCAGCGCGGTGCCGAGGGCGCTTCCCATAGGCCCTTGCGGGCGGTCAGCATCACACCCCCCGAGCACTCGGTCCATCCGATTCTGAGAAACTCATACACGCCGAGCGTGAACCCAACAACAATAAACGTACGCCTCGCACTCTCTGTCAGCAACCATGCGTTCCACAACGCCGTGTCGCTACTATACGTCGTTGTGGACTTATCAAGTATTCCTTTGTCGATGCAAAGCGCGGCTTGGTACTCGATGGCTGCGCTCAGCATCTGGCGGCTCCAGTCGTAGAGCACTGGCACGAGGCTCTCGGCGAGCGCGCGGTGGCGAACGCACCCATCCAACAGCCGGATAACCTCAAAAGCTAATAAGGCTTGCACGCGA
The DNA here is from genome assembly GCA_021432635.1 of Thozetella sp. PMI_491. NCBI lineage: Eukaryota > Fungi > Ascomycota > Sordariomycetes > Chaetosphaeriales > Chaetosphaeriaceae > Thozetella > Thozetella sp. PMI_491. Next base: position 144,606 of record MU270044.1, read on the forward strand.
GCGAGATGAGCGACTAGGTTCGACCGTAAATCGTCGCTCGGTGGTATCGACTGAGAGACCAGCTCTGTCGTCCGGTCTTCGGCAATCATGAGAACTAGGTCCTCAGTGTCCGGGGTGCGCAAGGCGTACGCGGAGATGGTCGAGAAAGCGTCCTGAAGACAGCGGGGCAGGCCCGCGGGATACAAACTGGCATGAATATACCCATTGCTTCCTCTGGTGGCCCATTCCCGAAGCATAGCCCTGACGCCTTTCAAAAACGCCTTATGGATTGTGGTGGTCGTGGCGCGCTCGCGGTGATAGCCATGCTCTATGATCCATATCTGCGGCTCGAGAAACCAGGATGGATCTCCCTTCTTACCCAGCAAGAGCTGCTTTTCGGCGTCGGTGTTGGTGCTCTGTGCCAGCAGTGTCTGGGGGGGCACCAGCGGGGGTGGCAGGTTGGAGAGCGAGAATCCCTTGGTCAATTCTGCAGTGCCTAGTCCGCTCCAGCCAGCTAGGTCTAAACTGGGCCATGCATTCAGCTCCTGGGATGGTTGTCCGCTCGTCCTGGGGCTTTCTATCGGAATCGCCTGCGGGTGGCCCACTTGCCGTTTCTTCATAGGTTGTGGGTAGACGCAGTCCACGTCCCTGTCCAAGCATCGCTGACATTCAGGAAGCCGCTTGTCGCATCGCCGCTTCGAGATTGTGCAGGCCGTGCACGCTTTCTGTCGGCGCGAGGCGGGCATGGTAGTTTCCAGGGGCAGGTGGTCAGCGTGGAGTGAGAAATGGAACGACATCCATCGCGAGGCGTGCAATGTCTGGCATAGGACTTTTGGCGATACGCTTTGGGCTGGATTTGTCAGACACGGCTTTCAGGTAGGTCGCTGCATTCAATTCCGAGTCATTGCTAAATTGCTACTTGCTAAATGGGTAGTCCAGCCACCAAGTTGCGAGGTACAGAGGTAATCCACTGTACGGCCGTGCCACCCCCCAAATCCCGGTAGCTGTGGGCCTGAGTGACCAGCCGATCTGCGGGTTTGAGCGGAAACAGAACGGTAGTGCCCTAATACTCGTTCTCCCTACCGCGCCATTTTATTCGCTAAGAATCCGTGCCGCGGAAGTTTTGCGGGTTTCACGCGGAAAGCCTGCGGAAAACACCTTGTTTAGGGACATTCACACTCAAGATATTGAGTACGGAACAAACGGGATTACGCTCCATCGCGAGTCAACATGCATAGCTCCCCATTAGGCTGTGCCAATACGGAGGGTTTGTCATGCTCATTCCCCTCCAGTGGGCCCGAAGCCCGGTATATATATCTGTATTAGATCTTGGTAGCGGAGAGGAGGATATCTTGAACCAGCTATTTCTTCGCCTTTGTATCGCAACTGAGTCCTATTGAACATCGTTTTTTAGTCTTCCCAAGAAACAGCAGCCATGGCAGATGAGAAAGGAAAGATTGTCATGGGTGGTGTTGCCTTGACAATGACCAAGACCATTCACACCGAGCCCAGTGACACGATCTCTCCCTTGAGGCCGGAGCTTTCGCAGAAAGGCAAGACGGTACTCATAACTGGAGGAGCAACTGGTCTCGGATATCCCATGTGTCGTGCGTTCGCCCAGGCTGGCGTTTCTACTATCGTTATTTGCAACCGTCGGGCCATCACCATGGCCACTGCAGCCTCGAAGCTCATGGGCGAGTTCGCCGACAAGGGTTTGCGGGTCATTTGCCTCGCCTGCGATGTTGGCAAAGGGAATGAAGTCGAATCGCTCTGGGAGAATCTCGAGAATGGCGGGATTGTTGTCGACATCTTGGTTCTGAATGCCGGGGTGAATACCGTGTCGGTGCCAATTCTCAAACTTGGCATCGACCAATCGTGGAGAGAATTCGAGACCAACGTCCGCGGCCACATCCACTTTGCCCAGAAATTTTATAACCAAAAGCATCGTGATGCTTCCAAGCAACTAGTATGGCTACGTCTTGCGCTCTTGTCTCTGCAGTTCAAATGTCTGACGCTCAATAGACACTCGTCAATGTCTCAAGCGGTGCAATCCACGGTTTTCAAGCGTCCGGGAGGGTGCCTCATTGTAGGTCATAATTCTTTCTATTGCCCTCACCCTTCGGAGCCTCCAGAGATGTCTGTCTGACAAATGGATATCCGTGTGGCTGCCCTGCTACACATCTTCCACGAATTCCTGCCTCATCGCCGGCCACTATTGCTAATATGAATGATAGACAGCTTGACGAAGAACTCTGGGACACTTGCGATACAGCAGATTGCAAAAGACGTTGATCCAGAGGACATGCAAGTCGTCAGCTTCCATCCAGGGCTGGTTTTCACCCCCATGTTAGTATTTCTTAAAGCATTATCCCTGCCTTGAGCACGGTGGGCCGCGCGCGACTTTGCTTCATAGTTCAAACTCGCCCCAACGGTCCTATTTAATTCATTTTGGATATGGCTAATGCAGGAAACTTACAGGGGCGAGGGTCTTGGTGTTAGCAAGGACGCATATCCTTGGGACTCGGGTAAGCACCATTAAGCCCTAATGCGCAGAGCTGTGCTAATATGAGGTTTCAGAGGATCTCCCTGGACATTTCTCGGTGTGGGCTGCTTCTAACGAGGCTAAGTTCCTGCACGGTCGGTTCGTGTGGGCTACATGGGATGTCGATGAGATGAAGGGTGTCGAGTTCCGTCAAAGGCTGGAAGAAGATCCGAGCTTCTTGAAGATTGGCGTGCATGGCTTATGAATGTGAGATCGCTCCCTAAAAGGAATCTTGTACGCTTCTCAGGGACAGTTCCTAACTATATTTTGAGTACTTAACAGAACCACAGATTCGTAGAAGAATATATTGACCTAGATATTGGTAGCTTCAAATCATGCTTTATTTATCAAGATAGGTCGAGAAAAGGGCCCAGAAGAGCCCAGATTCGAGTGATCAAGCAAGGCTCTTACGGTGGACGGCAGAAAATTCGTACATGAGAGTTACTAATCACGAAAAGAAACAAGGGCATCGTTCATCATCCAAGAACACTGAACGTTAGTTTGGTCGTGGGAAGAGATGCGGTACCACGTGTCATAGTTTCCACCTAAAGGCAGGGTTCTTCCAGTCCAGATCTTCAATCTGGCCCTGATCCAAACCGGCCAGCTCAGCATCAACGTCTTTGGCATCTCTTCGTTTGTTGTCTGTTTTCATCCACCACCACGTTGCCGTAGCCACCAATAGCCATGCGGAAGACGTAGCTAAGTTGAGCCCATTGCCAATAGGATAGTCCGGGCCATCCCACGACAGAAAGGACCACTATGGCCGAGGATTCCAGCTGTCAGTATTTCTTGTGCGATAGAGACCTCCATCGTGGAGCGGAATGGATACCCACAGTTGCTATCAGGCTGCCGATATTTGCGAAGAACATGTTTGTCCCTATCGCCATAGTCCGGGCGCTATCGCTGACCACATTGGCACTGACCTGCGAGTGCGTCAAGGCGCCGGCAGTGAAAGCAGTGCTTGCAATAAAGAACATTGCTACATAGCGCGCGGTTGCATCGCGAGTTGAAAGGAATACTGCGCCAGGACATGGTTAGAACTATCATGCCATACAGTGGGGAATTGCAGTACGCACTAATATAACCAATCATCACCATTGGGGCCCCTATGATCAAGTACACCTGCCTCGAATCGGTTTTCCAGCTGGCGAAGCACATGATCAGCATACAAACCGCACCAACCCTAGAAGAAATAATGTCAGTTAGCCACTAAAGAAACAAGCAGAAGCGCTCTAAAGGGTCCTACAAGTATGGTGGCACTGTGTAGAGCTGCTGCTGTACTACAGTTTTACCCGGATATATCGTCCTCACTATTGTAGGAGCAAAATATGCCAGCCCGTTGACGGTTATCGTCTCCAGCAAGAAGGTCAAGGCAGTCATGAGGACGACCGGATTTGCGACTCCACTCCAGAGCTTTTTCGCGTCAGGCTTATCCAGAACGGATGCCACGGATATACGCTCGGATTTGATGCGGGCAATGGCAAGGTCCTTTTCCTCCTGCGAGAGCCAGCGTGCCGTTTCCGGCCGATCCGTAAGGAAAGCAAGGCATAACAGGCCCACGCAGACCGAAATAATACCCTCGATCACGAAGATAATGCGCCAGGAGCCTCCAGGCAGGTTGCCGAAGTGCGAGATCGAGAGAATACCGGAGGCGAGCAAGCCTCCAAAAGCCCCAGCTAGAGGTGCCATGGCGACAAAGATGGACATCCGGAACGTAAGCCTCCACATAGCACTCCAGTCAGCACTCCGCTTCTGTCCTTTGCCCGGGTTATGATTCCTAGAACAGAGGAAAGGGGAGAAGGACTCACTCAGATCGCCGATACCATCGTGACAAATAATACTTGCAAATGTTAGCATGCGCAGGCTCTTACTTTCAGACCCGCCTAGATGCTCTGACGGAGCACGATCCAGATTCCAGCCTAGTTGTTCAAATGACTAGAATGAGACAATATAGAGAACTCACAGCTATGCCAGGCATCATGCCGGCCTCGAACATCCCTAGGACAAACCTGACGCCGGCAAGCTCGCTAAATGAATGAACATAGGCAGTGCCAACTGAGGTAGCCCCGAAGCCTATAATGAGGATCGGGAGATACCAGCCGGGTCCGACCACCTTGCAAACATAATTTGACGGAATTTCGAACACAATATACGGGATGTAGAAGATGCTGTTCACGGCGTTGTAGTCGTTGCCCTGGAGACCTAGGTCTTTCTCGAGCCCAGCCAAGCGAGCATTGCCTAATACGCGTCGTTAGAGATCACTCCACTAGTAGTGAACACTGAGATATACATCTACATACCTATGTTTGCGCGGTCGATAAAAGCAAACTACGTCTGAACGTTAGCATATTCTTCTGGGAGGGAACTCAGAGTAGGTCGGGGGGGCAGAAATGAGTCTCCAGATATGCGCCATCCGCTGCCTGAAATTACAATCGAAAGTAGATTCGAGGAAGAGGAGCCGCATATGTTGATACTGACCAAGAACAAGAGAGCCGCTAGAGGCACGACCGCGAAATCGATCTTGAGACGCAGACGGGCCTCTGCTTTGGAATCAAAACTCGCAAGTGCAACACCATATCTAGTAATTTGTTCGTCAGAGACGTGCATTGCGCAAATTATCTTGGGCGTTTTCACTTGTCTGTTGCCGCGCGCCCCTCCTGAGCAAGACCTTGGGCGTCGAGGTCCAAGGTTTTCGACCTGGCCTCGGTGCCAGTGTCATCCGTCACGATTGCGACTGGCTTCTCCATGGCGTGTGCGTCCGTAACCATTGATTAGCGATGGTCAGATTGGAAGCAGGGATGCTCCGTAGCTGCTGGGGGATGGTTGATTTATGCTAAAACCCGTGGCTATTATTTACCAACACATGTTCCCCGTAAGGTGCGGCCGCCAAATGCAGCGGCCCTTGTTCGTGCCCATGCATATGCAATGCACGCACAACGTCCCGGAACAGGACATATTCAGCTGTCACGAAAATTAGAGGAGAGTCTTGGTCGCCTATACGTGGTCAATCAATGTTAGGGTCCTCCACTTAACGGGCCTTGGCAAGTTGAATTGGATTCGCTCACGAGGGCACGGTCTACCATGGGCCAGTAAAGTCTGCGTCGTTATCGCACATTGGGTTGCATTCGGCGGGTGCTGATTCAGCGATCATCTCCCGATACTTCTGGGGTACAATACTACCGTATCCTAGAAAAAAGCCTATATTCAGAGACGGCCGTGCTGACACGCAACCCGCAACTAGCCCCAATTGTCCGCGTAGCCGTGCTATTCGTCGGTAGGGGCTTCAGTTGCCCATTATGTCTTTGCGCCGTGTTAGCGAGCAAGATTTGCTTACTATTCCGTGGCCTCAATGGGACGTATGGCGCCTAGATGTTCGTCACCGATACAACTCATAACTATATATGTATGCCAAGGGACGGTTGGGCACCTACCATCTTCCCCCATTAGGAAAATTATCCTATTATACCAGGACACATAGCGGACTCGTTCGGTCAGGGATAGCAGATATCTCACGCGACTTGTAGATCCTCCGTTGATAGGGTCTAAATAACGGAACCATATTTTGGCAGGGATCTTGCTCTCTGCATTGTCGTCGATTTACCCCTACCAAAACGGCTGTAGGTCGGGGTGTTCCCACGAGCAAGACATCACAATAAAAAGCCTGCTCGAACATAATCATAACAAAAGAAACCTATCAATCACAAACATGGGAAGGGCGAAGAGACAAGGGTTCCAACAACCCGGTGAATTTAAGATGAATGCCAATTCTAGTAAAATAGAGAGACAGGGGAAGAAAGTAACGTGCTCTCGGACCTTGACCTCTACGGTAGTAGTCAAGTATGTCCACCCCGGTAGACTAGCGGGAGAGGTACAGAATATAGGCTGACAAAATGGAGGGGGAGCTAGTGGCGAGTGTGGCCTCAATGCTGCCCCACGCTGACACAGCGTCGCTCGCCACGCCATAACAAGACCATACTCCATAGTATCATCTAGCAGGTCCAGGTCCATATGTCCCGTACTGAACCGACCTCAATCAGCCGGACCAGTGATCCCTCGAGATATCCATGCTTTGTCTGGGGAAGGTGGATATGAATAATATCACAATAAGCGTCACAATAAGGGTTAGGGTTGGCTACGGCCGAATCAGCTAGGCCAATTGGTTTCGGGGCTAGGTGATGTTGTCACTCCAATTCCAAAAATGGATAGTTCATTTAAAAAGCTAAAATTACATGTCAGTAATAAATACCTACGATTGGCCAGATGGCGGAGTGGTTAACGCGACAGACTAGAAATCTGTTTCCTTCGGGAGCGCAGGTTCAAATCCTGCTCTGGTCGAGTTTCTTTTTTTTACTTCTATTATAGAAGCTTAATCCCCTTCTTTCTAACCCCGAGTCATTCTTTTTGAACCGATAAATTGTGGTCTGTATACGCTGAATAATATTGTTGGAATAATATTTTCTGTAATTTCCTTATATGCCTTCGTGCCCAAATTGGATATTACGGAGGTAAACGCCTGACTCCGAGCACCCAATTCACTACTGCGTAGTCTTCAATCCAGCCCCTACGGAAGACCAGGATCTAGAGATTGGCTCGTTTTACCTCTTTTTAATTCCGCCCAGTTTCTGACAGCGTATGGCTTCGAGGCTGGTTTGGAGCTTAGTGGAGCGGTTCTAGTGGGGGCTTAGCCCCCAGTTCCCCGCCACAGGCAGTGTTTAGTCACGATAGCAGCGCCGACAATTTGAGGTCTGGCTGCAGTGTAGCAATAGGAATAGCACTAAAGATGTAGGGCCAAGGCGGACAGCAGTCTATAAGGAGTGACTATGGTAGGCAGTTCTACTGAGCAAGAACAAATCTCTGCCTCCCATCTGGGCCTCTTTAAGTTGGTGTGGACTGGAAAGATCCGCGACTTGTTTTAGTTACTCCCATGATGGAAAGTTTGTTGAGCCAGGCTGATGGTAGCCGAACGGTAAGGCTAGCTGCAATGTAGAAATCCGAGAATTCTGCATGGACTGCCTGTTAGGTTTCTTTGCTTTTCTTTTCGAGGGAGGGACTTGCTCCCACAGACGTGAAGATGAGGTGTATGAACTTACTAGTTCAGGTCAACAGCACGCTTCTCCTCTGGCGAGCGCTTGTCCCAGCGCTTCTCTTCCTCTGGCGAGCGCTTGTCCCAGCGCTTCTCTTCCTCCGGCCAGCGCTTATCCCAGCGCTTCTCTTCCTCCGGCCAGCGCTTATCCCAACGCTTCTCCTCCTCCGGCCAGCGCTTATCCCAGCGCTTCTCCTCCTCCGGCCAGCGCTTATCCCAGCGCCTCTCTTCCTCTGGCCAACGCTTATCCCAGCGTTTCTCCTCTTCCGGCCAGCGCTTATCCCAGCGTTTGTCAGCCGATGGCCAAGCAACGGCAGAACTAGCGAGAACAGCCAGGATGACTCCAGCGGCGAATTTCATAATGTAATATATCGCTAACGCGGATGAATTTAACGAGGTTTGGTTATGTAAAAAATGGAGTTGAAGTGTAGCCTCAGGTAGCGTTTTCTTGAATCTGCGGTGACAAGATAAAATTCATATTCCTTTCAGGAAAGTTGGAGGGTATTTATACACTTCTTCTCGGATGGTCTAGACCGTCGGACAAAGGCTTCGTGGAGTAGATGATCGTCTAATTACCGATTAGGTGACCTTGGACTACTACATCAGGAGATATGAAATCAGCCAGTCGGGTGTCTTCGGACGTAGTTGTCGGGCATGCACTAGTCCGAGTGCTGACGACTTTGGTGCCAAGATGCGAGCTTCCGAACAACAAACATACAATTTATGGAAATTAATCTTCAACTGGTCATAAATTTCGTAGCATTTTGGAGCTGTTTGTCTGTGTACCGAAGCTAGACATTGCGGGGGCGGATACTCGGCACATCGTCGAGTTGTCTGACGTTATCGACGCCCAAGTCGGGCCTGCTTATATTGAACGGCGACTCGCCATCCCAGTAGACTTTGAATATCCCCTATCGAACGACCAACCGGCTCGATGCCGGCGCCTCCCCTGTCGTGTATCACTTAGAAATGTTAGCTACATAAGGAAAGAATTACAGACATGTTGATGTTGTGCGAGGTTCTTGACCAGCATGAAACATCTCGAATCGGCAGGTAGTCAGATAATTTTTGGGGCGTTCAAGTGTAGGCGGCGCGTGGATCTATCTACTACCCTAAATGTTGCGAGAATGGAGCGAGACATTATCCCTTCCTAAAACTTCAGAGGGAGCTCATGCCCCGCCCCCCAAGAAAACACGCGCCTTTCCGTATCACTTTTGCTTTCTATATTATCCCTCTTCATATTCTCAACAGTCTCACCTTGTGTGTCCTTTAACCAAACCTGTGTGTTCTGTCTTGGCCCAGATCTTCCTGCGATTCGGATGACCTACACTTAGAGCCACTGTTTCAATGTTTTCTAAGGACAAACGCCGCGTGGCAATGGTGTCTCCGAGAGATACCGTGTATGAGGAGCTTCTCCAAGCCGAAGAACCTTTGCCAGGACATTTTGATCGAAAAACTCTCCACTTCGGGCTCTCGCCATTCGAGAATATCCGCGCGTTGGTTTGGATCACCATCAACCTGGTAATACTCTTGGTACTTGGATTTGCAGTGTTAGTCTTGTACCATTATCCTCGTGACTTGTCTATGAAGCTATATTGTAAGTCCAAGATACGATATTTAGTTGGTGACTAGGCACTCATTAACATATACTGTAGCGCCTGCCCAAGACGTCGTCAAGTATTTTGTTACGCAACCGCATGACTCGGTTCATAATAAGAATATTTATATGAACCTCCTGCCGGATGGGTCGCGGAATCCTGACGTCGATGAACGTTGGGAAGCCCTCTACGCCCGTAAGATACTTTACCTGCACCAAATCTGCGTGCACATGTTGTCTGACTCGCAGTTCTGAAATAGCGTACATGGCCGCGGCCATCACGCCGGAAGAGGCGAACCGCCTCCCATCTAAGACAATGCGCCTCCCTGGTAGCGACAATGCCTACGTTATTGAACTTGAGATCTTCCATCAGCTCCATTGCCTCGACTCCATTCGACGCTCGCTATTCCCTGCGACCGGCCATAGTGGCGGCGTGAAAAGTCACTTCGGGGACGGAGACAAAGATGCACATTTGCCGAGCCATCTTGGTATGTTCTACTTTTGCCTTGTATCCATATACCTAACGTACATTTACCATCTCATCTTCCTTCGACATTGATTCACCTATCTCGTCCTTCCTCATTCTCTCGCGATCCAAGCCGGTGGGATGTGATACCACGGCGACCACATGGCAATTGGAGCTAACCCAAGTGCTCTGATCAGATCATTGCCTTGATTGGATCCGCCAAGGTCTTATGTGCTGGGTGGACGTCACCCCAGTCACTTGGGAGTTCGATCCGGAGCTGGGATATCCGGAGACACAGATCCCTCACCAACGTACGTGCCGTAATTGGGATAGGGTGACAGCCTGGGCTGAGACCCGAAGTGTCCCTGAGCCACCGTTTAAGAAGCTTGGGCCGTTCACACCGCCCACAGAGGACTACTGATCCTTGATCACCTGGAACATGCGAAATGGATAATGCGAGATAGTATTACGCCTAGTCATTTAGCTACCTAATCTTCTTTGGAGGTTGACTCTTAGTTTATGGTAAATCACGAGGTGTTGTCTACCTAGCTATTACGATACCGAATGGTTCTTTTAATAGCAGATACAAGAGTGTAACTTTGAACTGGTAGGCCGACTCTAAGACGGTTCGGTCAGATGAGGAAATACATAACTGAGGTTATATTGATCCGCACTCCTAGGACGAGATTGCCGACGAGACCGGCGGAACTTTACTCAACTACTAAACCTACCGACACTATCGTTAACAAGGTAACTTCATGGGGCGGCATCTATTAGAGCAGCGTCGTTGGTATTACTAGCTTTATGCCTTTAAAGACTTTCTAGGTTAATCTCTCGTTCGACAGTTATTACCATTTTGATCGCCGGGGGTATATAGATGTTACTTCTCCCGTGTTGATTGTAGATGCTCCTGAGATCGTATCAAAAGTCATCCGGACCTCAACTGACCATCAGTTGTCAAGAGTGTTTTGTGCGCGGTCCAACCCCAAAACCCTCGAGTCTCACCCCACGTCAGCAGCTGCCATGGCTGTGGTTCGGTTGGAGAGCGGGGCGAATGAGACGCGACGACCCCGCGCACCTCGAACTTCAGCGCAGACTATCGGGACAGTTTGCAGTAGAGCCGCGTAGGTGTGAAAATAGTATCTATAAAAGATAAAACAGCATGTGAAAGAGGAATCTAGGCGGTCGGAGCCGTGATCGTCTTGTGTTCACCCCCAAGGGTTGTGGGTCTCTTGCAGGGCAATAAACGCTGTGACAGCACGCCCATCACATTTCGGACCGCCCCACGATACCCCGGTACACCTACGACCGCACTCTCTCCTCTTTGCCTTTCTCTACAAGGGCGTCCAGTTGCTTCCAGGCAGCCTCCGCCACGCTGGGCACGTCAACGTGCGCTATAAACCCCTTGCCGTTTGGCCCATAGCCATCCTCGTCGTCTCTTAGCCTTGGGATCTCGCCCATAAGCAAATCCACAAATCGGGACATGCTCCAGAGTGATGCGCCTTGAGAGTCGAAGCTCGCGAATTCGAGCGACGACCATATGTCGGTAGCCTCGGGAGATTCTCCTCGAACCGCTACCCTTGGGACAAAGGTCGGCCAGCTGACGAAGCGGGGGGGCGAGGCGTGGTCCTCGTACACTTTTTCGAACGACGCCACAGTCCGCCTGCACATGGTGGGATCTTGAACCACGATGACGGATCGTGGGGAGTGAATCCCGAACGTCTCTAGTACCTTTCGTGACTCGGATGCATTGGCTCCGCAATTGGTCGATCGATCCTCTACCACGATCCTCAGGCCGCTCTGGCTCTGAGGCTCTTGCGGCGGGGCGTCTAGCACCTTGAGTCCGAACCACTGTTCTGCTATCTTCTGAATCACCCGAGATTCTGGCAGCCCCTGGGCGGCATCGGCGATTTCCTTGTATCGCGGATGCTTTGCGACTGCCTCGTAGAGGAAGGAAGTAGAGTGCCCAACGCCGCCGCAGAGTACCAGCACAAGATTCCTCTCTCGTCTACCGGAGCCCGGCATGTTAGCGAGGTTTCCTCGGTAAGGTATTCAACTTACAGGGAAATTTTGGCCGGGTCAGAGGACCCATCGGGTCCCGTAGTATCACTAAGGGCCGTAAAGACCGTATCGGCGATGCTGAGGACTGCCGAGGCGCAAAACACAATGACATCGGTGGGTGTCGAGGCACCTTCGCTGACTTCCGGAGGCGGCAGCCCGTCTAGGAACCGATCGACATCTGAAGCGATGCGGATCTGCTCGTACGCCAAGAACGCAGACAAGTAATTGATAGCGTCGGCAGCTTCCTCCATGGCATCATTGGACGGCGGGGTCATCCTGATGTGTAGGCACGGCGGCTGGCCTGGGAGTGCTCGTCTGTTGGGGCTTCTGGCCGTGTTCTTTTCAGCTTGTCTCAGGGGCCCCGCATAGCCGAAAGATGTGGCGACCAAACTCAACTACACGTGATACAAGTTCGTTTAGCGTGAAGGATTGTGTCGCACGATTGCTGACACTAGCAAGACACCATGGGTTGGGCGGCAGTGTAATCCCGATAGTCAAAAAGGGAATGCGGAGAAAAATAATGGTGTAGTTATTGGATAGCGTAGCTCTCGTTAAGGGACACCAGAAAAAGTCCAAGTCATTCCCCTCTCTGGGAACAGGCTAGACGCTCAGTCACCTTTGAGAATAGAATCAGCGATCTTCTCGGCCAGCGCATACAGGGTCGCCTGTGGATGCCCCGGCAAGGAAAATAGTTGTATCGAGGCATCAACGACTCGCAAGCCATTCACGCCGAAGACCTTCGCCATCCAGTCCACCACAGCCCCGACGCTCGCATTAGTGCCCATCGCATTAGTTGAACATGCGTGCTAAATCTGAATGATATTATTCCTGATGAAGCTTAATATCTCTCCGTCTGTATGCACCGGTATTTATCGGTCGTGAACGCCCTCTCCAATTGCCGTTCGACACTCTCCCTACTCCCGAAGCCAACATAGCAGACGCCATGGACGACCAGAGATTTCTTAAGATTCGCGGAGTACGGGATTTGCAGGCACGGGAGCGCAAATCGTACCACGTGGGTAAGTACGGCATGACCACGGGCCTCACCTTCGGCATCGTCGGTGAAATTGAAGCGATTCTCCGCGAGCCATGCGCTGGGGCCGGAGAGGTTATCTCTTGGGCGTTGCTCATCGTGTCGGCTAGCCGCAAGACATATCCCGGCCAGCCCTTTTCTGCGCATGGAGACTCTGGCTCAGGCATTTTCGACCTCTCTGGGAATCTTGTTGGCGTTTTGGACGCTGGACAAGAATCGCACGAGGTTCGCAGGTGTGGCAAAGCATACACAGAGGAGGAACCGAAATTGCCACCCATAGGCACTCCAGTGACTGCAGCGCCCACAGATTTCACAGGATTTGACGAGTCGTATGGACTTTCGAGGCAAGAGACTGAGAAACCCGCTGTTGACGTGACCTTCGCGACGCCCATGGAATGGCTGCTGGAAGACGTCGAGGACTTCACCGGCTTGAAACCCGAGATAATCTAATTTGACGGAAAGTAGTGGCGCGAGCGGATGGACGAGATCGATGCCTGCCCTTTACGGTGGCAAGCCCCAAGGGGTGGCATGAGGTGGTGTTGTGTGCCCAGGAAAAGAGAGGAGAGTTCGATGCCCTGCCCACAGTGGTGGTAAGCCCAAGGGGGTGGCATTAAATATTTGACTTCGGAATTGCCTTGCTTGGGATTTGGAATCATCTTTGGATGAAGAAAGAGGTGGGAGCTCGTCCTTGAGACTGGCCTTGACGTGGCGATGGGCGTTAGTAGTCGCTCGAGCGGTGAAACCAACGAGTCTCAGTCGTGGATATAGTATAAGCAAACAAATTTGGCTGTTGCAGACGTTTCCTCTTTCTCTGTGGTCTGTACACGGCGGTGCCTTATCCTGTGCTAGGGTTCAACGCATCATGGCATGTAAACTGATCGGGGCATCTGAACTTTTGGAAAATTTTAAACATTAACCGGGATTGTATCAAGAGTAGGCGAAAGTCTCCATATTTTCGGTAAATTCGCATGGGGTGCCTTGATGTACGTGCTACATACAAATGCCCATAACGTATAGCCTAGGTCGTCGGCATCGTCGATACGGAGGCAAAGCATCCGAAGGCCACGTGCAGACCACTTCTCCTCCCAATGGTTATCACTGTTCCCACCTATTTCTGTTTCTTGGAAAGACCTGGGCGATGATATCGAGTCTTGTTAGACTGCCATATCTCCATGACCTCAATATCTCAGACGACCCGACTTGTAAGATACTACATTGATAAATCCTACTAGGTCGCGTATTTTATTGGCTCATTGAATCGTATTCGGTTGAAATCGAATGCATCGGTCGCTAATTAACTCTCTCACAAAGGGCATGTCGTTGATACTTGTATTTGGCCAATCGCGGAACTCGGATCCGCCATCACTCTATGCAGCGTTCCCGCCATCCGTCCCATTGTCTCATATGCCTTCCCATCTCTAGGATCGAAGAACAGGAGTCAAAGGACACCCAGGGTCAATCAAGGATCAGCACAGACCGCGAGTGGCTCCGGCCACAGCAAGCTCAACGACTCTGCGCAGCGTAGCAACGAATCCGGTCCGAGTTGGTTCCCGTACACTGAGCTAGATGATATTGACAAGGAATCTCAGAAGACGGCACGTGATGATGGCCTGTCGAGCAGAGACCGCATTATTTGGCCAGAAGGTTCTCAACTTCCGATTGCTCATCTGTACATGGGCGGAAACGCCGCATAGTGTTCTAGCAAGACAGACAATAACATTCATTTACTCTACTGCAAGATTTTGCGCCACTTGTCACCTTTCCTAATCTGTTTGGCGTTGATAACATGTTATCGGTATGCCAAAGGAAAACTTTGAAGCAAGGAAATAATGCTAGTCGAGTAAGGTCGCTAAGCTTACAGGGCTCTGGAAGCTGACACACCAATCCCCAGCAGTGCTAATTGTCACGACCACATTGGAAGCATTTACGCAAAAGGATTCTGCGCCTAGACCTCCAAAGGTAAGAATCCAGAAATCTATCACACTTCCTGGCGTAGAAGCGGTCATGGGCTCGGCTTTTGTGGAGTCCTACACACATGACCTGATTCAGGCCGCCGCTTCTATCCGTTACGGAGACTCACTTCTGTTAGCCTACAGTCACGAGTCCTACGTAATCACAGTGTGTCGCCACCGTAGTCGTTTATTCTTCTATAAGCGGCGAGGTCTGCAGACTAGCCATGAGGCTCACATCATCATATTTTATTGTTACGCAGTCGGATATTCTTCCCTAAAAGGTAAAGCCGAACAATAAGAGGCTTAGCCATAGCTGTACCATGAGAAGCCGAGCGTCTATACTCCTATAATCGGCTAATTACACCAATAGCGAGCAACTTACGAGGGGATAATGCTCTCGTGTATAAAGGGGGAGATCAAGGACAACTAACAGCGAGTTATTTTCTAGTCATTCGCAATTTGCAGATCTACAAAAGTAAACCCACATCAACAGTCTCCGTTTCACATAAAGTATATACCTGCCATAATGTCGGCATCGAACAAGGAGCAACGGCATGAGACAGCGGTCGACCCAATCCTCTTCCCACCGATCAAAGGGCCAACGGAAGCTCTGAGGGCATTTGTTGATGACGTTTTCAACACTGTACTTATCCAGCAAAGCACCGTCGTGTTAAACGCCGCCATCAAGGAGTATATGAGCCCTCTTTACACTGAAACGTATGGTATTCTTTTGATCGTACATTTTAATTCTAAGAGGCATCGTTACTGACTGATTCCCTGCCCGCAGAGCAAACGGCGAATTCGTAACACACAACGAATGGCTAAAGATTATTATGCTGCAGCGGAAGACGCTTTCCAACCTTTATGTGATCGAAAAGAAGATCATTGTAGTACCAGCCGATGAGAAGGGCCTCACGGGACAAGTGGTTCACATTGCAAAGATTTCTGGGGACGAGGAGGGAGTAGGAAAATTCACGGGCGACTGCGTGGGCAACTATCGAGTTGGCCTTAAAAAGAATGGGAAGATGCAAATTGAGGATGCTAATGGGATTGCAGCCATTTATCTTGTTAAAGACTAAAGGGCCTTCGTACGCAGCAAAGATGGCGGGACAGGAGGAAGGGATTTATATATTTGAATGTGATTTCTTGTTGTCCTAATCGCGGCGCGAATACAGCTGTGGTGTAACCCTTAACCCACTTAGCCTTATTTGACCCGAAGCTAGAAGTACGAAGCCAGCGGCATGAAACATAAGTCACCACTACGGGGTAAGTACCTTTTCATATGGTATATTTTGCTAAGTAAATGTTTCTAACCACCCCCTACTTCCTACTCAGGTATCAATATCCGCTTTCAAAACACAGATGCTGGCATCTTAATCGCGCCTGGAGGGGCTCGCAGCCCAAAGAATTCCGCATCTGTATGCTGAGTCGGAGGGATCCATTCATTCATGTCATGGTCATAGTTGAGACACTTGCGGCTGACGTTGAAGTCAACCACCGGAAAATCTTGGCCTTCGACCCAGGAGGCGAGATAGACATCCACACTAGCCTTGCACTGGAGCGATTGCACCAGCGAGTGCAGACAGTGTAGGAAATGTTGCTCGACGGGCCATTCCATCGCACCGTCGAAGTAGGCATCCGGATACATGGCCTTGCGTACCATATTTAGGCAGTGAAGGTCATGTTGGGCTTGGGTCATGGCGAAATATCTCTCTTCGCCATGTTCTAATACAAGTCAGCATGGACAGTAGGGTATCCCAGCCTGTGCAACTCACGCCACTTCTCTGGTGCAGCCACAGCTATTTCTGGATCTTTCCCAAGCCGTCGAACTTCATCTTCTGTGATGAGGAATATTCGACCGTTTTTATGAATATATTCCCATGCTGCGTCGACATCACTTGAGGGGCTTTGCCTATATACCGATGGCGGCGTATTGTGGGAATTTGCGAAGGCGCTCTTCAGCCATCGCTCTTCGAAATGCATTTCTCGGCGTTCAAGCAGTGGTGCTGTAGTTTACGTTAGTCTCTAGTCCGGATGTCTTCTTATATCTCTTCCTCACACCACGCATTTGTCGCCACGACGAGCTCATGATCTGAAGGCCGCCGTTGGATCCCGCACCACGAGGTCCAGATGAAGAATAGGCAGGTTGGGATGACAAGAATCTGGCAGAGGAATACCAAACATGTCCCTTTTGGGATAGGAAGGATATTATCTACACGGCTCTCTCCTTCCTAGCCGTTGTCAGTATAGCCTGGTTGCCCACCGTAGGAAAAGCCGAGGACTGCTGGTGCCATATCACTTACTTCCAAGGTTCCATTGCCTTCTTCAATACCGATATCTCGGTGTTTCTTCATTTCGAAAAATCTTGCCATATAGCCTTGATTTGGAGAGCGTCGAAGGCTTCCTGTCGTCCAAGGGTAGACCGGCAATAGAGCATCTAAAGCCTTTGCAGGTGCCGCATCACTATGGAGTAAACGATAGAACTGTTTGCTAGAATCTTGTTTGACTCGAGCTCGGCTTACTACTGCGTGTTGACGTGAGAATTTCAGCGACCTCGGTGCAAGCCAGCGTACAATCCCACCTTCCGCTACTGGATCCAAGGATCTTGTACGCAGATAGTTACCTACTTAATCCAGAGCAGTGCGTGGCAAATCGGCAAGTAATTTCCATTTCGATCGAAGGCATACTGAGTACATCTCTAGAATATTCCCGCGGGAATGCTGGCCGCACCTATGGTGGTACTCGGATATTTGACGCAGCTTACCGAAGGATCTAGGCCGTGCTTCGCGTTGGCAGCCGCCACCTGCCTAACACGCGATAGCCAGAATCAAGCATAAAACAATTACAAATGGCTGTGCCACCTTTGAGCGCTTTCCGCCATTTCTCACCGTTGCATTCTCTCTAGCGACCTGGTGATTCTCGTTTATAGTGGGTGGGGGACACAAGCGCCCAGGGGCATGCAGAGAGCTAGAAGCTCCACAACAACTCATCGATCCTATGGTCCTCATATTATACATACACTCCTAGCGTACCCCTTTCATATCTTCACGCCCTGGCTCCTCAGTAGTTGTAGAGGAGAGAAGTACTTGGCCTTGTGATACGCTCCTCCGCCTCTTAGCTGTCCTTTGATCATATGCTGCAGTAGCAGAATATCGCTTCACCTAAAACAAAACCGTGGACATGAGCTCCCGAGGGGACTACGCGCCGCTTGCAAAGGGTGATCTCGCACTCACAAGCCATGAAGATGAGCGCACTAACAGCACAGATTCGGTAGGCCTAGCTCTACGTATATTTCTGCCTATCGAAATAGTCAATGCTGAAATTCACAATCTCTTAGACTCAATTCGAATACCCAGGCAGCCGTACTCGCCCTTCTTGGATACCCTCTCCATGGCTTCTTCAATCCATGAGATGGCTCGCCATTGTGGACGCAGCCCTTATTATCGCAACCTTTTTCATTTACACCTACTCGATCTTTGGCGTGATGGGATTGACCGATCATGAACTAATTGTGGCTACCAACTCGTACTGTGAGTGAGAGGCCCCGTGCCCCCCCACGAGAGTTTCGTATCTCATAACTGCTAGCGCCTCTTCTCAGTCGTACCAAAATTGAAATGCGGGACGAGATGATCAAAACTGCCTTGATTAATAGGCATAACGAGGGCGGGCCTTCCCTTCTGCGTGAACCTCCATCCCCCGAGGTCGACGAAGCATGGCGCCGCTTACACAAAGGAGACCGACTGTATGTAATCAGCGAAGAGGAGGTACGCAAAATGGGAAAGGATCCCAGTGTTGTAATCAAGGCACCTCTCGAGTGGGGTAGGTTTTCTTTCATCGAGCATCCTTCTCCATGAGATTTGGAAAGAAATCGGCTAACAAGAATACACCTAGGCTACGGTGACGGTCAATATTTAGCTGTCAATCAGGGACAGCACGATATCCACTGCCTCAATAACATAAGAATGTGGATATATGCGGAACATTATTATGGGAACAGGACGAAATACTACGAGATCCATGCACAGCATTGCCTTCACACGCTGCTGCAAACATTTCAATGCAAATATTCTACCGACGTATATACGGCCTTTTGGGTGGAAGGATCTCTGCCGCCGGTGGTGGACTTTAATCTGAAGCGAAAGTGTCAGAACTACGACAATATTTTGCATTGGAACCCTGAAAAGCCGTATACGGAGGACCAATTTGCGGCCCTGAGACCACCGGCGGGACAAAAGAGAATTCCTGCAAATGTGTACTAAGCCTGAACGAATCAAGTGACAGGTTAAAGGAGATCACATATAATGCGAAGACCGCTAAATGCTTCTATGAGTTAGGAGAGAAATAGAATAGAGGTTTCTATATTAAATTGGGTAGGTGCTTTCACACAACTCGTGTAGCACATTTTTGATAATACGAACCACGTAAAGAGCCATCCAACTTTTATGTAGTTATCATTAGAATGTAATTTCCTATCTCTTTGCCTAACAATAAGCCCGGAGGCATCTATTAAGAAGCTTTCTCTGACTTAGTGGGAATGCGCGTCGACGAACTGCGGAGAGGCTTCGATACTATCAGCTTTTCTAGCCTGCCATTCGGCCCAAAAAGAGCGGCCCTCAGAAGTTTCATTCCACCCAACCTGCCACTGTTTAAAGTACTTGTTGCCCGGAAATTGTGGCCAAAATTCGGAGAGATCCTCCCATGCGGATTGGTCAAACGGCGGGTTTTCAAGCAGCTCTCTCCTCTCTTCGGGGGTTAATACTTGGCGAAGACCGACGGCCTCATGCTCACGAGCCCACTCTACAATCTTTGTGAAATTGCGGCAGGTGTGCGTTGTTTCGAGATGAGGTCCAAGAACTTCTCCCACAGGAACGTTGAAACGCCAGGAAATGGGCGTGACGTCGGCGTTGCACATGATGGTTCCCCGAAGGATATCAATACAGTGTTCTATCGATGAATTAAGTTAGTATCTCCCAGAGAATGCGTAGATTCAGAGTGTATTCATTACCCCAATGCCGCCACTGCATGTCGTTCCGGTTAATAGACCCATCTTTATTGTGTGGCCATTTCTTAGGCCAGCGCTCCGGATAAAAGGCCTTGCGGATGTCGTTCAGGCAGTGAAGCTGGTGAAATACCTCGAGCTGGATGATGTAATTGTCTGTACCTGGCTGGTTGATAGTAGGGTAAGCTAGCCGGTTGGCCTCTTCCTCGGTGATAAAGCTGTCACCGACTAACAACTGAATGAGCTAATGTAACACTTACTGCCGTATCTGGGGTAGCGATTCGTTACTCACATTGGTATAGATCTTCCCACAGCTGATCGGTTTCATTTGTTGGGAACCCCATATAAGGGGTTTTCGTCATGAAGGCGGTAGTAATGTTGGTCGTATAATACTCGACTAAGTGGCTCGCAGGTGCTGGGTCGCGTTTAGCTTATGCGTGTAAGAACGACGGAATACCTCGAGGTGGAACTTACAATAGACCCCAAGCGACAGATCTGTCGGTCTGCGAGTCGTAACGACTATGAGCGCCAGTGCAAAGACGACATTCGCGCTCAAGGACCCTGCCAACAGCCAATTGGCCCATCCACCCCGCCGACGGCTCTTGACAACGGGATGTCCAGTTAACAAGGCATCTTGAGAATCTCCATCTTCTGAGGATCTAGTGCTCTCGTCTTTGGCCCAAGAGGCATCCATCCTCGGTTCATTGGGCCTTGCAAAGAAGCTTGTCTTCCGCGCGGAGCTTTGGAAAGATACGAATCGATCGGGCCCCGTGGAAAATGAGTCGACGCACACTGTTTTCAGGGAAGCTAGAAAATCGGGCAGGGTATAGGGCACAGGACACATGTGTCTATCTGCTTGCTCCAGGTCTCCAAAGGTAAGGCACGGAATAGGAAGAGGGGCGGCATCTGTCAGGGGTGTGGTTCTAGGGTATATCATATAATTTGGTACTATCATGTAGCAACGCATGACACAATAACCCCTACGCCGTATGCACAGTAACATTGTACATTCCACAAAATCCTTTAAGGCACCCTGCGAGCCGTAGACTAATCCTATGTAGGAAATCCGACTGCACTTAAACGAATAGCATTATCTTCGCTAGTGATGATTCATTAAGACGCCGAAAGTAGTCTGAGTGCACTGATTGGCTTGTTCTCCGAGTTCTTGCGGAATCCTAAACTACACTGAAGTTTTCCAATGCTTAAGACGAGACCCCACTTATTGTCGCCATTCCTTTGTCAACCTTTGGTCCAAAGACTCAAAGTAACGGTTCCTACACGGTGTATTCGCTAGTGCAGTTATATCCCACTGACAATCCAGAGACATACACGCATTCCTGGTACCTGTTTATAACCTCCGCTCTCGCCGGACCATCATATTTGTTCTGTGGTGCAAAGTCCGAGTGGATGCTACTCCTCGGACTGTAAGCTGATAAATCCCCCTTCCCGCACCCTCCAAAAGAAAAATACTACCGGCTGTGCCTCCTCGTCAAAAGTACTACCCCACGTTGGTTTATTCGAAACTCTTATTCCTGAAGTAGGATTAGGAGCTCTCGTTACATCATGTACTTGGCCGCCATGACCCCCTGCGGGAGCCTAGGAGCATTGGTTCTCGAGAGTCGCACATCGGTAACCGAAAGAAGCCTTGCGGCCTTCCCTAAGATGGCAGGTGCCGCCATTTATCACGAAGGCAGAGTGTCAAGTGTTGTACAGTATTGTAAACTATTGATCTATTGCATCGGAATTCTCGCGGATTTATGACCAGGACTTCGGGGATCGAGGCTCCGAGAACCCGCCGCAAACACGCTTTTCGGTTGCTCCAAAAGGAAAAGAAAATCAAGGAAGAAGTTGAAAGGCCAGGCAGAGAACGATCAGATCAACAGAAGACCCCTGGCTCAGAATCACACCGCCCTATTCTAGACTCACATATAAGTGGTCTAATGTTCGATCCTAAGTCACGGGCTAGGAAGGTCTTCAACTAACCTAGCTGCACACCTATTCTGCTTTTACCTACCAACCGGAACAATAATGAAGTTTCTAACCGTCTGCGCCGCCCTGGTTGCCGTGGCCGCTGCTGCTCCGTACGTTTTCATGCATTTCTTCCTACCAATCTCTAAAGAAGCAACTAACATTATCAGCAGTACGCAGCCCGGTCCAAGCAATCAGGCCTTGGAAGGGAAGAGAAACCTCGATGCTGACGAGATTATTCTATACACTTGTGCAGGCATCGACAGTGCTGATGAGAAGATGAAGAAGCGTTGCGCCGCTGCTTGGATTGAGAAGCAGAAGCGGGACGAGAAACGCAACCTCGATGCTGACGAGATTATCCTATACACCTGCGCCGGCATCGACAGTGCTGACGAAAAGATGAAGAAGCGTTGCGCCGCTGCTTGGATTGAGAAGCAGAAGCGGGACGAGAAACGCAACCTCGATGCCGACGAGATTATCCTGTACACCTGCGCCGGCATTGACCCTGCCACTGCCGATGAGAAGATTAAGAAGCGCTGCGCCGCTGCTTGGATTGAGAAGAAGTGAAGAAAAATTACGGCAAGACCGACAGGCCCTATCAACTATTTTAGATTCGCGATATTTCCGTGTTTTCGGAGCGGCTTGTCTCGGACTGTAAATAGGTAGTAACTAGCTACTAGGTAGCCGCCCACCTGATTCCACTCGCCCGGTTCGAACAGCCCAAGCACAAAAAGGAGTTGGCTGCTGGGTCGAGAATGTGGTGTGACATATTCCCTTTGCCATGTCAGACCCAATTTATATTTTATGGAGTCAAAACTCATTTTCATCATGCGGGTCAAAGAACTCAGTCCGTAGAGGACTCGATTGCAGATATGCGGGAAAGCTGAGAGAGCGGCCTCAGCTAGAACGCCACAGACTCTGTGACCCAATAGGTGGATCGAATCTCGCATATTCTGCCGATTCTTACCGCCTAGGGAGGCTTCCGATTCCGTTGTCAACCTGTTGATGATTCCGTCCTGGGCATTCTCTGGTCGTTGTTGGGTATTGACAAGTCCTAAGCAGCGCATGGTTCCGACCTGGCGAAACTGCAGAGAAAGTTGAGTGAATTGCCACCACTGAGTGCTACGCGTGCCACTGGGCCCGTCTTCGCCATTGCCGCACTGTGGGCCCGCCCCGTCTCCGTCTCTTTGTCCCCCACTTGACGCTATGCGACTCTTGCAGCAGAAGGGCGATAACGACTTTGGCCTGACCGACGACTTGGCCCGCCCTAATATCCCCTTCTATGCTATTCTCTCGCATACTTGGGGCACGGGATCCGAGGAAGTCACCTTCCAAGACATAACAAACGGCACCGGGAAGCACAAGGCTGGCTACGATAAGCTTCGCTTCTGTGCCGAGCAAGCGCGCCGTGATGGCCTGATATACTTTTGGATCGATACTTGCTGCATCGACAAGACAAATAGTGCCGAGCTCTCTGAGGCAATCAATTCTATGTTCCGCTGGTACCGAGAGGCCTTACGATGTTATGTGTACCTGCCCGACGTCTCGGCGGATGGATACGGATACGGTCAGGCGTCTAGCCGCCCCTGGGAGCCCGCTTTCCGTGTAAGTAGGTGGTTCACCAGAGGCTGGACCCTTCAGGAGCTCCTGGCGCCCGCATCTGTTCAATTTTTTGCACGGGAAGGTATATTTCTCGGCGATAAGACGTCTTTACAGCGTCAAATTCACGAGACAACCGGCGTCGCCATCTCGGCGCTCTGCGGAGATCCGCTCAGTCGCTTCAGCGTTGAGGAACGCTTTCAGTGGGCCGAGTCCCGCCAAACGAGCCGAGAGGAGGACTCAGCATACTGTCTGTTGGGGATCTTCGGCGTCTTTATTCCAGCCATATACGGCGAGGGAAAGACGCACGCCCTCCGACGGCTCAGGAAAGAGATTAAAGATGCTGTACACAGCGAAGATCAGCCTATCCATCGGCAGAGTAAGTCGCTGTTCCTAGTTTGTGCATCTTCACGCTGCTAACCCCAGTCAAAAAGCAACCGGTTCAAAGGACCAACAAGATAGCCAGATCATTAGTTCACAATACGTCTTGAATTCAACAATAGCAAGTCAGCCTACCCGTGAGCAAGGTATGTCGCCATCTGTATTTCGTACATCTCGGCGCCGCTAACCCACATCGTTAAGAAATTGCCTCTCCACTGGATAAGCAAGGCAGCCAAGTCAATACCTCACCCCGTGTCTTCAATACGACAGCAGCAAAATGTCTACATACTCTCACAGGACACAAGGATGAAATTTATTCAGTAGCCTTCTCGCCCGATTCGCGACTCCTTGCATCAGGATCAGGCGACAGGTGTATCAAACTTTGGAATCCAGCAACGGGGAAATACTTAGGTACAATTAGAGGCCATCGTAACCGGATTTCCTCGATAGCCTTCTCGCCCGATTCACAGCTCATCGCATCAGCATCATACGATAAGAGTGTCAAACTCTGGAGTCCAGAAACAGGAGAGTGCCTACATACACTTCAAGGCCATGATAGCTATGTTTGCTCAGTGGTTTTCTCGCCCGATTCAAAACTGCTTGCATCGGCATTAGGCGATAAGACCATCAAGCTCTGGGACTTAGCAACAAAGGAGTGCATACATACGTTTAGAGGCCATGAAGGATATGTATCTGCAGCTGCCTTCTCATCTGATTCAAAACTCCTTGCATCAGGATCAGGCGACAAATCTATCAAACTCTGGGATCCAGTAACAAAAATGTATCTCGGTACTCTGAATGGCCATGAGGGATATGTTTCTTCTGTGGCCTTCTCGCTTGATTCGCGGTTCCTTGCATCCGGATCAGGCGACAAGTCTGTCAAACTCTGGAATCTAGCAACATCACAGTGCGTATACACCGGTGGAGGTCATCGTATGTATATTTCTTCTGTGGCCTTTTTGTCTGATTCAAGACTGCTTGTATCGGCATCACGCGATATGTCTATCAAATTCTGGGATCCAACAGCAGGAGAGTGCCTACGTACACTTGAAGGCCATAAAGGTGGAGTTTGTTCGGTTGCTATCTCACCCGATGCAACGCTCCTCGCCTCAGCATCACATGATATGTCTGTTAAACTTTGGGGTCAGAAAGCGGATAGACAGTAGCTATCCTTTACAACTATCTGTTGAACTAGGAGTGTATTCAAGATGCTAGATAGCCATAGTAGTTGAGGTACGTAGCCCGAGGACCACTACCCAACCGAATCTCGCTATTATAGCGTGCATGGGCAGTGCCGGAGTTCTCATAAAGGGATCTTTGGGACTGGCATGCCCTTTCATTTGATTTGAGCTCTTTGCACCTGTAGTGGTATCATTTTGTAATCGATAGCCTACGCACAATTCCGATAAACTTTTGACCAGTGGTCACCGTGCTGCTTAAAAAAAAATATCACCACAAGACATTTTAAAACCGAGTTAGTAGGAATGGAGTGCTGAGAAACCTTGTCGCTTTCTGGAGTTCCAGGTGCTCTTAACAGGATCCAGGATAAAATTTAACAAAAACGACATGGTACCAGACCATACCGGCTTAACCGAGGTTATTAGGAAGTCAGGTTACGTGATATATCGAGCCATAGTCAAATTCACTGGCATGCCACCTCGTCGTGGGCACCTTGATCGGTAATCATAGTGGTTTGAACTCCTCTCCACGTTCGTGGGGGACAGATGGGGGACCGTGACCTTACATAAAGTTGGTAGAATACCGAGAATATCCATATGGGTGGGGGTGCTTATGACCTTAACAGGGTTGAGGGCAGTGCACACTGAGTGGGTTGTAGGTTTTCGTTATCCTAGACCATATATTTTAGGCTTAGCAAGTGCCTTACCTTTTCGTCAAGGAATAATTCCTGTAATCATATTATCTAGGAACGACCTTGCCTGGGAGATGCCGCTGAGCCCAAATGGTTGGAAGGGAGCTTGCGGTGGAGGAGCTGCCTGTCTTTTGGCCGAGGAGATGGGGGGTAATGGAATAGCTTGATCTGGGGCTTCACCGTTACCCCCGGATTCTTGACTCGCGTCCTCTGCTTCCCCACATGGAGCCACCAAAGCTAGTCATTTTTGGGGTCCCCATCGTGAAGCTCCCCAGATGTGGAGAGGAACCATCCTCTGGAAACCCTCAGCGATACCCACAACGGTGGGGGTCCTACACTTGGCGCTCGTTCCATACCTTCCGGATGGCTTGGGGGAATCTTGCTAAAGGAGACTAACTTGACGGCTGAAGGAGGGGGCCAGGTTTCCATAGAGCGCTGCCCCGGGTTTCTTGACTCGCGTCAAGACACCCCCGCGCAACGAGACCCCCACTCTTGTGGAGATCGCTGAACTCCTGACCCCTTCGTCGTGCCTCCTCTCTTCGACTCTGCGGGCAGAGAGAGCTTGTGAGAAGATGCTGGTCGGTGGGTGAGCCGATCACTGAGGAGCTCGGGCTCCCGATTCCCTACTAGCGGGCTACATTAACTGGGGCATCTGTGGCTTATAAGTAGATCAAGTTCGCCCCCGTCTCCCAAGGGTGAGCTGCTAATCCGTGCGGAATTATCCCCCTTTTCCCGCTGGCCAAATAAACAGGCAGATTACTTCCCATGGCAGAAAACGAGTCCAACAAGATGGCTCTCGAAGCCAACCCTCAGTCTGAGGAGTTTGAGCTTCCCCTGAAAGTGCAGCCTCCTGTTCACGATGGTAAAGGAGATCGCGCCGCCGAGCTGATCGGTAACCAGCAAGTTGAACTGACAGAAGAGGACGTATGTTTTCCCTCCACCGTGAAGCATCTCTTTGGCTTTAAAAACGCTCACACAGGGGCTGGAACAGAACAAACGTATCCTTCGAAAGACAGACCGCAACATCCTCGTCGTCCTCGTCTGGGTTTATTTCCTCCAGATACTCGACAGTC
Source organism: Thozetella sp. PMI_491 (assembly GCA_021432635.1). Lineage (NCBI taxonomy): Eukaryota > Fungi > Ascomycota > Sordariomycetes > Chaetosphaeriales > Chaetosphaeriaceae > Thozetella > Thozetella sp. PMI_491. Next base: position 171,209 of record MU270044.1, read on the forward strand.
AGTATTCCCTTTTTCTTCATTGCTCTTTTCGTCGAATATTCGGGGGAGCAATAGAGCTCCCACTCTCGTGATATACCCTAGCAACTACATAAATACCCGTTCTGGGAAGTTGCTAACACTTTGGCATGAACAGAGTCTGTGTTAGGCTACGGCGCCATCTTTGGCCTTCGCACCGATACCAACCTCGTCGGCAACCAATACTCCATGGTCAGCTCCATTTCGGCCATTGCCCAGCTTGCATGGCAGCCGTTTTCCTCATACCTCATCGTGCGCGTCCCACACCGCATCCTCATGCCTGTACTTTGCTTCGGCTGGGGCGTCGCTCAGGTTTGTATGGCCGCTTGCACCAACTACAGCGGCTTGCTGGCCGCGCGCTTCTTCCTCGGTCTATTCGAGGCCGGCTGTCTACCTCTTTTCTCCGTCATCACCGCCCAGTGGTACCGCCGTGCGGAGCAGCCCATCCGCATTGCCGCTTGGTATGGCACGAATGGCGTGGCTAGCATGTTCGCTGCCGCGACGTCGTACGGTTTGGGTCAGATCAAGACCGACAAGATGCACTCATGGCAGATCCAGTTCATTTTCGTCGGACTCCTCACCGTCGTCTCGGTTCCGCTCGTCTGGATGCTCCTGGACAACGACATACCGTCGGCGCGCTTCCTCACTGAGCATGAGAAGCTCCAGGCCATCGAGCGCCTCCGAGCCAACCAAACTGGCACAGGTTCGCGCAACTTCAAATGGAAGCATGTCTGGGAGGTAATGGTGGAGCCCAAGACATGGCTTTTCGTGGCCATGGGAGTCACCCTCAATGTCACCTCGGCCGTCACTAACACGTTCGGTCCGATTGTCGTGTCAGGCTTTGGCTTCAACAGCGAGACTACCTCGCTGCTCAACATTCCCTTCGGCTTCGTCCAGCTCATAGTTATCTTCCCCACCGCTTGGCTGGCGTACCGGCTTCGACTGAAGTCTCCGGTCTTGGTAACGCTGCTGCTTCCCGTTCTGGCGGGCGCTGTCATGCTCTATGTGCTCGACCGCTCCTATAACCCCCCTCTGCTTGCCGCATACTACATGTTGGCCTTCCTCTTTGGCGGAAATCCCATCATCATGAGCTGGATGACGTCCAACACGGGCGGTACGACCAAAAAGTCGGTCGTCATGAGTCTCTACAATGCTGGCGCCTCGGCCGGAAACATTATTGGACCGCTGCTTTTCGACGCTTCCGACGCACCGCGGTATCTACCAGGTCTTTCCCGCGTTATGGCTATCACCTGCACACTAATGGCGGTCATCGGACTGCAGGTGCTGAACCTGTGGTTCCTCAACCGCCTGCAGGAGCGCCGGCGTGAGCAGAACGGCAAGCCGCGTAAGATTAAGGACCGGAGTATGGACCTTCGCTTTGTAGCGGAGCCCCCTGTTGATGACGAAGTGGTTACCAATGCACTAGGCGAGAACGCGTTCTTGGATATGACCGACAGGGAGAACGACGAATTTGTTTATGTCTACTGAGGCGGGTGGACTTTGTAAGGATCTAGCAACAACTCTATGCAGCCTCCTACTGGTTTTGAGTCTGCCGCAAAGCCCCCCTCAATCCTGAGTGGGTAACGCTGCGTGAACCGTGACAGCTAGCACCAGGCTGGGGCTGGGCTTGCGGATCCTCGATTTATGTTGTATAGAGAGTTGAGACATTAAGAAAAGCGGGGAGACGCAGTTAAAGCGCTTGAGTGCAACCCAACCCGATTGAAGGCCCAAGGCAGCGGGCGTACCCACGTGGCATGTGCAGACTCCCCGGTGGCTTGCGAGGCAGCACACTGTGAGGTACATCAGCTTTTGCTGTTTTGGTGTTTTTGGCGCAGCGGTGAGTCAACTCGGGCGTCAAATACTTTCTTGTGAAACGTAAAAATTACTGGTCAAAGAGGCCCATCCCTACCAAGTTGAACGCGTCCTAAAGTTCGGAATCGGAAAATTCGGAACTGAGAACGCGTTACGACACGGCTTGGGATTGTCTTACATTAGGCTCGCGAAGTTTCAGTTTTGGCTTCTGCACCGGCGAGATGCTCTTCGAATTTCCCCGGGCTCCACACTATGGACAAGACAACTCCAAGCTTTGGTAACGTACAGCAGACAATTAGCTCCCATCGCTTCCACTTTACTTCTTCATTGTCGTCACATGTGTGTCGACGGTGGGATTCACCAGGAGGCTTAGCAGGTCCGGCCGAGCGTAGTGCCCAACCACATCGATGAAAGCCTTGGGCTTATCAATGTCTCGCAGGTCCACGTCGGCCTTGAGGATAACCTCGGCGCCAGCGTCGACCGGCTCGCACAGAGGCTTGCCGTCGGGACCGAAGATCATGGAGAAGCCGCCGCCGGGCGTCTTGGTGACTGGGTTTCCGGTCAAGTTGTTCTTTTCGACGTTCTTCTCGGTCAGGATCTGGGACGCCACCAGGACGAACGCTTGGCCCTCAATGGCGAAGAATTGGCTAGCGCGGTACGATGCCTCGCCCGTTTCGTGGTACAGCCATGCAATCTTGGCCGGGTCAGGCATCTCAAACTCGGCCGGCCAGCTGGCCACGTGGATCTGCACACCCTGAGAGTACTCGTAGTACCGCAGCAGCGGCTGCAGGTGCTCCCAGCAATTGAGACCACCGACCTTGCCGAACGGCGAGTCTACGACGCACTTGAGGGACTCGGCCTGGCCCTCGCCCCAGATGGTGCGCTCGATGTGTGTGGGCTTGATCTTTCGCCGGTGGTGTACGATCTCACCCTCAGGGGAGATGAAGGACTGGCCCATGTACAGCGATGCGCCGTCGCGCTCGCTGTAGCCCAGCACAACCATCATGTTGGCCTTCTTGACCGCCGCTTGAATGCGCCGCATTTCGTCCGAGTCTTTACGCATAGAATTATTCATGTAGTCATGAATGATGTGAGCGTTGTTGATGACAGCTGACGTCCACATGCTCCTTTTGAGGTAAGCCAGGCAGCTCAAGCGCAGAAAGCGGGCGAGCAATTGGAACTTACCAGGGGTAGCCGGGGATCCAGACTTCGGGGAAGCCGAGGACGTTGACGCCATCGGCAGCTGCCTCCTCAATGAGAGCGATAGTCTTGTCGACGCTCCCCTGCAGGTCTAGCCACACGGGCTCAGCCTGAACGGCACCGACTCGGACGACTTTAGACATGGTGATGGAAGCGTTTCCTTGGGATGCGCGGTGCTGTCGACGAGACTCGACCAACACCGCGGTCAGGCCCGTCTATAAAGTACTAGTTATACAATTCCATTACCAATATAGTTGACGACAGGTTTTCCCCTTTCTAGCTAGCTTGCTTTCCGCTGCGTACGCGCGCCCGAGCCCAGTTAGGCAATTCCGCAGACCAAGATCGCAAACTACTGCCGTACGCCTGGACTTTTGCGTGCGGAGATAAGCTCCCGCGGCGTCGTTGAGCCTCCAGCCCCTCTCTTGCTACACCAGGTCCCGATCCGGTGTTTGGGCCCAAATCCCGAATCTAAGTGCCGCTTGACACTGCACGTCGACCTGGATACGCGACTGCGAGCTAGCGACACCCGGTGAGGTCTGCGATACCATCATTGTAGAGGGCGTAAACGCGGTTGTGGGGCCCGGGCCCCTGGCTAGCGATCGGGAAGTAGTTTGCGATCATCCCCACAGACAGTGTGGATATCTTCCAGATCGACGGGAGTCTGCTTATCTAGGCAGATGGCCTGAGCTCCAACAACTTTCCAGTCGAGGGGCAGACCGCTCGAGGGCTGAGACATTGACATCGGGGGGAGAGACATGGCTTCCTCGTAGGGAGCCAACTGCGAGCATATAATGGCCCGCAGTCGCCTAGAAACCAGTTGACAAATCTCTTACACCTTTCTTACACAGTCGTGAGCCTGCCACGGAAGTCTTGTGTGACTACCAGCGAGTGTCGCCCCCCCCCAAGACAACACCATGTCCGTCAGCCCAGAACACAATCCGCCGGAGGCGGGCCGGCTCAAGCCCCGCCTGTCGAGACTAACCATGATTGCTATGACATTCGCGATTCTCAAGTACGTGCTTGCCCTTTAGGCCCGCGCAACTTCGCGCTTTGCTCACCGTTTCCGCCCTGTGCGACAGCACGTGGATCGCACTTGCAGGTTCCATAGGCCTAGTTCTCCCCTCGGGTGGCTCTGTCGCCTTCCTGTATGGCTTCATCTTCTGCGTCCTCTGCAACTTGGCCCTGGCTGCGAGCCTGGGCGAGATGGCCGCCATCTGGCCGACCGCTGGGGGCCAATACCACTTCGTGTATGCACTGGCCAGCGACAAATGGAAGAACATCTTGGTACACCTCCACCACCTGCACTCCACCTCCCTTGGTGCGGTCCTCATCTGACCTCGGGCATGAACAGAGCTTCTGGGTGGGCTGGACCAATATTGCGGGTTGGTTGACGCTGGTTACAACAGAGGGATTCTTCGCTTGTGAGTGTGCCAACGCATCGAGTGGCGCCTGCCGGAAGACGCACGCGCTGATTTTTTTTTTCGCGTCGTACAGCACAATTCATCTCCGCCGCGGCTGTGATTGCTTCGGATGGCGCCTACGAAATCGAAGCCTGGAAGACGTATCTAATATTCATGGCGATCCTGACCTTCACGACTGTGGCCAACATATGGGGGAACAAAATCCTTGGCAGGTGGAACGATGCTGCTCGTAAGGGGTTCTAAGAGACACCTCCCAGTGTACACGTCACTGACCAAGCCTTGGCTTTAGTGTACTGGTCCATCTTCGCTGTGGTCATAATCAGCATTGTGCTACTCGCTACTTCCAAGAAGACCGATGCCAGTTTCGTCTTTACTGAGTTCGAGAATGAGACAGGCTGGCCTGATGGGATCTCCTGGATCCTCGGCCTGCTTCAGTCGGCCCTGAGTCTCATTGGCTTCGACGCGGCATTGCACATGACGGAAGAGATGCCGAGGCCAGCCCAAGATGCCCCTCGTGCCGTCATGTACGCTATCATGGTTGGCGGCATTACGTACGTCTTATCTCTACTAGGGGGTTGAACTGTAACACAGCAGTACTAACATTTCTTTCCCAGCGGCACGGTTTTCCTACTCGTGATTCTCTTCTGCCTGGTGGATCCCGAGACAGTCCTCTCCACCCCCACTAACATGCCTATTGCCGAGCTGATCCTCCAGGCAACTGGCAGTCGGGCCGCGGCAACCATCCTGACCCTTATGCTGGCCGTGTGTTTCATCAACGGTACTAGCGGGTGTGTGACAAGCTCCAGCCGCTTGATCTACTCCATGGCGCGTGATCGCGGAATTGTGTTTTCAAACTATTTTGCGCATATCTCCCCGTCGCTCAGCGTACCCGTCCGGGCCTTGGTCTTGACCTTCGTTTTCAACACCCTGTTTGGACTGCTTTATCTTGGTCCAACGGTGGCGTTCAGTGCATACTCTGCATCGTGCACGATCTTCTTGAACGTATCGTACGCGTTCCCTGTCATCGTGCTGCTCGTTCGCGGTCGGGATGCACTCGCCGCTCATCAGACGGAAGACACTTCTTTCCAGTTGGGAAACAAGCTCGGCCCGGTGGCGAACTGGGTGTCAGCTATCTTTGTCGTTGTTACATCGGTGGTGAGTTCTGTAGATCATGGTTACCCATTCGTCTCGTCGTCTAATACTCTATCCTAGTTCTTCTGCTTCCCCACCTTCCTTCCGGTCTCTGGAACCGTAATGAGTAAGTTGCCCTGGGACATTAACTTGGGAGTTATCTCCTACAGGAGCCTATTTTCTAATCATGATATTAGACTATGTCTCCGCGGTGATTGGCATATTCCTGATTTTCATGACTACATATTGGGTCTTGTACGGAAAGCACTTTGAAGGTCCAGTAAGTTTTCGACCTTTTCCTGCTTCATCAAGTGGGAGGAATACTAATTCTTATCTTTCCTTTTAGAAATTTGATGTTATCATGGGGCATCAACCTGGTGAGGCTCAGGTCGTGGAATCTTCGGGGCAGGAAAGCATGGACGAGAAGCAATGATCAAAGAGTGGGTTGATGCAATGAGGTCCCGTTCTAGACCGTTAGAATCCAACCCATTTGCTTTAATTATTTCACAGAACCGTACCGCGTCACTTTAGATTAAGGTAACTTCTGCGTTGTGCACAGCTTGCTCTAGATAAAACTTAATAGACGAAGACAGCACTACCATAATCAACGGGGACGTCAACTTTCAATCTGCTATATTTACTGGGGCGTAGTATAAATATATAAGGAAGAGTAGCTTGGATACGGTCTGGAGGCTATTCTCAAGAAAACATCATTCTATTCGCTAAGTCATGGAGTGCTCGGGTGTTGCACACCGCCCTGCCATGATCCATTTCTTAGTGTGTAGTGTCTAACCCTTGAACCGTTCTTTACTCTTCCGCTTCAAGGCCCTTTCTCGCCGCATTGGCAAGCGGATTCAACCCCGTGCCTCTAACCCTGTCTCACCAGGCTTCTTAACGATTGAAATGATGAATATGAGAAGAGAGACTCACCCACCGGCTCCACACAAACAGTACCTATTGTGGTTTGAAATGATCCTTCAGCTGTCACATGCTCGGTAAGTGCTAGTCTGAGATCAGGGGGCTGCATCAATTGACCAAGGCAACGCTATGGAGAGGAAAGGGTTATCCTCTAGACTGCTCTTCTAGGGCGCGCGTGGGTGCAGCCTTCTGGTCGGCCGACGCACTAGTCATGCCAAACCTTAGCTTCTATCTGCCTAGCTACTGCCAGGCTTCAACCAGGGTATGGTAAAGGGGTAGCCGTTCTTCCTGGCTGAAGGGGTTGGTCTGGCCAACAGCGTCCACCGCCTCCACATCCCTGGCAGTAAGCGTGTTTCCGTAGGCCAAGAGTCAGGCCTGAAAGAGCAACCCAACTGATCGAGACAGGCACAGCGCGTAGAATCTGCATAAGGGCTGCAGTCTTGAGCCAGTTAAGCGCAAAAGAAATACAGGAGCTCAACGCAGTCAAGGTGCCTTGGTCTGTGACTACGAGTATTCAGATAGGTCTTATCTATCTGCTGGTTCTATATACTTTACTGTATCGCTTTGCACTGCTGCCGACATCCTCTGCCACGTTGTCCCTGGCTCTTGCTAGAGCTTTATCATCGTTCTCCCAACCTCTGATGAATGTTTTCATGCTCACGGCAGGTGATATATACGGCAGTGATAATTGCCTAGGCTTCTGAATATGTGGGCGAGTTCTTTAGTTTCCGGCTGATTCTTAGGGTCATGGTCCAACATCTTGACTATGACATGGAGAACGGGGTAATCTGATTAATATAACCTCCTATCTAGCTCCTTCTTAATCCAAAGGAGTACCATGTTAGGATTCTTATGGTAGGTTCTCTTTTTCTCGTCATTGTTTACTGCACCAGAAGGCCTGGTATCGTCTCTCCCGTTATAACAACGATCATTTCTAGAAAAAAAACAGCCAAACAAAAAAAAAAAAAAAAAAAAGGGTTGG
>MU270044.1:247555-359533 GCA_021432635.1 Thozetella sp. PMI_491
AGCTTATAAAGCTTTAAATATAGATTTATAAGTACTAATAAGCAATAGAAACTCATAGAAACTCCTAGAAGCTTCTATATTTCTCTTAAGCTTTTTCTAATAATTAATACTATATAAGTTATATAAAGCTTTAAATATTAAATAAATAATATATTAAGATCGATTTATTAATTATATATATAATATATATCCTTAGTCTTTTTTCTTAGTCCTTAGTTAGTCTTAGTCTAGACTAAGACTAAGCTTAGTTAGTCTAGCTTTAAACTAAGACTAGTTTAGTCTTTAAAATTACTGACTAAAACTAACTAACTAAGGACTAACTAAGACTAAGACTAAAGATTAAAGACTAAAATCACAACCCTGTATACAAGCGCCTACCCGAGCGAGTTCCCCAGCTAGACATACCTCTATATTAAAAATGACTGTGTTTGCACTATAATGTGATTAATCGACTATAGTTTTGGCATAAATAAAAGAATTAGAAGCTTTTATAGCCTTAGGGTAGATATAAACAGTATAGCACGGCTTTCTATACCCCCTGTACCCCCTATAGTACCTTGGCTTTGTAAAAACCCCTTTTATATAATCCTCCTACTATATATTTCGCTGGCTAACTAGTTATCTATATCTATTTGATCGAGTATATCGACGGCTTTTTAAATGGTAAGGGACCCTCCGAGCTATATATATATACGTTTAGCCCTCTTTTGTGTATCGAGTGGTTTTATTAGCCTTATAAGCCACCACCAAGATGCAAACCCTACCACTATGGCCGCTCCCACCCGGCGCTTCTAAGTCCTCCCATTCCCCGATGCATTCGCGGTGGCCGTTAAGATACTCGAGTTGCGGGTTTCCAATTTGACCTTCTACTTGCAATAGGCGCACCCGAATTGACAATAAAATTATATCTTTTTGATTGCAGTAAAAAGTAATCACATCCCTAAAATCCTTTGGATGATATCGAAAGAAGGGAGGATGTCGTGGTCTGTAACCCCGCGCCAGCGTTGAATACACACACAAATACTCCTCTTGGTCTAGTGGTCGTAGCGGAGATCTAATGCCGAATACATAGCTGCTCACGAAGCAAGAAACAAGCAAAGATAAAGGCAACAGAAATTCCCTGAGCTCTATAGATGGCAAGTGGAATAGGGTGAGGCTACGTAATGGAAGGAAAATGGTGGATTTTGACGTCAGAATATTAAGGATAGTGGGTCGTTATGATGATGCATAATGATCTCCTTGAAAGGAGATACATATCACGCCTCGCAATCTTATTTGCATAAGAAAGGAGGCGCTGCCTCACGTGATCATACCAAATTGGCCCTTCAACCGAGCTGGACCAGCCAGGATGTAAAAGCTGGACCTGGCACCCTACCCGAGATCCACATACTAATAACTTGTTTAATTTCATCTTATCATTAATCTCGGCATATCTCTCGGAGTCTTGTAGGTTTAGATCACACTGTACTCCTACCAAAACTAATTCACAATATTTTTTATCTTATCCTCAGTCTATAGTCCTGTAGCTTCCGCACGAAACTATCACCGGAAGCCCCAGCAGCTCCAGCGGCACTCTTGGCCGTCGAGCCCGATGCGTCATATCTATTTCCCCGGTTCCTTCCGAAAATGCCTCGTCGGTGGTCCTTGACTGTTGCATGGCTGTCGATGATAATGTCGCGACCGGCATGGATTTGGCTGCTCGTTGCGACTTCAACGCTCACGTTGCGACTTGCCCAGCCACCACTGTCAGTGCCGTGACCATAGGAATGATTTGAATCTGGACCTCGGTATACCCCGCCATAGCCTTTGTATTTAGTATCGCGATAATCGTTTCCGTAATTGCTTGACTCTGGTTTCCCATTGATATACTGCACTGAGGAGTGGTAGCCCGGCGGAGATGAGAAACCAACCGGTTCAGTAGAGGGCAGAGCTGGGCGATTCGACAAAGCTTGTCCATATCCGTCATTCTGGCTGTCTGGGTGGCGTGAATCTTGGAGATTTGGGCTCGTAAATACGATGGTCTCTTCATATGCGAATAGAACTACACCGTGAGCCTCAGAGAACTCCGAAGACACATCACTGAGACCACTATAGGAAGGTTCATGGTAGGGTTCTATTTCCCAAGATTGAAAGCAAGTCATAATCGGTTGCAGGTTGGAATATACAACACGTTGACGATGAAAAGACGACTAATCAGTGACTAGATCCAAAGGTCAGGTGCTAGAAGTCTAGTGGGATGCTTGATGATTGTGCAAAGAGAGCGTGTCCAAATAAACAAAGTTCCAACGAGATAGATTCCATGGGAAGGACAGCTTTATATACAGTCTACCTAGCGGAGGCGCTTCTGGTATGTCGAGAGACTTTGAATGAGACACATGCATTGTATTTCGTACACCTCGCCGCTGCGACCGGCCCATCAAGCCTGGACTAGGAGTGGCTAAGACATACCCGCCCACGACAAGTTGGGAATCCGACCGACTTACGTGTCGTCTCCTGCTAATCCTTCCGCACTTACGAAGCTGCAAGCCTCTATGGCCATATATTTCAGCCGTGGCTACGCCATGCACGAAAAGGTCAAGGGCGCCATTTTCAGCGAGACTATGGCAACCTGTGAGGAGTTATGCAATGTCAGGGATTTCAAGGATCAGATCAAGTTCAAATATCACTCACCTTATACACATATTGTAGAGATGCTCATATTTTGAAACACCAGAATATGTACAATCGGGTACAAAAAGTCTCGGACCAGACCCACTTTTCCACCAAAACTTACCAACTTCTAGCAGCTAAAAATAATATTAAATACTGATTTTAAAAATCTAGAAAAAATAGTATATTTAGAAGTGGTTAAATATGTTTTTCAATCACTAGAGTTCTATTTTTAGGATGTGGTGGAAGTTCTGTCTCGCTTTTTAATCGTGAGGAATGTTGTAAAATGAGGCGACCCGCTAGAAGATATGCTATAGAGCGCTATATTTAAAATTCTCGATTTAGGACAACTTTACATAAGTCTCACACACTCATTTATCCCGTTAAGAAAAGATTTAGTTACTAGAAAGAATATTTTATCAATTCTTAAAATACATTATTTTTTATAAAATTTTCAACTTATATCTAATGTTACTTTTTACTGCAGGAAGTTGGTGAGTTTTGGCGGAAAAGTGGGTCTGGTCCGAGACTTTTTGTACCCGATTGTATATGGTGTGTTTTTCACGTGGTGGCGTCCGCGCTAGTATTTCTATCTGGCTGAAAGTATCTCACGATAAACGCTTTTTGTCGTTCGATGTTTTGGATTAGGTCGCACTGACCCCTCTGTTGCACATGTGCCACTGCATGGTGTCTGGATAGTGCAGGAAGCTTAGTCTTTCATTCGCTGAGAATAGGCTCTATTGGTATATGCCTGAGCAGCCACTGGGACCTACTCGAGCTGTTCGATCGCGAGGCTCCGCTAAGCCTGGCGGAGATGGACGAACGATGAGAACATTAGTGTTGCACACCGAGTGCGCATTTATTTCGGAGCTTCATGTCTGTTGCCATGGATTTTCGCAGTCCCTTGCGGTAGAGCAAAGTACAAAAAACTATCGAGCTGCCAGAATACAGGCAAGATTACGACGGTGCCGGAGATATAGCGTAGTTTAGCGCAGACACGTCAATCGCATACTTCAAACAGAGGTATACGTCATTGAATTGCGCAAAGATCAAACTCTGCGCAGATATTCAATACGTAATTCTCTGCTCTGGAACCGAGGAGTGAAGAATGAGAAGCATCCGCCTATTTACATCGATCACCTTCCTCCCATGCTCATCTAGCGCTCTAGCTCGTTCCGCCACGTCATGTGACCCTTCCATTAATCATCACCCAACAGCTGCTCGAGCGTCTTGTTGTCACAGGTTACCATGAAGGACCTGTAAATTTCACCGCCTGTCCAGAGGCAGCCCGGCTTCATTTTGTAAAGTCTGTTGTTGGGATAGTCATCGCACACATGGCCTCGGAAGGCTTGGACTGTTGACACGACTCCATCAGTACCCCCATATCGTAGATCGTGCGCCAGTATACAGCCAAAGCTGCTACTATCACGATTTAGGGTACTATGAGGAAGAAGGGTCACTTACTATAGCATCCGTCAGCAAGCATGGTTATATTTATGCCATGTGTATCCTCCGCAAGAGGCCGGCACAGCTTGTCCCAGGCGGGGACAGCGATATCGTTGTGCAACACTCTACCGCTTCCGACATAATCGGCATTGCACTCAGTATTCCACGATTCGAACATAGCAACTGGTTTGGCGCTGAAACAATCAACACCTGCAGAGATACCGTCTCGCTGGGCTGGAGCGGCAGCAGCGCCGAGGACGAGGGTAAGAAGGGAGGCAAAGGCTGGAAGGCTCATCTTGGCGCAACTTTTGACGAGGAGGTAATTGGAAGTGTTGATTGAGGCGCGGGTCAGAATGATCGAACGATAACGTGTTTGGATAGTAACAAGAGGAGAGTAGGGCCATATATAGTACTTCTGGGACGTATCATGTGCTTGAGGCAGGTCAATACATCTTCACGGTCCGGGGTTCAGATGGCATGGAGGTTTCCTCCCGCTGCCGTTACAGGCCTACTGCAAATAGCAAATGATCACAAATCCCGGTGCTGGCAATGTTGTGAAATATTTCCAAGGATGGTGATTCGTTCCTTCCAACGGCCGGACCATGGAATGATCACCTGCTTGTCTTTTCTGAGCCTTCGGATAGAGTACATGCTGGGGCCTGCCCCGCGTTCTCCATCTATTCAATATCTCAACATCACAGGCCTGCAATATACTTGTAAGCCATGGTACATGGTACTATTTGGCCCTTAAATTGCCCTCGTTGGGATAAATTGCAATCGCCGGGACAAGTTGCCGATAGACGGAGTCTTGAAGTTGTTCGCAGTGTGGTAGCGAAAGGCAGGCAATAGGGTCAGTGGAGGCCATTGTCTGTTCTGGATACGGCGTGGATAGATATTATGCAGTCGGTTCCATTGCAGTCGTGGGGCTAGCTTCTTGACTAGTATCTACGAGATATAGGCGGGTCTGAGTACAAGACTTATCCGAACTAATCACAGGGAGAGGAGTCCAATCCGCGTGGCCATATACTTACACGTCGAGGATCCCATTCGTCTATCCAGGCACGTTTTATAACGAATAGTATAAATTGAGAGCGGTTCGCCAAGCCTACTTCCGAACCCCACTACTAATGTTACTTCCATTCTCGTCGTTTGGTGAGAACCAATTTGAAGCTCGGTTGGCGGATGTCAACCATAAGTCTTGGCGAATTTCGTATCCCGAAACGGTTAAGCGTGCCTAGGCTCGCTAGGCTATAATCACCAACACAGGCGGAAACGTAGGCAACTCTCCTCGGGCAGAAATCATCTTGCCTAAGCCAAACTTGGAAACATTGGTCGCCAAGCTTAAGTTAGTCTTCCTCCCTCTACTCTGCTGTCGGGTTCTGTCGTACGGGTCTAACCGCTAGGCTGTTGCTTCCGCTCGACGCAGGTCTCCAGAGATGAAAATTCGTCAGTTGACAGTGTGCCGAGCCTGTCGTTCGCGTAAACTAGGAGTAAGCCGGTTTTGCACCATCTGACATAACCTGAGTGGCCCACTACATAAATCGTCTCTACAGTGTGATAGTAAACACCCCAGCTGCTCCCAATGTCTCATGAGAGGCCGCCACTTCCCTGGGTATCCGAAAAACTGGATCTTCCTCCCTTCCCAACGAACGGAGCTTCCCGAGTCAAATGCAGATAGACATTTGTCTTCCAACACTGAACCGAGACGCGATCGTGCCACATCGCAGGGCAGTCCCAACCCCGCAGTGGGCCAGCCACTGGGCTGACCGCTGACCGATATCGTCTCATTATGCGCCTAGAATTTCATTAGCGGCAAGCGAGTTCTCGAGCCTGCCTAGCTCCGTAATGGTATCGTTTTCTTGTACATCTACATCGTGGATGCAAGTATTACCATCACTACTTCGGTAATTGCGGGAGTATTTTCTTTCCTTAGCCATCGAAGCTTCGGGACTCGCTCTTGCCGCCAGTAGCCCTAAGGGCCGAGCCTTTATCCCCAACGCACTAGAAGTTCGGTGTGCTGCTCTGCTATCCTTGCGCATTGCCGTCGGTCGCGACAATGACTTATCCTTTGAGGCGTTGGTGGCGTCTATGACGTGCCTATTTGTATCAGAAGTGAGACTAAACATCTCCTTGCATGGTAGCCTGCTTACACAATCATCAAATGGTGCTACCTACGTCTAGTCTTGGCTGTGCCATCCATGCACAAGGGATCGCCACTTTGATTCAGCGTCACCCACCAAGTTTCTATGCTTCTAGGGCTCCTCATAAGCTGTTTTCCCATGCCCTTTGGCCTACTCAAGTTCGTAATCTACGCGATTCTATGTTGCTAGCCTTTTCGATATTCTAGGTAGCCCCAAAAGTTGGTTTGGGCCATTATTTACGAAATTCTGAAGATCATAGATGGGAATGCTGAGTAGGTCGGCTAATCTTGTAATGTGGTGTTAGGTGTCTGCAATCGTCATCCCTAGAAGGTCTGGCGTGTCAAGCTCCATGTAGAAGAGAGGCAGTATGTATATAATGTCAAGAATAAATTATTCAAAATATCCAAACCCATGCTTCTCATTTGTTCTCTCACATACATTCAGCCGCTCCTATACCGGTGAATTTGAGCAACGTGTTCAAAGATAGAGTGGCCATTGTTACTCTTTCGTTCAAAAGCACGTAGATAAGGAGTAGCTAGATATCTTATACATTCAGTGGGAATATGAAATATAAATATTTTTTCACTGTTTAGATATATCACTAGACTGAGCTTACATTCTGTGCTGTAGTGATAGGCAAAGATGAACGAATTAAATAATCCAAAAATTCACACAAAACGTTTGTGACAACACCCGTCAAGTCCAATCGCGTCGTTCGTATAAGGGAATGCGGTCTATCTCGTCCCCGTTCCAGATGCTCTTGGCTTACTCGACACGGGCCGGTGTTTCGGCAAATAAGAGCACAAGACCTTCGTTCAGCGTAGGGTGCACCACGATCAAGTCCTCAATCTCCCGATAGCTCACTCCCAGCTTCATTGCCAGAGTAACGACGGCAAGCAGCTCACCTACATTGGGTCCAACTGCTGTGAAGCCCAAAATTCGATCCCCATCCGCCTCTACCAGCGCCTTAGCGTAGCCCTCGGTGTCTCCCGGGTCGAGCGTCTGGGTGCGTAGAAACATGCCCATAGGTAGCTTTGTGAGCCGATATTTGATGCCTTTCTCTTGGGCCTCGCGCTCCGTCAATCCAACTCTAGCCAGTTCTGGGCTTGTGAAGAGTGTGCGTGGCACGAGACGGCCGACAGTGCCGCTTTCACGCGGGGTCCCCACGATAGAGCCGTAGATCACTCGGTGGTCGTCCCATCCCATGTGAGTGAAGTGTGGCGAGTTGGCGCAGTCACCGGCTGCATACACACCTGGTACCGAGGTGCGGAGCTGTGAGTCCACGGCTACATGGCCCGAGCCCGTTGTTTTGACACCGGCGGCTTCCAGTCCCATGTTCGCCGTGTTGGGGATGCGACCTGCAGAGACAAGGATGTGGGATCCTTTGAGGGGCTCAGATGCGGCGCTGCCATCGGTAGAGGCGAGAGTCACGGTGATCTGGTCACCGTTGGTTCCGGAAACTGAAGCCACTGTGGTGTTTGTCAAGAACCGGACTCCTTCCCGCATCAAAGCCGTGGTTATAACGTCAACCACGTCCTTGTCTTCGCCGGGCAGGACCTGGGCCTGTCGCTGGATGACAGTCACTTCGGCGCCAAATCGTCGGAAGGCTTGGGCAAACTCTAGACCAATGTACCCACCGCCAATAATGATGAGGTGGTCCGGGACCACATCTAGCTCTAGAGCTTCAATGTGGATCATTGGTTTTGCTTCGACAAGACCGGGGATGGTACTGTCGACCCGGGAACGCGAGCCGGTACAGATGATAATATTGTCGGCGGTGATTAATCGGCCGTTGCTGACCTGAATGACTTTGGGGGCGACAAATACGCCCTCGCCACGGATGATTTCAACCTTGTAAGCCTTGAATAGATCCTGGAATCCTCGGACGTTTTGGACCATCTCCCGCTTGCGGGCACGGACCTGGGTCATGTCGACCTTGACGCCGTCACTGCGCACACCATGCTGATGTGCCTTACGAGTCTGGTAGGCAGTTGCGGCAGAGTGAATGATTGTTTTGGATGGGAGGCAGGCAATATTGGGACAGGAGCCACCAATCCACTGCCGCTCGATGACGGCACATTTCTGTCCCTTCTTTCCGGACAGCATCCACGGGACCAGCTTGCCGGCCTCGCCACTGCCAATGGCAATGCAGTCGTACTTCTCGGCCTTGTCGAAGTTGGCCATGGTTTCTTTCTGACGGTTTCTGAGTTCTTGTTTGTGTGGATGGATTCCTTCCTGTGAGTCTGATGAAGAGCATGATACAGCCAGGAAGGAACGAAGAAATCGCCCTCTATTTATATTCAAACATACAGACTTAATACAGACAACTATTCCACGCTAGTCGCTGCGGGTTTCGCTGCTCTCACTGTGCGTCTCATGAAAGTACAACAGTCATCTTTCCCGATTCGAGATTGTGCTTCGTATAGCCTTGGCCCAGTACAACATCGTCCTTAGGAATACTTGCGGCTATTTCGGGATGAGTGACAGCGAAAGATCCGCACCCGATGGTCGCTAAAGCGATCATAGATTCGTAGTAAGGACAGTGCATAGTCTAATGGTCCGATACACTCGTCTCGCTAATCAGGTTAACTCCTGCTCGCGATGTTTTCCAAATTCTGCGGTGGGTCAGTAATCGCATCTTCTCGGAGACTTGGGCTAGACGTGGCTATGGAACCAATCAGATCAACTCCTGCTCGAGATGTTCTTCTGTGGGTCAGCATGCTTGCAACTCGGAGCTCTCCGGGTGGGGTAGTCTGGGCCGGCCTGGGCTCTGCAGCCAATCGGAGACGCGAAGAAGGGTGGAGCGTTTGGCAGCTTGCGACGTCTGCCATTCGCGGCGCGGATGCTTTCACCAGACGGCGGATTACGGAATACAAACCGGAAACTAGGCATGCTCCCCACATCATTGCTACTAGTAACGGAAGACTCCGAATGTTGCTGCCAACGCCAGCCATCATATGGATTGGAACTACTACATGCGTTAGGCTGGCTTTGAGATTGGATATAAAACGATCAAGGCCTCACGACCGGAACCTGTCAGAACACCATCAATTAACACACTCAAACACAATCCACCAGTCTAAATCAACATTTTGCCATACAACCGCGCTCACAAGTCCTGAACACTTGCTCCTTGCACGAAGCCTAACATAGCAACATCGCTATCCGTCAACGCCATACCAACACAACTACAACCACAACCACAACTACAATTATAGCAACAGAAACCATGTCGCTTCCACGCCGTGCTCTCATCAGCATAACCTCGGCCTCCGCCACTCTTTTTCAGGGCAAGGAAACTACCGGGCTCTTTATCAGCGAGGCCCTCCACCCCTATAAAGTCCTAACAGCTGCTGGTTTTGAGGTCGACCTTGCCTCCGAGACGGGTGCTTACACTGCCGACTGGCTTTCGCAACAGCCGGACTTTTTGAACGGCGAAGACTTGGCCATATGGCAAGACACAAGCAGCGAGTTTCGAAAGAAGCTCGATAATATGCCCAAGGCGGCGGATCTCGACGGCGCTCGCTACGGTGTCTTCTTCGCCTCCGCGGGCCACGCGGCCTTGATCGATTACCCGAATGCTAGCTCCCTGCAGAATATCGCCTCACAGGTCTATTCCAACGGCGGAATCGTTTCGTCCACTTGCCACGGAACTGCCATCTTCGCCAACGTTCTGGACCTTGCGACTGGTGAGCCAGTTATCAAGGGCAAGACTGTGACCGGCTTCACAACAGAGGGCGAGCATGTCATGGGCATCTCGGAAGAGCTGAACTCCTGGAAGACCGAGCTTGTGGAAGACATGGCGGTGAGACTAGGGGCCAAGTGTAAGTGCTGTGTCTGGAACTGGACGATACAATGGTTTGCTAATTTAGACACTAGACGTACGAGCTCCGGGTGTCTGGGACGATTTTCACATCGTAGACGGCCGTCTTATCACGGGCCAGAACCCAGCTAGCGCAGCTTCCACTGCACGTGCTGTTGTTGAGGCCTTCGAGAAATTGTGAAGACGCCAAGCAGGTTAATATCTCAGGCGTCATTTGAGCAATGCATCATAGAGCACTACGCAAGAGTAGAATTTCTCTGAGTCGGTTGCCATAAAGGTTAGCTAGTAATAGAGTTTTTTTTTGTATAAAGAAAGGAATATCTTGTTTGAGTGCTGGCTTCATTTCAAGTAAAAAAGTGGGGGAAATGTTACAAATATTCCGACTATTTGATACGGGGCAAATGGTTTCTGTTGTCTACATGTCTAAGAGCTTCGACATCAACCGTAGGACAGAAGTTCACGTCTAAATATTTATAGAGCTTATTCATTCCTGTCTTATTTCGACGTCTAGAATATCAAAGATAACGCCGGTCTCCGCCTAGATTTCCGCGCTGTTGAAATCGAAGGACCACGAGGGGCGCGCAGTAGACATATCCGTTGTGAAGGGATCTTCTGTGGGAAGCTCGATGCTGATTCCTCCGCTGGCAGCCTCCGTGGTCAGCCTGTCCTCTTGTACCTGTCGTGAAGGTCTGGTCTATGGGACAAGTTCCAGGTGCTTATATCATTCTGCTATAGAAAGCTAGCGTCCATAGACCATTGCATCATGCCCCTCTTCTTACTCTATGGTATGGGCCGACGCAGAATCTCATCCAAATACTCATCCAACCGCCCACTCCAAGGCCAGGATGCACTTGCCCTTCCATCTTCATCATACGTGATGGTTGCTTCTCGGCCATCGATGGTGAAACGCTTCAGCCGGGGTAGCATCTCTACAACAGCAGAGGCCACTCTCTCAATTATTTCGTGCTCCTCACGGTTCATCCTGTATCCTAGCGCAGCGGCCTCAGGACCTCCGAGGAATGGGTTGCCGCACCTAGACTCAAATCCACTTGTATAGCCGAGATTCGGAGCGGCGGGAAGGCCGAGCTCTTCGAGGTCGGGAAATTCGGCCAGGACTGCCAAGATGTCCTGAGTAGAAGTGGGAGATTAGATCTGATTATTCCGATGCCTGTGACAGAAACGAGGTTCAATGTTCTTACTTTCAGGGTCACACTCCCTCGAGCCAAGCGCCTCTCACCCGTAACAGGATCTCTCATCATCGGACACCTAGGTATGCGGCCATCCATTCTGAGGCTGGTCAGGCGAGGCATAGCTTTCACCATTTCTTTCCGTCGTGTCAGCCCCCAATGAGTGTCCGGCTTGATCTTGTAGGCCCAATGAGTGAAACTCACCTAAGATAAAAGATGGCGTCAATGCAGCCATCCCAGAAAATACCTTCAACTTGGGCGCCTTCGACGCCGCCTTGACCAACATCTCGGCATACCTCTCCTCGCCCTTCTCCCCCTTCCACACGATCCCCTTCGCGCCCTCGAGCGCCTCAATGTTCGGGCACGCATCCACCATGTACTCGCAGAACGGGGCCGGCTCCAGCCTCACAACCGAGGGCAATCGCAGCCCCCGCGCGTTGCGGTTCACCAGCTCCTCCCGAAACCGTGGCGCGAAGTCGGGTAGAATCGCCCACCGCAGCCGCTCGAGCCCTGTCATGGCCGCCAGGACCGACGCGAACAGGTTCAGGAGCTCATCCCCGCGCGGGCCGTCCAGGTCCTGCCACTCTTCAGCCCGGAGCTGCTCGTTGCGGGCGTGGAACGGGCCCCGGTGCACCCACACCTCGATGTGTAAGCTGCGGACGCGCGCTAGCGCGGCGGACGGGCAGCGACGCATTTCGCGCAAGCGGTCGCGAGCGTTGGGCCACCCAGCGCGGGTGATGTCGCTGCGGTTGTTGTTGATATTCAGGCTGTGGAAAAGGTCGGCGGGGACTTCGAGATCTCCGAGTCCGTCGTCGGCCGACGGCGCCGTTTGCGTAGAGGCATCATCGCGCTGCAGGTGGGGTTTCGACGGCGAAGGTGAAGGCTTGCGCTTGGCGCCGGGAGAAGAGTGAAGGAAGGATTCTACGTCTGGGAGAAGCTCTAATGTTGCTCGGTGTTTGATGATCCACGGGTGCTGAGTGTCCAGGAGGAACTGGGGGATTAATGAGCGTAGGGGTGGTTGGGCTTCGTCCATGATCAGAGAATGTTCTGGGCCGCGGGGTAATTGTGGTTAATTGAAGGGACTACCTGATGGAGAGACTGAATGTAGCTTGTTTAAGGTCCGTATGAAATCATGACTACGGAGGGCCGGCTGGCTATATAAATTTCTGTGGGGTAGGAGATCCTAAATACTAGGGCGTAGCTGGGGTGGCTGGGCTGGCTGACATATAAGGTGCCTTGAGGTAGTAGGTATCGGGTGTGTGGGTCCACATCCCCATACAGTACAGCCCCTTTGGCCGGGCCATACACGCATAAACCACTTGTTCAACAATGTCACCGCATTCGATTAACAATATTCGGATGACAGCCGACCACAGTACCTCGCTATCTGGATCGGAAGCTGTAACCACGGCCTCGTACGTGATCAAATGGCCGTGGGCTGTAGTGTCCTGCCTTAGTGTCTTGCTGAGCAGCATAGAATCAGTTTATACATCGTGGTCCCTATTATATCCCAAGAGAGCTACACGGTCTTCAAATTACGTCGCTGATAAACCGCACAGTCCTTCGCTTTACTCCTGTACCATATCCTAATATACTAATATGGAGAGCATTATTTTGTTCAATGCTCGATCAGCTCCCTCTTTCTTCGGATGTTCTGGCGAATTTGACATAGAAACAGCGGGAACCGCATGTTCGATATTCTATCATGGTTCAAGACGACATATTTTAAAAGGAATAAATGAATCTGGGTTCAGATGCGGCGGTCACTCGAGTGCGATGGCAAATGCTAGTTAGTACATAGCATATCCGCCGCTGGCACTGAGCGCCTGGCCAGAGATCCAGCCGCTGTCCTCTCCAGCTAAGAAACCCACTACGCTGGCGACTTCTTCCGCTGTGCCTAGCCGATTACCAATCGGCGTTTTCTTCTTCTGAAATTCGATAATCTCGGCCGGGATATTATCCAACATCTCGCTCTGCACCGGCCCAGGATTGACAGCATTGACAGTGGTTCCGTTTTGCCCCAGCTCCGCAGCCCAGCAGCGGGTTAGAGCTTCTAGTGCTCCTTTCGAAGCGGCGTAGAGGCTCAGCTTTGGGAAGCCCTCCCTAGCTCCTACAGAAGAGATGTTGATGATTCTGCCCTTGGGCTGCAGATATGGAAGAGCAGCCTGCGTGAGCAAAATGGTGCCGCGGACATTGAGATCAAACACCTGATTGTAATCTTCCACATCAATGTCGCCTAGCGCCTTGACCTTCTCGAGGGCTGCGTTATTAACCAGAATGTGAATCTGAAGGTTACCATTGGTAGCCGTCCGCATGCTGTTTATGATGTCTGATGGGCCTTCTAGCGTCGAAAGATCTGCTCTGATGGCATACGCAGCCGGTTTGTGCGGGAGAGCCCGAATCTTATCGGCCAACTCCTGGGCACTAGCTGAGCTTCTCTCGGAGACATAAGTTATGCATACCTAGAGACCATATTAGCAATGAGGGGACCAGTCTTCATATTCTCAGTTATCCCAAGGTTGGGCGCGGCACGTACATTGGCTCCCCGTGAAGCAAGATCCCATGCGATAGCTGCACCAATGCCACGGCTAGCACCCGTCACTATTGCCGTTTTATCACGTAGAGGGAGCGTTTGTGACAGCGCCGGGGCAGTCATAGTTGTATTGCTGGAATGGAAATCTTGGGAAAGTGGCATTCACTTGCGGGCCTTGGCAACCAAGTGAGGCTCAAAGATTGACGTCATGGAAACTAGGACGAACAGATTACGAAGTACATTTCTTATCCAGCTGAGGATCTGTGCTACAGAGACTCTCAGCAAGCTCGGCCAATCACAACTAGCAGCAAAAACCGGTTTCTACAGCTGGAATAGCAGCGCCGGAGACAAAAAGCGGTCCTTACTAGACGCTGCTGGTGCTGATCGTCGTTGGGGCGGCCGACCCCTGCGTGCAGGAGGCGATCACATATATGTGCCTAAATCAGAGCTTTAAACAGTCGTAATAATTAGAGCTATGTGATACAGCCGAATTTTTTTTCTTTAAGGATTAAAAGAATTATCAGTCTTTTTTTTCTACCAAGCATTAATCGCTCGCGGTTGTGCTGTAAATAGACATATAGCCCTCGCTACCTTTATCATACCGCAATCCAAGTACGCCAAACAGGCCAAACAACGCGTTGAGTCTGAATATGACCCCAAAGAGTCGAACTCTGTGATCCTAGTGGTGCGAATTTTCTGTCTGAATTCGTCGAACTTGTTGCTTGTCGGTTATTTACACACTGATAAAATGGGTTGTTTGTTGGTTGCTAGCACATCTGTGACAAATTTTGCAGACGTCTGATGTTGGTTACTTCAGAGCCAACGAGCGTCCTGCAGGCGCCAATTGCCGCAGCTGCCCCAGATCTATGCTTGCTCTGAACCGGCTGCAGGACCAAACTTTCGATCTCGTTGGGCTCCACCTTCCGTTCGTGGGATATCGCGCTTGAGGTGGAAGTTTCTCTCTTACGAATTATCTAGGCCCGGCAGAGCGACCCTGGGCGACACGATTGAATCTGGTTGTCTGTTCGTACGAGAGCTAAGGACTCTGAAGCTAGAGAGATACCAAGGGATAACAAAGAGCTTAGCAATCAAATTTTATTAACGCCGAATAGGTTGTGTTCAAAAACTTGTTACTACTGAAGGTATTAATACTACTTATTTGCTCGGGCGTTTTTCTAAAATATATATTCAGTTCATACAGTTATTAAGTTTGACACATAAGATCTTATTTTTTTATTTATGTACGAAACAAAGGATAAGAACCGCGTTGGGTAACTAGGTGCCATACCGGTCAACAACCCTTTAACATCCAAGCCGGACGGTAGTACTATAGTATCCAACTATTATCGCAGCCTCCGCTAAAAAAGATCGCCTCTATCTTAAAGCATGGGAAAACTTCTCCTGTAGATATTGGGAAGTGTTTGCGGAAATCCAGAGTATGCTGGCATATTAGGCTTAGTCTCAATTTGTAGTCCGCAGAACCGTAAAGCCCCAATAGAATCACCGTCAAACATGGAGTCCAGTCCGGATACAGCATGCAGTCAACTGTTATCGCTGAATGGAATCTGAGGCTATCTTACCCACTCCCTCTCCCCTCCATCCTCTGTGTCTTTAACTCTTATTTTTATTTCCTCGCATATTCCCGGGCCCATCTTTATTCCGTTGCATCGTAGCGGGGGTATCTGGGCGACTAGCAGATGCGAGACGAGAAGACTACTTGGAGAATGCATATCTAGTAGAGCAGCTGTTTGCTGATCCGTCTCATTCCCGTGTTCGAGGTACTTTAGCTAGCTTCTAAGCGTGGACCGGTGTAGCGTTTCCTTCCCCACAGCAGTAGCTTCTAATACCCATACAATTTGAAGGACCTACCTTTGGCGATTTACGTTCGCGTCGGCTATGGTAACTTGTATGGCATAATTAAGCTCTTAAAGCAATGGGATACTGTAATGATTAAATTGAGAACTCGGCTACGTCTCATCCTTTTGCTTTTGCTTTCCAGGGTCTCCGAAGCGGGTTTCTGTAACTCGGTGATCTAAATAAATTTCGCTACCTTTGGGCAACTTTCGGTACAGGGTGCTGTTCATCTTGCAAGGATTTCTTATCACGCATGTGACACTAACATTGTTTAGGGACTAGAGTGGGGAGACACGCACGCTACGAAATACACCTACCCTTCGTCCTTCCCCTTGCTCTACGAGTTGTAGGAATTTGATCTTGTTAAGCGTAGGATCCAAGTCCGGTATCCGACGCCAAGCTCACCTGAGCACTGCTTTGTACCCAAAGGGAGTATATGGGCAATATGTTGCTTCGCCCTTTCCGCCCACAGCACCATAGCATCCATTCTAGAGTGCCATGGCGCCTGGTTGGACTGGCAACGCATGGTATACGGAACCCCTCCCCCTTTACTAGCCAATGGTATGTCCGAGGTGGGGACGTTGGAACCATATTCTGCGGACTAGCGGAGGTAAAAGATTAAGGAATCGGAGAAGTGTTTAGATATCCGATATGAAGGGCTTGAAATTCGGCCAGGCGTAATCGGGTCGTTCCGTCGGCCGATGGTATTTGCTGTCTAGCTTATCACAGATTCCCCAATCGAATCCTCGCCCGCCAAGCCTCCCCTTGTACTTAGCCCCGAACCATCACTACTTTGGGCAGGTAGCCAGCCTCTCCCGGATCTCCTCCCGGTTGCATCCTCACCAAGGAAGCCAAATCCCCCCTCGTACTTGTTGCCGGCCATCACCGGCCGCCATCAGCCATTGCCAGGCATGAGCAAGCAGAAGATTGTCATTGATACCGGTAGAGTTCCAACTCGTCGCGCCACGTTATGATGAGAACTAATGGTGCTTCGCCATAGATCCTGGGATCGATGATGTTTTGGTCTGACATCCTATACTGCTTGTTGCCGTGCGACGTCGTAACTGATGCTGTAAGTCGCAGGCCATCTCACTGGCGTTTGCCCACCAGGACAAGCTCGAGATTCCCCTCATCACTGTTGTCCATGGGAATATTGAAGTGGAAGGGTGCATGAAGAACGTAGTCACACTGTTGTGCATCCTACAGAGAGAGTCTGACTTTCGCGCCTCTCTCGGTCAGCCACCGCTATTCGGCGGCGGAGATGGCAAGGTCAAGAAAAAGCCTGTGGTGGCACTCGGTGCTAGTAAGCCCATTATCAAGGACCACGGCCATGGTGACAAGGATGAGTTCTCCCGCTACGGGGGCTACCACGGGCTTGATGGCCTAAATGGGGTCCATACTAGGGTCCGTAGGCCTCTAAACGGCTCTAGACCATTAAAGACACTGACATGCGGAGGGAAGATGCCCGACCTCGCGCCCAAAAACTTCCTGTCCTTGTTCGACCCTGCGGCAGGACTGGACGCCTCCAGCGACAAATCTGACTTGGCCTTTTCTCCATCGACTCAGCCTGCCCATCTTGCTTTACTAGAGCTCTTGGCGTTGGAACCACCATCTACCGTCACTATCGTGGCTTTGGGGCCGCTTACTAACCTAGCTCCTGCTTTACATCACAATCCAGCCACTTTCTCCCGGGCGAAGCGCATCCTTATCATGGGCGGCGCGCTGCGCTCGCCTCGTGGCAATAAGACACCGACGGCTGAGATGAACATATACGGTGATCCCGATGCTGCGGCCGACATCTTCGGCCTCAGCTCGCCGAGGCGCGGTGTTGGGTGGTCTGAGTTGGGCTTAGTGGACGTATCCATAGTGCCGCTCGACATCACTTCTCACCACACCTTAGCCGACCGAGAATTCCGCGACTTCATCCGACCACTGGTTGATGCAGGGAGCCCGTTAGCCCAATTCTTGGAGAGCGTCCTACTTGTTTCCTTTGATAAAATCGCAGGCCTCTCGGGAGAAGGCAAGGTTGGGTGTCACGATCCCTTGACTATCTGGTCACTATTAGCTGCTGAGGACGTCGTTTGGGAGAGGGAGGTTGATATCCGCGTGGAACGCTACGGCGAGTGGACTCGGGGGGAGACAGTCATAGATACACGGGGCCGCACCAAGTGGCTTCCTGGCATCGAAGGTACGGTACACGATCACGGGAATTGGCTGCATGGAAACGACGGTAACAGCATATCTGTACTTGTAGGCTCTGGCATGCCAGGGGAGCAGTTTGGTATAGCCTTGATGAAAGCTATCTTTGACCTATAGTTATTTGCCCTAGCTCAAGTCTTAAAGGTCCTCTTGCTAAATTAAATCATCTAGCGGTCTTAGGCAAAGAGAAATACACTCCATAATGGTCGAGGATAGAGACTTTGAAATTGTAGTGTATTGTTTTCAAGGTAACCAGAGGGTCGAGATGGTCGGCCAATCCAGATTCAAGGGATGGTACGGTACAGTTGCAACTGTGGCCCATGCAATCCTCTGGTCCACCTTCTCGGCAGCTAATAGTCACCGTAGCCACGGCCAACTTTACTTGTCCATGTAGTCCTGACCACCGGCTGTGCGCTTGAACCGGTCGTAAAACTGTCTCTGCTCGAAAACTTTTATGTCGTCGTCGGTCAGCGTCTTGCCCTGCGCGCGAGCCGCAAGGATCTTGCGCCGCACCCGCATAACATCGAACTCGGTGTTGCGTGTTAGCCACCAGGTCCATAGATTAAAAACCCAGGCGGCGATAACGAAGGCCATGGCGATGGCGAAACTGTTCTTGTATCCGTTTGAAGCCCACTTGGATTGGAACAGCTGGGGACCGACAATGACCCCGACTTGCGCGATGCCGGACTGCAGACCCAAGGTAAAGGCCGTACCAGTGGATCCAGAGAGGGTGGCAGAGCGCCACGCCCAAAAGGGGATGAAGTAGGATTCGTGAAACAGCTCGCCTAGGATGCAGGCAACGTATATACCGACACGGTTGGTCAAGGTGAAGAACAAGACAAAACAGACCACCATGCCTGACATGAGGATCCTTGTGCGCGCGTGACAAGTCAGCAAGAGTCCATCCAGGGAAAACAAGCCAGCATAACAACTCCCTCATTATTTTCAGTCAATGGGTGGTCCCTTACATGATGAGGACAGGCCGGACGACCCACGCCCGGGACATGATTCTCTCCACGGTAATAACCCCAAAGATAGCCGCGGCTGCGGTTGGGATATTGAGCAGCTGGTTGGCGGGGAGGCTGACAAAGCCTAGGTCGGTAATAATCGTTGGCAGGTACCAGATCAGGGCGTAGCCGCCAAGGTTAAAAAAGGTCTGTGACATCATGAAGGACCAGATTAGGGGCGACTTGAGCGTATTGACGAGCTCGCGCTTAGAAAAGTAGGGGTCGTTGGTGAGCGGCACGTTCTCGGGTAGCCGAGCTTCGATAAATTCCTGCTCCCGCTTGGTTAAGAAGCGGTCGCTCCGCGGCGACTTGGGATAGTCGGGCAGGATCCACCAGATAATGCCAGCAAATACGATAGTCGCCAGACCCTCAATTAGAAATACCCACCGCCATCCGCTCATGCCACGCGCCCCGTTCAGATAGCTGCAGCCATAACACAGCAGTGAGCCTACGATGCTGGCTAGATTGGCAATAGCGTACATCCACGTTATGGGCTTTCCAATCTCGTCGGTCCGATACCAGCTGCAGAGCTGCGCCATAATACCTGGGAACATGCCGGCCTCAAAGAGTCTTGAATCATATTCCACATCAATTTTCCTTGCTCTTTCGGAGGAGGGGCTTCCGGGTCGGAATCCGATACGTACCCCAATAGAAAACGCAGCGCGTAGAGCTGGTCCTTGTTCTGAACAGCCGCAGTACAGGCCGTCACGATTCCCCACGTTAGGAAGATGCGAGACTGCCAGAGGTGCGGGCTCACTCGTTTTAGGAGAAGATTGCTCGGGGCTTCGAAGATCGTATAGGATATCTGAAACCATGACACACAGCCGTCAGTCTCCTTCACGAAGCGCAAGACATAAGGGATGACGTGGCAGCTTGCTGGGCAACCGTACTCCCGCGATGGATGCCACCCAGTTATACTGATCGGCAGTCATGTGTAGCTCCGTCAATATGTTACGCGGCTGTCCGACTTGAAGAACCTTCACATTAGAGGCATTGCTATTATCAATCTACCGTAAACCCTTAATCAGTAAACACGCCTTCTTAAACAAGAGGAAAAGACACTATAACTAGATGGCCTTACCGTCTTGACCATATACATGAGCCCAATGAGCAAGAGAAACCTTCGGTCCACTTTCCGCATGATAGTTTTCTCGTCCTCGCTTGAGAAGGTAGACAAAAAAGCCGCCCTCGCATCGGGGTCGTCTCGCAAATTGTCAACGTCGGCGCGAGCGATGGCCGCCAAAGCCTGCTTTCGGGTCACCGCGGCAGCCTCGTGGCTGAACGTGATCTCGTCGGGCTGTGTGTTTGCCATTCTTTCACTCTTTCTCACTCTTTGGAGACGATCTTGCCCAGACTGGCTCTTAGATATCAGGAGCGGGGTTGCTTGATCCTGCAGGCCATGGCAGGACGATATATATTCTGTTTCCCATCACTCTTATCGCAACTCCAGTGGGCCAGACTCCACAGTACCTAAACATACTATGCAATTGCAATCGAAATGCTGACGAGTAGGACTAGCCCTTCTGGATTCCCCCGTCTGTTACTTATTATCGGGGTAGCAGGGTTATGAGATATGGGCCTGTTGATACCGGCACTAATATCGTCCAGATGCTGGATATCCGGTTGGTATCGCATAGCGGGCCTTGTGCATGGGTCCCTGAGCCACTGCATCCAATCGGCTCTAATCTAACTATCTAACTTCTATTCTGCCCTTGCTGGGAAGTATTATTGCCGGTATGCCCGACAGCTAACAAGACTTTGCCAGCTAACCAGTCTCGGAACAGGTGGAAGCGACCCGTAAGAGCTCCCAGTCAGATGCGGCGCCCTACTTCTATGGCGCTGTGCAAGTTAGAAGATAATAAAATAAGAAAGAATCTCTCGAGTCATTAACTTTTATTAGCCATCTGGTGAACCACACGGGTCAAACCCGGATGGATTAGGCGTGGTGAGTCTCCCTTTTTATTTCATGATAAACAAACCTTTAGCATATCACGCATTAGAGCCATCCCAACCCGGCATACCCTAACCTAAACGGGTCCAATGAGATCGTTCTAAGCTTTAGAGACGTGCCTTACCAGTGCTTAACGACGACACGTACACGATCACCTCGAGCAAGATATTTATCAAGGACATCCGAGTCAACACCCCTGCGGCATTTTGGTTGGGAACAGGACCCTGTGCCACCCCTATAATCCTGTCACGGAACCTTTGTCGGAAATTAATCGTCACAGAGCCGCAATGCTTACCAAACAACCAATTGGTGCGGGGTCTGCCCCTCGTCGTCATCCAAGTTTTAGGACGAGATTCTGTGTCGCCAGTGTTCTTTAGGCTAAGACCTGTCGGGCTGCACCGACTCGCTGTACAAGGTTCAATTTCTTCAGTAATATTTCAGAATGAATCAACAAGTCGAAAATTACATGATCTCCATATTGGGCATAGGCGGAGTCGGGAAGCGCGGGCTAGAAAACCAATTTATTCATAGGACGTTTGCGCCGATTGTATGAGCCCTAGAAGTCCTTCGTCATCACTTGGGTATAATAAGCTAACAGGGTCGGCCTAGCCTGATCCGTTTGGCGATGAGGATTCACGGCAGATGTACACCATCGACGGCAAGCGATGTATCCTAGAGACTTTTCGGCACCCTCATGAATCAGAATACGCAGCCCTACGAGACCTAGCTATCCGGGAGAGCGGTGGGTTTATACTCGTATACAGCCACGTGTCGCCGGCCTCCTTCGCTGCAATCAAAGAATATTACAGAGCCATCGAGGCAGTTAAGAAGTACCGCACCACACACAGATTTATCCCAGTCGTTCTGGTTGGGAATAAGTCTGACCTAGTCGTAGAACGTGGCGGGTTGAAAAGCGAGGGCGAGGCGCTTGCTCAGGAGTTCCAGTGCAGCCATATCGAGACATCGGCACTAACTGGGATGAATGTTGACGAGGCCTTTTATGACGTCGTTAGATTAATCAGACAGCAAAAGCAGCTAGACATGGGCAGCCCCACGGGGCCCAATCAACCCCCACCAGATAATGGAGGAAGAAGAACGAGTTTGAAGAGGTGGCTCATGCGTATTGCCAGGCCCTGCCCGTGACGCTATGCAGATAGATGAACCATGGATCTGGGCCCGAGGGGCGAGACGGCGGACGAATGACATGGGTAATTCCGCTCTCTATGGTAATAGCAAGAAAGGTCTCCTCGAATTCCTTTCGTTGGCTTGGGTGTTGGCGAGGCTGATATAGAAAAGTCGATTTCGAGCTACAAAGCTGACGAGTTGCAAAATTGACTGCAGCTACCAGTGTCAGTACTGATGCCGCTATTATATTCGGTATCATCAACCCTATTTTCGCAATAAGACTTCTGGTTGTCTAACTATTCTCGTAGATGTCTACACCGGTGTATTCATATCAGTTCCCCGGCGGATTTGGAACGAACAGCAACGGCTCGAAGTTAGCATAGGCTTGTAAATGATGTTTGTGCGGGGCTCAGCGAGCCAGATGATCCCGAGTCAGTCAGGCAGTGGTAAATAGCATAGACCACACACACAATTCGGAAAAAAACAACATACTTTCCCTCTCAATCAACGACGTCTGAGGCAAAGCAGAGAATACCCAAAAGCCCGCCACTGCAGATTTCCAACACGCAAAAGTGTTTTGATGGTAATAAAAAATTACACTCTTAGTACCCGCCGCCAGTCAAGTTGCCTTGCTAAATTATCCGTGGGCACCTGAATGACCCCAAACAATGCACGCCGATAAGATTCTGGTGAGATACAAGTTGCGTCGTAGTCTTCTATTTAAGCCTACCTTAATTAGATCACGCTCTTATTGTGGCAAGATTGCAGTCACTCGACTTCTTAGCCAGACTGCCGACTAGATTGCAATGGATTTATATTGCCGCCATGCGTGTGGCAAGGCGGTGGAGCTCGGTCCTATGCTAGACCTAAGGCGTGCACCGCAGCGTGCGAGGAAAATTGTCCGTAACCGGGCAACATGCCCAAGGATCAGTTGAGGCTCTAAGGTAGTAGTTCATCTGTGCTACATCTGAGAACCATTATCAGGTTGGCAATCCCAAAAAAGAATTATTGAAGGCGCGAGATGCTGCCACTACCTAGTCACCAAATACTCTACCTTGTATCATGCTAGAGATGGATATTACTTGTGATGTACTTGTCACAAACTCAATAGTATACCACATAGCGAGAACGAGGTTGACATTGCATCTATCTCATAACGCTAGGCAATGACTTGGCGGAAACCCGGAATTGGGTCACCGATATTATCATGCTGAGTTCGGATATGCTCTTTCATGGCATATTTCTTGATCATTCCTTTACCACTGTCGAGAGAATGTTTGCAACCATGATAGGGGCAAAATACCGCTTGGAGACTGGAGAGCGTCTCGGGGTGTTTCGCCTTCACATGATCCTTGCAGTCGTGTTTAAATTGGAATGACTTGCCGCACCCGGACACTGGGCAGGCATATGGCCGCGTATGTTTCTTCAAGTGCATGCTGAGAGATATTAGCAGCATGTAAGCGTTTTTGGTTGTAAGAACTCATATACTTTAGATTGCGCCTCGCTTGGGGCCCTTCGAATGTTTCGGGGCAGCTTTCGCATTGCAAGACAGCCTGGGCTCCGGCAGCTCTTGAAGATTCCTGAATGCCCTGGAGGCTAGCATTCGAATCATCGGCGCCGAGACTTTCTTGATGGGGTAGTGGTAAAGGAGTGTTGTAAATGGGATTGTTCTGGGTTGCCGTGGCCGAAGATTGGTCCTGCACTTCACCATCCTGCCCAGCAGGTTCAAAGGCCCAAGGATCAGGGCCCCAGACATACTCAGGAAGAGGACCTCCATTTCCAGACGCGACCCAAGAAGGATCAACTGACGAATAGGGTGCGGTCTGTGTTGTGTTTGGATGTGTTGTGTTTGGATATGTTCTGTTTGGATAAGGTTGCTCCTTACGTCCGGTGAAGTCCTGTTGTGTCGAACTAGTGATGAAAGCCTCTCAGAGAAGTCCGGGGTAGGTTATTCCGCTGCTGGGAGTTATGGTCAAAGCGCAGCTGGGAAGTTCCACGGCCCCTAGAACAGAACAGGGAGAGAAAAGAAAACGGCTGGATGGGTGCAAAAGAGCGCCGGTTAGCAGCTACCAGAGCCGACCGTGAGGAAGGAAGAAGAGAAAAGAGAAACAGAAAACAAGAGGGATTGCCCTCTTCTTATAGACTCCAGTTCATACCCGCGAGACGAGGCTCGGAACAATTGCGACCAAGGTGCATTTCATAAAACTAGGGATGATTGGCCCCGTGCCGTGCTATGCCATAAAATATGCAAGTGTCGTCACGGGGTAAGCGATGTGGCGTCTTGGCCAGCGTACTAGTGGTGCGTCTACGGTGCTATGCCATAAAATTTTGGCGCCCAGCCAATCATCCCATAAAGATCGTCAGCCAGGAAAGATAAGGTATATACGCTGTCCACCTAAGCTGCTACGAGGTTGAACAGGTTATCTCATATTTCCTCGGAGGGGATATGTATATTAAGCTCCGAACAAAGTATGCACAGATGGGCTTGAAGAATTGCTCTTCCTGGACAATTTCAGCACCAGAAACTCGATCAATCTCTACACCATCATTTACTACCTGACTGGGTCGCCAGGTCAACTGCAGCACTGCTAAGAGCAATCTCGACGCACTCATCGGCATATCCCTTGGTTGGAATGAAGTATCGCTTCCTCTTCGAAAGTTACAGTTGGCCTGGCGAACAAATTTGATGGCGGCTAGATGATTTGCTCTCAGAGCTTAGATCTTCGGTGTGAGTAGCTGCAGTTATGTTTGTTTTGCGCCTCCTATGGCAATTAATCATGAAGGCGATTATGTGGCATCAGCCTTGCTTTAGGTGCACAAGTATGCTACGATCTTTCCAATGGACAACGCTGACGTGAAAATATCTAAAGTTTTAAAGGTCTAGGTACGACGTTGATCATTCCTTTAAACCAATACTTCTATGAGTGGAGAAGTTCGTAATGTGGAGCGCAGATACCCCCTAGCCATTGATAAAATCCTCTTCGGAGTGACAAGACGGTAGAAGAGCAAGCGATACTTCATTCTTGCCAAGGGATAAGACGATGAGTTTCTCGAGACTGCTACAGGCGCCTTCGCCTAAATAAACTCTCAAAGGCAGGATTAGTAAGTGGGCTTTACCAACTGTCAAGTTCTTGCAAGCTTGGTCCTTTTGCTCGAGATTATCAACAGCTTATCCAGGCTAGCTAGATTAAAAAGTTCAAGTGCGAAGAGCACAGTTTTTCAGCACTCAATACCTACATAATTCCACGTTACAGACTCGCTGTAATGCTGTCGTTGCTGACCGAGGAAACCCGAATGATGGCTTTGTGAATGGATCGTCTACGGCAAACAGATGTGTCTAGATGTAGCGCGACTTCCTGGGCTCATAGCGGAGTATAAATGTCTCAAGCTAGCTTTGCATCATAAAATTCGGCCAACCAACCTTGTATAGCATCCATTGACCTGTCTTGTGCGACCTTAACGCTGGGGTTCCCAAGGCCATACTCCATGGTGAAGTCAGTACAATGGTGCCCCCCCCTCGATCAAGAACACAGGAGCTTCGGGCTTCGAGGGAAGTGGTCCCCCCGGACGTATCGTTACCGACACGCCAGCTTCCCGCCAAGGATCGAACTGGCTGGCTAGGCAAAGTGCATGTCAACACCTAATCCGCCAACCGGAAGTGTAAGAGGTTACTAACTCGTTGACCTACACCAAATGAGACGCGTTCATAAACCAGCCACCCGTCCTTTAGTTCAGTATGTCAACTGTTTTGTGCTTCGCTGAGCCGTATGTGTATTCGCCCTGTCGAGGGAACATGCGCTCGCATTGCGCCTGCCAATAGTCGGCCCCAACATGTCGGGACATAATGGTAGTCCGGCCTTCAGGCGCTTCTCTAGCACAAAATTTGAGCAGCTGTAGTCAATCGGATAATAAATTGTTTAATGGTCAACTTACGATGGATTCCACCAACCAAATGGAGTGTCGCAGATCTGCCAGAACCATGGTTGAAAAAAGACATCATCTGAAATCCAGTCTGTGTAGCGGGGACTGGTGATATTGTATGCTTCAAAGCAGCCCTGCGGTCCGGTTTCGTTATAGCCATAAAAGTTTACACAAACTATACCATAGTTAGCTGTATACGAGATTATATAGACTAGAGACAAGCTATTTTATGATGTGCAGACACTAACAGGTGGTAGCTGATTTGCCTTAAACTAAATATGGAAGTTGCGGAACGCCGTGCTTAATCCGACGCCCTCAGAGGGGAAATCTGTCACATTTGTGCGCTCAAGTGTGACTGGATCCTGAGTACCTTCTATAGTATCCTACATGTTCTAGACGGTAGTTGGCTGGTTGCTCTGCTATAAGTTAATGGCACTCTCTAACGCACTGTGGGTATAAGAGTTAGCTTCTCTATATTCCATATTCCCTGGCCGTTCGGATGGTAGCATACTTTCCAAAATTATCGTTATGATTAAGGGCCTCAAGTCTAAAAAGCGCCTTTAGGTCAAAAGTTTGCCTCTTGGAACCGGTGGACAGTATATTGTCTACGTAATCAATGATTAAGGCTAGATCTTTGCTGCAGTTTTGCGGTATACCCTTTTCAATGGGGACAGCATACGCCCAATAGTCGTATATGGCTTCGACAGGAGCGCTGCTGGCGTGATACGCGGCAAATGTATCCGGTGTAAGAGATTTTATCCATGCCGTGATTGTACCAGCAAATGAGCAGCCGACGAGGACCCAAGGCTGTCTATAGGGTGGGTGGATTACCACGTCAGGTGCGTTACTGGGGCTTTTCGTGTCGAAGGGAAGCTGAACGGTTAGAGCAAAGTGCACCATGTCTTGGATTGCATTATCGAGATTGTGGTATTGCAGAGCCTTGGTGTCCTGTATCTCAAAAGGCGTTGAATCTCCGTAGTAGCGATCTACGCAATATCGATCAGTCGATTCCCTGGCCGGCGTGGCCTAGTATTTGCCTACGTTCGATAACAATAACTGCGGCGCCTAGCCTCTCGGCTAAGGCGCCAGAAAACTCGCTATTCGTCAAGTAGGCCGGCCAGTACCTATCCGCACGTATCTCACCACGTTAACGAGAACAACCTAGATTGTGTCAGTTGTCTTGTGTTTGGTCTCTTGGTTTAAGCTTTCTACGGCATCCAGGAGACCCAGGACCCGCCCAAAATCTAGAACTCCACCAATATCTTTGTGAGAAAGTCCCTAATTGAGGATCTGCATGGTCAAGTTGCTGAGAGAAGATTTCAAGACCTGATGTCGGATCATCATCAAATCGCTTATCAATTTCGACCACAGCTGGTTTACAAGTGGACGGCAAGGGATGATAGGCATGAGCGGGCTGTACAAATAAAGCTCCACTGAGCCATGCACTACCGGCAAGCCAGTATAATACCATGGCCACTACCTATAGCCGATGGTGAGACTGAAATTTCCGTTGAAGGCAGTCGCACGTAGCGTGGAAAGGTAAAATAATGAGGACATCATTGAAGCGAACGAGCAGAATTTACCTCAAATATCTAGATTAGGCAGATCGGCGCAGGGCTCCTAATCCTACGGAGGGTGTGTATAACTAAAACATATGGGACAGACAGCGCGGCGCTGTCTTAACCAGATTGCGGTATTTTTGCTATTGGATGGAATACGGACAACCGAAACCAAAGGAAATCAAAAGAATCCGGAAGAGGGGAAAGGCACATTGAGCGACCAGGGCATAAGTATATACTATAAACAGTTGAAGTCAAGATTCAACACTTTATACCTCCAGCTTTCAATTGAGTGTCAGAGTGGGTCCAGATAGCCCGGTTTGATTGGATAAAAATGGGGATCATGGTGGGTCTCTGTGGGTCTCTCCTGGGCGAAGGGAGGAATCAGGAATCGTAACCCCCAACATCGACACGGATATTACAGATCACCATAGTCGTGGAGGACGATAAAGTCTCTCCTGACGAGCTTCTGGAGGAGATCCAGGAGTTCGACGACTACGTTCAGTCCTCTGATGTTATCGCCATGCAGAAGGTCTAGCCGATCAAACAATTATAGTACAACTTTGAGTCTGTTCCTATAAATAGAGCCGCAGCAGTCGGCCTGTGCGATAGAGACAGTCACATTTATCGAGGCGCAACTTGCACTGCAATGCTGGTGTTGATCGACGTGTATGTATGTTATGCTCGCCTTCGGCGAGGCTGACTTTGTTCCATTATTGCATATTGCATAGCCGCAGCCAATGGCATGCTGCCCGACCACCCCCGGTCAAGCCGCTTCACCATGCAAGCTCTGTCCCGTCTCACATATCGTCTGTAAAGCAGCTACTACCTGTCCCTTCATGATTACCTACTTTGTGGTAAGTCCTGGTGACTATCCGTCGGCCTTCGGACTTTCCACGCGCGTGCAATTGGTGAGACACCGCTTCCTCGTATCGCTCCAGTTCCCTGCACTTCTCCTCGTATCTGACCACCGCCTGGTCACGTTCGTGATCTGCAGAGCTACGGGCAGAAATAGCCTTCTCCTTCTGCTCACGGGCCTCGCGAAGCATCGTGCGGAGCGTAGAAACTTCGTACTCTAGCTCCCCGTGCCCTCCCTCGTACTCGGTGACAGATTCGCAGACTTCCTCGTACCTTGCTTCGCACTCACGCAGCTTCTCACAAGCGCCGTCGTGTTTCTCAGAGATTGTGATGATCTCGGTGTTCAGAGTGACGATGCTGGCCTGAAGCCGCTCGACTTCCAAGTTCAAGTCGGCACACTTTCTGCGCGACTCTTCTCTCTCGCCTTCGATTCGCTTAGTGCGCTCCGTGAGATTATGCACCGTATTGGTTTTTTCTTTCAGCGTCGACTCGACACGGCATAGAGACTCTTGCAGGAAAATGACCTTGTGGTGATGCTCCTCGCACGTCTTGCACACTTGGTGGTAATCCTCATCGAGGCGCTCCTTTTCAATAACCAAGAGACGAATCTCTTCGCGGGTCTTGGTCAGGGCCTCGTGCAGCTCGGTCTTCTCGATTTCAATGAGTCTGATCTCCTCTCGAGTAGACGCCATCTCGCGCTCGCAGTGCTCCCACTTCATCTTCCACTTGCCGCAGCGATCCTCGGCACCTTCCCACCTGCCTTGCTTCTCATCGAGCTTGCGCTTCAGCTCCTCAACTCTCTGAACCAGCTCTTCTCTCTCGGATTCTATTGTCGACATGGATTCCTTTAGTTTCTGCGTCTCACGCACTTTCTTTTCGTATCTTTCCGTCATTTCCTCCGCCTTCCGTGAAACTTCGTCAAACTTGTGATTGCACTTGCGGACGTTCTCCTCGAACTCGCCTTTCTCGTGCAACCACTCGTGCTTCCCTTTCCTAAACACTGATAGAGACTGTTTCAAGGATGCGAGCTCCTTCTGTGTGATCTCGTGCTTGACGGTGAGGTCGGTGTAGCTTCTATGCAACTCGGCGTGTTTTTGGTTTAGGCCTCGAAGGTCACCGTAGTGTTTCTCAGCATCTTTTCGAGCATAGTTGCACTCCTCTTCGCTAGCGACGAGCCTCAATTGGGTGTCCGCTAGGGTCCTCTTCACCTCCTCATGCTCTTCATAAATACGCGTGACAGTCTCCTTGTATTCGTGAAACTCGCGGCGGGCATCGTCTAGTTCGTTGTCTCGCTCGGTGAGCTTTTTCTTGTACTCCGAGACGCTGGCAATTGCGGCAGTTATCTCAAGGCGAAGCTTGCTAGTTTCCTTCTTCCGTTCTTCGTGTTCATGATGGTGGTGATGTTGCTCTCTCTCCTTCCGTGAGATGGTTTCGGTGTATTCTTCAAGCTGATCGTACATCCTCTCCATGTCGACGATGCAAGACTCGCGCTCGGAGATGAGTTTAGTCCATACCTCCTTCAAAGAGGCGCTCCGTCGAGAAATGTTGGTCATGAGCTCCATGAGGGCAAAGAACTCGCCCTCGGCCTGTGCTGTAAGTTCCTTAGATGCCCAGGTATGACGTGACCGTACGATGCTGCCGCTGAATCGTCGACTTCTACGTCGTCGGGACGTAGTACAGGAGCTTGGCATTGAGCCGGTTGGGCTACCAGGACGAGAATAGTGTCTCTTTGGTAGGTGGAAATGCTCCTGAGAGTAACATTCGTTAAGATCCCCTGGATTTAGTGAATGGATAGATTGATGATACATATTGAACCCATCTCCACTGTGTCCGATTCCGGCCACACTGGCATCGGTGCTGGGCATGGTGCAGGTCTCCATGGCGATGTGTTTTCGAATCGCAGAGATAGGGATAGACTTCGTGGTTAAGAGAAATCTTATATCAAGAATGTTAAACTGATAAGTGTAGAGTGGGAAAGGGTATTGTGTGTATTTGGGAATCTCTATATACATAGCCCTTGGTCTAGGACCATGCATCTTCCCAGCTCTTGATGACACTAATTTCTATGCTTCAGACGGCCTGCAAAGATGTCTCAACTCTAGCGCCGTGCATGCCAATACCTTCCCCATAGAGCCTTTTCGTTTGTTTAGCTTGCTCTTAGAGTAATCTTATCCTTCTGGACAAGGCGCACCTGTTATCTAATTCGACGCCCCGAATACACTTCACGTCATTGTAAATTTACTTTTCGCACGTTTAGCTAGATTCCTGCACTAGCCCTTCTGCTTTCGAGTTGAGCTCCACAGCTATAGATCGCCTCTCATTTTATGGCTTTGTCCTTCTGGGCTAGCGTTCTATAGTCATCATTACCTTCTCCGAGAGGGAATGCTCTTGTGTCTTTGCCGCTCCACAAGCATGCAAAACTTCGTTGAAGGTAGCTTACTATTATCTCTTTGCTTCGGGTGTTGACATTTCGAACTGAGAGGGATGAATCGCACAGAAAGGCTGGGGCTCTGTGGAAAGATGCAAGCAATCGGAGCTAATCTAATGCGATAGTTAGTCGAGATAGCGAACATAACCCTTGCCCAGTAATAGTTCGTGCATTTCGCAGCTTCGTCTTCGACTTCTGGCTCGCCATTTTTAATGCCTGCACCCCCTCCCCCCCTTGAATGCCATATCCGCCAGAATCTCCTCGCCACCCCCTCCGACGACCATGACCTGCTGGGCTTCTCGATTGACGCGCTCCAGGACTCGCCCGTCGACCATTTGGAGATTAGCCCCCCACTCGCCCAATGACAGATCTGAGGGAGATGTAGAGAGATCCTAACTGCGTGTCTGCTCTACTATGTACACCAACAGCTCCAATAAAGCTTGAGTCGATTCGATCTGCCTACCCATATCACTGAATTTAGACCGAATTACTTAGTTTTTAACTAGCGTCTTGCCGAAGGTCATTCGCGTCGTAGCGTGTGAGTAGGCGTCCACGGCGCAACCCCGTGCGAGTCAGAAAGAAGTTGTTGTTAGCCAAACACGCTCGTGCCCCGAAGTCTTAGCCGAATTAGTCACATAATCATGGACTAGAGGCGCCTTCTACACGTACTCGACATGACGACCCGTAAGGCATCATTTCCCTGCCAATGGGATTCCAGACTAGGATCTCGACATCGTCGAATACGATTTAAGTCGAGCCTAAACTAAAACCCCATTAGTTAGCATAAGAGTAGCCAACTAGAAACTACTTTTCATCTGTCCAGAAGTCGCAGCCTAGAAATTAAGTAGAATGGGAACCAAGAGTGGACAACTTATCGCTCGCACTACTGGAGCTGCAATGGTCTATCATTTAATTATATATGCTAATAAATGCTTCATCCTTATATTCTTCAACTGGTGATGTCCAATATCATCTTTCCGACGTTCTTCCCCGCGTACACATCCAGCAGGACTGCTGGCGCATCCTCTAGCTTCCCCTTGATGACGGTATCTGTACGCTTCAGTTTACCTTCATCAAGGAGACGTGCCATGTCCTTCCATAATGCCTGTGCCCCGTCGAGATAGTTAAAAACATTGACGCCTTGCATGGTGCTGCCGGTCAAAGCAAGCTGAAAGTAGTTCTATCGCATTTGACATTTGTTAGAAATATTAGACCCGGTAAATGTCTCGGGATTGGCATCAGTAGAAGGTCCTACCGTGATTCCGTATCTCTCTGTGGCATTATAGTTCCCAATATCGCCACAGATGGCGATACGCCCGTTGCTGTTTAGCTTCGCGAGTGCCATTTCAAGCATCTTGCCACCCACTGCGACATCTCGTTAGCTTGATCAACCGAGGCTATTTAAAAAAGGAGGTTGAATATACCGTTGTCGAAGTAAACATCAAGCCCGTCCCCGACTGCTGCGCCGAACTCCTGTTCAAAATTGGGGCTCTTGTAGTTGAGTGCCACGTCGAGTCCCAGCTCCTTCAGCCATTGGCACTTTGCATCACTTCCAGTGATTCCAATCACTCTGGCGCCATTAATTTTGGCGGTTTGTGCCGCGATACTGCCCGTGGCTCCAGCAGCTGTGCTGACCACGACAGTCTCCCCCGCTTTCGGGCGACCAACTCGAAGCATGCCCTCGTAGCCGGTCAGACCAGTCAGGCCTAGGACACCCATTGCATCACTCAGCTTGCCGAATTTGGGCGCTTCGACCTTGCGGAATGTGTCCGTGGTGATAACAGCAAACGAGCACCACCCGGCCCATGCAGTACCAATGTCTCCCGCCACAACATCAGCTGCGCGGGAAGCAACGACACGGACAAGACCGTAGCCCCCCATGACGTCGCCAAGTTTCAGGTTCATGTAGCCACCTCCATCTAGCCAGAAGCGCATGGCCGGATCCAAGGACAAGTACAACACTTCGACTAGGATCTGTCCATCTTTGACATCAGCAGCTGTAGGCGCCGGAACCACGCGTGTTTCGAAGACCTGGTCAGGCACAATGTCCCCGTGAGGTCTGGCCTTGATGATAATTTGCTTGTTTTGAGTAGCCATTCTGAGAAGTAGTGTATGATAATAGAGATGTCTGATGGTGCCGAGTGATAATATGAGTTGCAGACTGGAACGGGAGCGCCTTTTTATAAGATCGTCTTGTCGGCGGTGGTTTATATGGACAGCATTTCAATTATTAAGCTGCGTAACGCACCATGTCCCATTCCCATATCCAGAGAGTTGTTGCAATACTCTAGCGACGCACGTCTTTCAAGAAACCACTCATCCGTTGAGGTAATACACATTATTCGCAAGCTGCGCCAGTACTTCCGGGGTGGTGTGTTGCGGTGGGGCCTTCCGCTGTTGAGAGCAGGGGTTTCCGCTCCGCGAAATGCACTGTGCCTAGTTAGCCTAGCTCGCTAGGATGATGACATTCTAGCCGCACGGAGACCGCCTTC
This sequence comes from Thozetella sp. PMI_491, assembly GCA_021432635.1. Lineage (NCBI taxonomy): Eukaryota > Fungi > Ascomycota > Sordariomycetes > Chaetosphaeriales > Chaetosphaeriaceae > Thozetella > Thozetella sp. PMI_491. The sequence continues at coordinate 280,729 of MU270044.1, forward strand.
ATTCCATTGGGTTAAAATACGGATATCACTGCTCCCGTCATTGCTGATATCCCGCGAAGCAGTTTGAAAGCTACTCGTGGCTTCGAGAAAAAAAACGAAAGAGGTAGGAAAGTCTTCCGGCTGAAAATTTCCAATGTTCATTGTTATTTTATCCACCCTCCCTAGCATAGAAAGGGGGGAGGGAGGGAAAGTACGTTATTTTACGAAAATGTAGTTTCAATAGTAAGTTAACCCACCATCCAACGGCCTTGCATTAGACCTAATGCATCCCTTTAATCTTCCCAGTTAGAGCCCACTCGAGTCAGTCTTTTGTTAAACCAGTCAGCAGTGAGAAAGTATTCCCTTGTAATCATTCATTGCCAGCGCTGCAGCCTCTCTGCACCAAAAGTAGTTTCCACTATCATCTTTGTAAACTCGTCTATATCCACCGGTCGGGAGTCAGTGAAGAACTTCTCACAGGCATACCTCTGAACAAACCCGATGTCGACTTCCGAGCAGAAGCTCCCCCACTCGAAAGCCGTCTGGGCATCCCAAACTCCCTGCCGCGATGTAAACATTACGCTCCCTGGGCACGGATGCCAGCCCTCCTGGAGGGTGAGATAAATCGCCTGAAAGCCCGTGGCCACCAGCCACGTGCGGCGTATGCTTTCAGCTAAGATCCATGTGTGCCACATCATGTCCATGGGGCCGTGCGGGCCAAGAAGGCTGTTTTTACCAGCCTCCTCGAGGTCGAGAGGATCAATGGCTGCGGCCATCCGGCCAAGGTCTCGGCTGCTGTTTTCGAGCATTTGCATAGCCAAGCGATCAAGGGCGGCAATCCGTGCCTCCGCCTGATGACGTGAACGTATGTCTCCATCCAAGAGACCGATGGTTTGGTATACCAACAGGGCATGGACTTGGGCGAGCTGCTCCAGCGAGTCGACGAATTCCGACCCGACGGCACTCTGAGGAGACTCTGAGCTGCCGGGGTGGATGCCTTTTTGCATCAACAGCTGTCTCGCTTGGTCTTCTACAACGCGAAGGATCATGTGCTTATTCTCCTCCGTTCGATTGATGTAGCCTGACAGGGTGGCGTAGGCGATCTGTACGCAGGACGGGAAGCGAGCATGGTAGAGTTGATGGTGTATGAACTGGTTCCTGCCGCTCTTGACCCATTCTTCCAGCCACTTCTGTAGCCTTGCAATGTGACAACTTAGGGTGACGGTGCTGAAACGAGATGCTTCAATCGCAGGCTGATGGTTGATTTTCCAGGTGTCTGGCTGGAGAAACCAAACTGGAGTGGAGGTGCCGTGGGATGCAAAGTCGAGCTCCAAAGGAACACCAGTTGCGTCTCTCAGGAGCAGATCCAGATTCGACGGCTGGCCGTTGTGCTGTTCAAAAACCATTGGCACATCTTCTTGGGTTGACAATGCCTGGTCTAACAAAATGAAGTGGCCCTGTTTAGGTGGAGGATAGACGCAGTCTATGCCTTTGTCCATGCACCGCTTGCATGATGGCAAGTCTCGGCCGCAACGTCTCTTCGCCTTTGCACAGGCATCACACACCTTGGCCTCCGTAATACCCGCCATTCTGATGTTGGCTAGCTCTTTCCACGGAGCGTCTGGTGTTTGACCTCGGCCGTCAAAGATGTGCGAGTGTTCGAAGGGGCCTAGCGCATTTGTCATCCAGCACATTTGTCATCGGCTTAGCAGCAACTGGTCATAGATTGGCTCCCACGGCTCCCCTAACTTGGCGGGAGCTATCCAGTTTGGGTTAGCTTCCACAGCATGCGGCCCCGCTCTTGCCTGGGGCTCCGCGACGAAACAGAGCCTGGAGAAGCATCAAAGCAATTCATAGAAGTCGGTACGGCGGGCTAACCCGCCCTTACCGACATGGCGCTGCTTTCGAGTTGAGAAAGAATTGCTTCCAAGCCAGCTGGGCCCCACTTCCCAACCAAAGAAGTGTAATTTCTGGATGCCAAAACCGATGGGCACTAGCTTAGAAGCACCCCACACCAAACCATCCTTCTCGATGCCGCGCACCAGAGTTTCAAGAGCAGTGAGATCCGTCGTATCATCTGGGCATTGGCTATTAGTATCCAAACCTCAAGCCATAGGGTCATGAGTCACGTCCATACCCCAAGGCTTGATATCAATGATTACGACCGACTTGGCGGCGGGCTTGGTCTTGCCCTGGTTCTTTTTGCGGTACTCCTCGAGACGCTGCTCACGAAGCTTCTGCGCAGCCTCATCTTCTTCGTCGTCGCTATCGAGGAGATTTACGCCGTCTTCAGCATCCGCAGCAGCTGATGTCTTGGCCGGGTCGGCGATGGCCTCAGAAACGTCGGGGCCGTAGGCTGTGTAGGGCTTCGAGGCGTCGCCGGGTAGGGTCGGGAACTGTTCCTCGATGGCAGCAATTTGTTTGTACCAACGAAAGACCTCCGGATATTTCGTGGCGTCCGGCGTAGAATTTAGCGCCTGGAAGACGGCGACGTCGGCCTGCGAGGCAGCATCGCTGTCGAAGAAGAAATCATCAGCGCTTCTGATCTCGTCGCCATAAGAGGACAATAGTTGAATGCCGTGTCACTCGTAAAGCCCAGAAATAATAGTAACGATTATCATGAATGCTTGGAGTGTTTCCTGCGTTGCTATATGTGCGTCTCAAGGCCACTAGACAATACGAAAAAACACGAGTTGCAGGGAGGAGTGTGATGAGTCACATACCTTGCGATGTACAAGCGGGTAGTGAGCCAGCCATTAACATCTGCCAACTTTAAATGTCAGCACAAGATGGTGTGCTTTACAGAGCTTACCAGCAAGGCCATCATCAGTCGAAAAGTCGGCAAACCCCATCTTACGGGACCAGGGAGTGACAGGAAGCAATCTGCAGTCATCAAGGCCAAGGAGGCCGAAAAGGTGTGTGTTGCCTCATTTACTTTTCTTAAGAGTTCTAATTTTATCTACCTTGGCATATATTCGACCTTGGGACCTTGTGGACCTTGTGGGCCAATGTGGCTCTTTTGTGCCTTGCGCGATCCTTCTTGATGCCTGGTGCACTTGCCAGGTACTTTTGTCCATGAAGCCAGGCATAGCACCTACCTTAGCTCTTCAGCTGCACTTAGTGAGTGCAACGTACTGGAACGAAGTCAGGCACAAGCATTGAATCGCGCAAATCGCAAAGCAAAAAGATCGACGGGCTGCGTGCGCGGAAGCATTTAGCTAATATAATGAATCTTAGAAAAAGCCAGCAGATCTTCTCCGTACGACCTGAGAGATAACCAACCCGTAAACCCCAATGCAAAGCCCCCAATCAACCTATGCAATTCACAGTAGAAGCGTACAGCTAAGTTCCCCTGTAGAGAGATATAACTTTATATAGTTAAATATTACTTAATAGTACCCTAGATAAGATTCACGCTTTATTAAGTATATTATAAAGCATAGGTAGAGGTGACCTTTCGGCACGATCATATTATAGCTTTACTATGCTTTAGTTACCAATGTTTAAGAGAGAACTTATCACGTGGGTGGCCGCGATTCTTGAAGACCAGGCGCATTTAAGCCGCCTAGAACGAAAAAGCTAAGGTTGCATCTTGTCTCACCGGCATCGGCTGCATTTTCTAGCAGCATCCAACTATATTGCTACATTCGCAGTTTATTACTCGTTGCAGGGAATCACGCACTCATAAACCAAACAGGCGCAAAACGCTGACTCATTGCCCATTCTACCAACAGGGTTTTAATGGCTATTATATATACCCGTACAGGGAGCAGAGAAGTATATGTTAGACCCGGCTAGCTGTTCCGTGGGCGACTAAATAAACTGTTCATCATAGACCTCCTCCTAGAAGCTGCTCCTGACACGCCTGCATCCGTGGCGAACGAGTTATTTAGCTCCTTGTCGCAATCTCCCACCTTGGTCAGCCCGAGATGGACACACAGCTGCCGGAAGGGGCTAGTGCTACTAACAATGCGGTTGATGTCCATCTTCAGAAGGTTCCTTTTAACGCCAAGTCCAATGTCGACAACCCATTCCATAAGCTAATTCTACATCCTAAAAATGTTGCGCACACGAGAGCAGACAAGCAATTAGGTAACCCAACACCGATGTCTGTTCTCCTTCTGATTAAATATGCCTGAATAGACATCTAATTATGATGTAGTGCGTTGGCTGGATTCCTCATATCCCTATCTCAGCTGTCTTGTGACTTTATGGGATTTAGAGGGGCCGGTACTAGCGGCGCCGCTGCGACGTATGTTACGGGTTTGCTAAATATGTTATTGTTTGAGTGCTAGGACAAATCACGGCTGATTGCCAGACAGAGCTTCATACATTATCTTTGGCGGTGTCCTACAGCTTCTAGGCGGCGTCCTCGAATGGTCACTCGGACACACTTTTTCATCGGTGGTCTTCTGCACCTTTGGCGCATTTTACCTCTCTACTGGGCTCGATTTTATACCTTCTCTTAACTCGTGGGGGTCTTTCGCTCCCGATGGTAGCCCGGCCGTAGCTGGACTAGCTAACCCGGCTTATAATGCCAGCGCAGGTAAGCTAGACGAAGACCTTTATTGACTCCTTATTGGCTTCCCCCATTAATGGCCGGATCAGCTAACAAGGATCTGAGGCTTCTTCCCGCTCTGGATGGGAGTTCTGTGCTTCGTATATATGGTCGCTGCGTTAAGAACAAACATTTGCTTTGTCGTCATCTTTTTCTTCCTAGTCGTCGGCCTGTGTCTCAAGACGGCTTCAGTCTGGCTGCTAGCTATAGACTATACTGGATACAGTGATCCGGCAAAAAGGCTGAACACGGTAATGCAATACCGGTACCGCGATTGGAAGAACGCAGAGGTACTAATCAACTACTCAGGCTACCGGAGCAATGTTTTTTGTCTCAGCTATGGTCGGCTGGTATGTCTGGACCTCGGCGATCCTAGCCGCCGTCGACTTTCCGATGCAAATTCCCATTGGTGACTTGAGCCATGTGATAAGGGGCCGCTCTGAGACGAGGGAGAAGTCAGAATCCAGTAAAGCATAAGGTCCAAGTAATGGCGGACAGAGCGCTAAGGAGGCACAGACACAGGTAAATGCCCTATAGCAGGTTAGAGGCTAGGGAGTTAGATAAAAGTCTGCACAAGTCTAGGAAATGACAAAGATATATGGAAATATAGTTACATAGTATCGTAATGCTTGTGAGGGTTATCGCCATAGCCAAGCTAGCATAACCAAATTTGCACGTTTAGCTGACACAACTGATATATGAGCTAATATGTGACCTTCGAAAGTATCCACGTACGGCAACCAGGCCTAGTCGATCGTCGTGTAAGCCATACGTTGTACAAAACTAGATACAGAGCTGTATTAGGCTATAGCTAAGGAAAACAGATACTATACACGCGATGGATATAGCTTATATAGCTGGCTTAGCCTGAACTAGACCAGGAGTCCTTCCTAATTTGGAAAACCTAGTCGACAGGATGCTATAATTACCCGGCAGGATTCACGCTCTAGATGTCGCATTCCTAGAACCCGACGTATAGCAGCGCCGTTACGGGACCCACAAGGTTGTATATGCGAAGACACAGAGGAAATAATTCCGAAGCAGGATGTGGCATGGTTCGATCTGCCATGGTTAAAGCAGGATCGCGCTAAGCCACATGGATAGCCTTCAAAAGCTGCGGGATAAGTTACAGTTTCATTCATTCCAAGTCTAAGTAGAGGAGAACTTCACACTGGGTCCATGACTGAAGAACGCTAGACATAACTGCTTGCATTAGGCACGATGAATTGGCGGTGATAGCCGGCGCGTAGATAAAAACCAGCAGTCAGTAAACCATATTCAGGTGAGGTGAAATATTTGCCACCTCCATAGGTTCAGTGTCTCTCTTGTCACGGAGATACTAGTCAAGACCACAGTACGAATGCTAGAATTGCTTAATAGTAGATTTAAGGAGCGTGTAGATATTTATTTTGAATATAGCGCGAGCCTAGGCAGCACTTTCTCACAACCAAGCTGGTTAAATGCATTGTGTACGACGTCAAAGAATGTGACCCCTGTATAACAAACGAATGACATGACTCTGCCCAACTCAAAGGGCCTATTCAGATTCTGCTTGGAACGCTCCGAGATTGGAGTCACGAGGTAATGAGCTACCACAACCCCAGACGTCATTTAGGTACCAGGAGCGCACTGTCCGGCATTGGGGTCGGACCTAGCTTTTATATCAGCCTCTGATATCCGATGGATTTCAACCAAGAGATGTAAGAGACTTACGTGTACTCCCAGTTGGCATAGCCAGTTCTCCCCCCATTATCACAGTTGTTGATCTCTTTTTGAAGGCCATCATAGCACTCAGCGGCGGCGATCGAACGTGCCCCGTTGTTAGAGATCAGCTTAAGGGTGAAATCCACCTTTTTGGTGCTATCTAGATTATAGCACTTGGCGCGGATGTCGCCGGGATTGTAGGTGCCCGAAAAGTCGGTATTACACACCAAAGCGGCGAAACTCTGCGCGTACGCCTTGTTTGCACCCCAGTTCACACCACCTGTGAAACAGTTCCGCTTGTTGAGGCTCAAAAGAGAACCGCCGCCGGTGTCCCCGGCGATCCGTTCCTGAAGAGCCATGCCAGAGACCGAGGCAAAGGCTGTAGCCAAGGTAGCGATGAAAATAGCGGCGTGCATATTACCGAGTTTTAGGCCAACTGATAGTAGAGAAGATATAACCACGTGTGTAGAAACAGGCCGTTTTGTTCAAAGTATCAGAGACTTGTCCTCCTAGAAGTTGTGTTGGGTTCTGTGTTTGCGCGCGAGATGGACCTCTTTATACTCGCAGGTTGGTGCCCTTAAACGCCGACAGTTCGGTGACGACATCTCGGGGGCAAGGATGCTCCGTCGTGCCGCTGTGCAGGTTTTCCTGCCTGACTCATGTCTGAGTGCGTAGTTCGTAATGATTTCCCGATGCAACTGCCCCCGGCGTCCTACAAATTCTCAACCATGGATGCTGCATCCTCTGCCTGGGGAACGGAAGCCTGGTTCCTTCGGAAGGCATCCATTTTGACAAAGATAAAGTGATACTGGAGCTAAATTGTCCGGCCCCCACTGACACCTCCAGGTGTGTGATTGCCACTCACTAGATCGGGTATTTTGTGCGAGGAAGGAAGCCAGCACCGGCAGCATGGACTCTGATGCATCCTTTCTGTTCATATGTATGTAGGAGTGCTTGAAACAACAACATCATACTGGTATGATCTGCGACTGCATGCCTCTCAATAGAAAGACTATTACTACGACCATTTCTTGGGGACGTTTATTTGCTTTTGGATACGTTACGTTGAACCACAACGGCCGAACCTATCTCCTTACCAGAAGCACTCGGCTGTTTCACCAACAATATGATGTATGGCTGGGATAAGCTCAGATAATTTTCTTGCACAAGACTCTACATACTTTTTGCATTTGTTGGATCTCTAGGATCTCGGGGTTAATCCTCTTCTCGGCCTAATTTTGGTCGGGATCCGCGAGTGACGTCCTTTAGCATCAGCCGAGCTCCCGACTAAGTAACTCATGCAATTTAAAGCGAGGGCAAGATTTGGATTCCTGGCTTTGTGCCGTGTCCAAGCAACAACCCAGGAACTAGAAAGCAAGTTTCTACCAAGGAGATGCATTTGTGGCTGTGGCGCAACGGATTCGCTTTATCTACAACTGGCCCGCTTATACTGATCTACAGAGCTCTCCCTAGTCCGGTCTACAGCTGGGGTTGGTGAACTTTCTTACCTTAGTATCTCCTTAAGGAAACGATGTGACCAATAGTATCTACCTGCTAGCGGCAGCCTAGTGGCGATCGAGCCTATTCGCGGGACTAAGCTAGTCCATATTTCGCGCTAGGGCCGTTGGATAGAATCCGAAGTAGTGCGACAACTATTAGACCAGTACACATCTGCTAAAGAAAATATGATCTGCAGTCCCGCGCCTCTCTCAAGCGTACAACATGTTTGTGAGTTTCGTGATTCGGATTGTTTTCTGAGGAGCTTCAAGTTACACCCACTATTCTTGGGTTATGCACGATTCTTTAGGCAACCGCATAGACTAACCAAAGTTCCCAAAATCTCCAGGAATCGCCCCCAATGCAATTGCAATCCCCTTTAGGCCAATTCAACCACCTTCGGGTCACCGATTGTGGCAAACCTGAGACACGGGGGACGAACTAGACTCTGCATGACGATAGACTCTAAAGTACCTTGGCTAGCTCACGTCTCTGGAGACTAAGAGGCAGTTAGAGGTCATAAATACTTGCTTGTTGCCCTTCTTTTTTGAAAGTCCATTGAGCATCGCATCGCACTCTACCTATTTTCAAAGCATTAAACCTCCCTATTCTACAGGACTCGCAGCAATCATCTTCTACCAACCCTAGTCAAACCACCTCCGTTCAAGTAACCATGAAGACCACCGGCGTACTTTTCTCCCTTCTCTGGGTGTGCCTCGTAAGTTCTTGCCAATATGCTTGCAGCCACGGGCTCACATGGAGATGCCAAGGGAATCTCTGCGAACCAGGCTTTCGGTAATTCCACTCTTCGCTATATCCCAGGAGAAATCTCCATAGTCGTGAAGACGCTTGAAACAGACCCAAAAGGTGTCTTTTCTGTCGGTAAAGATGGTATTCTTCGCAGCTTCGGGGCCGACAGACGCGTCGTCGACTGGCGTCAACTTGATCCTACGCAGTTCAGCAGCTTCGCCGAAACTCAACTCGCCAGGTGGACTGCGAGCGGTTTGGAGGTCCCAGAGAGTGTTACCGCGCTGGCGGAGTCCCGCAATATCGACGGGCGCCTCGTCACTGACCTCGATGAGATACTTCATCCGGAAGATCCGCCTACCCTTCCCCGTGCCGACGGTAGCTCTCCGCCACTAGGAAATGCGGAAAGGGATATGGTTACTACTCTGCTTAATCGCCAGGACTGTCTCGCAAGGCCTTGTCAGTGGCTCAGCTGTGCCCGTCCATGCATGGAATGCTACTTTCCCGCTGGGCCCCCCCTTGGCATGTGCCTACTCTGAGTCATAATTCAGCAGCGCCAGCACTTTTGTATCTTCAGCTGCGGTGCCTGGGAAAGCGCAGAGTGTTATTGTCTACTCCTAGGTTGCCTTCTCCTCTTTCCACCTAGCTAGCTAAACCGTATTTGAATAGCACAATGCTACAATCATGTACCTCCAATAAAGTCAAGCGAAGAGGAATAGAAAATATTAACTACACGTCGCTCAATAGCCGTTACAAGGCAAGATGTAAGTCCAAGTGTAGATGCGAACTCTCCAAACAAGTTCCTCGTGGTATGGCAGGTAGCGAGTTCGCAATATAAGAGGCTATGCTTGTCACGGCTCTGATCTTTCAGATCTTAGACTTCAGGCCTGGCAAACTCGAGTAGGTATATATTGCGCTACCAGCCATCGCTCCATCGCAAACCCATGGGCATCTGTTTCCGAGGCATGATTTGATATTCTGGACTATTTTTTGAAGCGCAACACCGCTGTTTATCCTTAGCGATATTTCTTGTGGTAATCTCGCCCTTTTTCCCTCCCAGTTTCTAAACTTCCTGCTGCAGGGACGAATACTAGCCCCAATCTTGCTTGCATTGCAATATTATAGTACTCCTCTACGTGCTTATCAGGATAGCGATGAACTTCCGAATTGCTTCTACTTGGAAAAACACTAGCCATAATTTCCGATTGATTCTGTGTTATTCGCTTGTAATCGTGTGCATTATATCCGTAGACCCCGAGAGTGCTCGACGTCTGTTGAAGGGCAACTTGAGTGGATCTATGTTGACAAGAGAGGGGGCTGTTACCAAAAAAGTAAGGGGGTTCAAATTTTGGATTAGATAAAAGACACTTATGCTGAATATAGTATCTTTAGGAACAGGTCGCCGGTCTATTGTGGTTGGAACGTAAGTGGTGCTTACTTTACAGTACTTCGAGCCTTATGGCCACAGCTGTATCGATAAAATTTGGTTCCTACAACAAACCCCCGAAGCAGTGCTCAGACGGTGAGCTGTAATTTTCGGCGATAGCGTACTAGGTGCAGATTAAGGAAGGCATACCAGGTGCTCAATGTCATCAATGTCAGCACCTGCACCCCGCTCAACCCACGTGTGGTCCTTGATCTAGATTACGACTCAGCATATGGGCTCGTGCCGCGCTAAACCTTATGAGCCGAACGAGCAACGGTTGAAAGAGCTCGCGGTAGCTCTTTTATGGTCCGTAGAGCTCTCCGAAGTAGATTCATCTCCTCAAAGCGCAAGTTTTCTTAGTCAACCTGCTCCTGTACTCCGAATCAAGCTGCCCATGTTTTACCCACGGAATTATTTCATTCAATCGCTTCCATTGATCCTTGCGCCTCTTCTGTAAACGGAGGCGGCTAATATCATCATATAGCTTCAATTCGCCTCGATATGGGTAGCATGAAGGAACTAGAGGGTCGGAAGGCAGCATAATGTATACAGTGGGTGAAACACCCCTGTAAGTTGTCATATGACTTTGAATCCTAGAATATATGGATAAGGCGAATCTGACTCTTCCTGGATCCCCACTGCGACTAGTGCGGTTCTCTTCCATCACCGTGCCATTACTGTGTCTCATCTCCCTCTCTTCACTAGGTGTTAGTCCTAGTTTTCATTGCGCGCGCCAGCTCGGGAACACTAATGTTAGTAAAGTAATCAGTCTACTTCATTTCAAATACCGCCGATTTCCGTAGAAATAGCTATCTGCTGGTCTGATAATCTCACAATCTGAGTAGTAATTGTCTGAAAAGTGGGATCGAGCATATCGATGCCCCTCAGCAGCGCAGCCCATGCTGGGGCCTGCTTGGCATATTAAATATTATAAGCGATCTATTCTAACTAATATAAGAGTTTTGTTTGTTGCAGAGTATAATATCAAGCCCTGTTAAAGCTGGGAATACTTAGCCGAGGTTATTATATACAGGATAGCGCCGATAGGGACCTGACCAGCATCTCCCATTAGCGTAGCCACTTCTATGCATGCCAAAAGTATGGTCACAGTACAGTGGCAAAAGAACACCTCGGTTTCGTGAATCAGACCCTTACCTGGCTTAGATACCACAGATTAAGAAACTGGTGCTCACCCTGCCGCGCCAGTTCACGCATTATTGTCGGCAACACGTCAGCTTATAGGTCGGCTCCAAGGTCCTCTGACCAGAAACTAGAGACAACGGGAGGAAGGAGGATACGAATTCTAGGTGGTAGCTGAGAAAGCCGCCCTTTGATTCTGTCACGAGGACAAGCCGTTTTGCGTATATATTGACCGAGAGATTGGGGGGAATCCCTCACATACAAGGCCAACCGTCAGATGGCAATCTGCTGCCTAGTAAGCGGACTTCCGCCGGTTGTAGGGGTGCCGTTCATTCTGCCAACCTTGTCGATGTCCACCTCTAAGCGCGCTCCAGCCGAGCGATGATCTCTACCGTTTGTTCGCCGTTGCTAGTTTAAAGCCCGCCCGGCTTTAAACTATCTCGACGAATAAGCAACCGCACTAAATTGAATGTGCAGAAATCCGCGCAGAATGGAAACCCCTGCGGGAGCTAAAGATCCGTCTCCCGTCAGCTGATGTCACGTCCCCCAATTGAAGTGAGATCTCAGTTTCTACTGGGCAGCATACAAATATGTCCGGTCTCAAGTTTGCCTTAGTGAGTTTGAAAATTCGTAGTTATTTTCTTTAAGTTAATCTTCTCCTTTCTTCGGGATTTGAATCTGACTCCGCAGTGCTTTGGGAAAGAAGAGTACGCCAGTTTCACACGGCACGGGCTTGGCCATGATTGCTGCTGCCCACAAAGCTGTTGAATGGTTGGATGATTACCTTCGAATATGTACATAACACTGCGATTTCGGGCGAAAGAAGAATCCAGACCTCACTGAGCGCTGGAGGTGGAAGGTGGGCGGAAAGGTGAGCCGAGATGGAGCAAAAGTGGACGCTGACGTTGAGCGGCGAATGTTAGCAGCGTGATGCCAATCTAAAAGAGGGCCTGGCTATCTTACCGATGACCTTTTTATCTAGGACAGGGGGTAGCATAAAATTCATCGCAGCTAAGGTTGATCCTTTTGTCACTGGACAGGCGTGGTGATTGAGAGGCTCGCGTCCAATGCACACAAACGCTTGACCCTTGAGGATTTTCTACACAGCCTGTTAGTCCAAAGCTCCTCAGCCCGGGTTTTCGCGGCAAAAATGCGGAGGATGGCATCGAGTTCGTGAAGTGCCACTGCTCGCATATCATCGGTCGGCGAGGTGTTGCCGGGCGAGGCGAAAGTCAGCGAGACCTGGGCCACGGGATCGGAATAGGGCTTCCCAGCAGGCCGCTCGACAACATCAAGTTGGTGTCGTACGAGAACAGATTGACCCACTCGGACTCCGAGAGGATTTAGCACGCATTGGCTTACGATACCCTCCTCTGAGAGTATGTACTGTACAAGCGGTAAAGCTGAGTGGATCTGGCCAATCCAAAAAGAAAATCAAAAAAATCAAGGCCAAGTTCCGCGTGCTCCTCTATCCTAGAGATACCTTCCTAGTCATATCGACGGAGCCACCACATCGCAGCACAAGCCAACAAGATAGCCGCCATAGAAATTACTTGGCGATCGCCAAAGAAAATACTAATGCTAGTTCCCCATTGGTTGCTCAAAGGAGCTAATCATGGTTTTAACTGCTTATTCCTAGTCGATCCCTGCCGACTTTCGCCTCTTTTCGGCGCCCAGCAAACCAATCTTACTAGATGTTCTCCGGCGTTTCAAAATTCATATTCCGATGTGAGCTAGAGCTAGCAATGGCTGACCCGCTTCGTAGAGAACGGCGGAAAGCAGCCAAGTTATCCCATGCCACGGGTAGGGGCGAAATCGACGCGTCTGACATTCGGAATAAGAATATGCTTCCGCTGTCTCTTAGTGATGTAATCAAAGATCAAATGACCCAAACAACTTGTAGGCTTGTCTGCATTGATATAGCATCGGATTTAGCTTTCCCGCGCAGTACTCTCCTCGTTCACATGGTCATGGGGTCCGTGCCTACTTGCCTAAAGATAGCAGTGTTAAGTCCGTGCTCTTGTTGCCCGCCCCGAGATGAGTAAGGGAATGGCTGTATTAGGAAACACATGAGCCCAGGAACTGAAGCTTGCCCATCCCGGCTATTTTTCCTCATTGCTCTCTTGGTAGCTCAGCCTACATGTGGCGACACCCTCGGAGAGTCTATCACCGCAAAACCCCGGTAATAGAATTAAATTGGAGGCTGTGAACAGACCTGTGATCTTAAAATTGCGGCTGAAGCCTTGCGGGATATGATAAGACCTATCCTAATCGTAATGGCCGACAAATCACCGAGGTCTGGAGTTTGAAGGGAGTCGGTGTATGTGCATGACGTGAGTTTCATCACTTGCGGATTGGTATTCTTCAGAAGCACCGACCACATGTTTATTTCGCGATTGCATGTTCAGGTCATCTGCTTTGCACCCATGAAATTAAACCGGACTATGGCGGTAGTAGAAAGGCTTGCACACTTTCTCCGCACGTCTTACTTGGCCGATTTCACGATAAGGCGATGGGTATCGATGTACGTAGCGAAACTTTCAATAGACGCCGGTTTTCTCTCCATCCTGTTGCATATAAACAGCTTACATCGTAGAGTTAAGATTTACTCAACAAGGGTGCTGACCGGAAGTGAGGCTATGAGGTGAGAACCTTTTAGTGGGTGATCTTCCGAGTGGCGTAGAGCAAATATTCCGCACATGACTGAACCCAGTGGCATCCTACTCCGCGCAAAGCCGTTTCTAGAGACCGATAGGGTTCGTTATTGCTAGTCCGGCGACGACAAGGTTATTTCAGACCGAATTTTTGAAGCCAAGCAGGCGCGTAAGCCGAATATCGTAAGCCGAGTATCTTGCAGCCGAAGCAAAAGTATAAGAAGGAGAGCAATCCAAATGCCACTTGAATGTCATTGATACATCGGCATCGAATTCTAGAAATACTTAAATTGCGTCTAATTCAAAATCTCTAAAAATGACTTCTCGTTCTTTCATGATGCTCTCTGCGCCCGTTGAGGGCGCGCATGTGTCTGCCAAGTTCGACCAGTACAATAAAGCTCTGGCAGACCAATTCAACAAAGAGCTAGAGGAGGAATACAAAAAAGAAAACAAACCTGTGCCAGAGGAAGCAAAATTGGACCCGATGAGCTGGGATGAGCAAAAGAAGGAAGATTGGCCCAACCTTCACGACAATTATCGCGTCATAGGCGGTGTTCAACTAGTGCACAACGGCGACTTTTGGGTTCCACAGCCCGACCAGCAATACAACTGTCTCGGTTGGGTGATGAATCAGGTGGAAAACTTGTCAAGCACCAAAGACTACTGGACTGAGGCCAAACTGCACGAGCAGAGTAAGCACCCCGGGCTATATATAGGGCACGCAACACCCCGCGTAAGATCCTGAGCTAATGAGTGTCGCAGTGGCAAAACTCGGATACGTTGAAGTTGCTGAGGACAAAGCCCTCGTTGACGTTTGGTACAGCCCTTCGAAGAGGACTAAAGAGTTAAAGCCCGGCCACGTGTCGAAGCGCACCAGCATCACCGACACAAAGTGGACAAGTAAGCTCGGCCCCCAGGGCCCACTGATTGAGCACGAACGCAACGATATTGGCGGAGGCGTGTACGGCACCGTCAAGAAGCATTACGGACCCCCTACTACACCTCCAGCCAGCACCTCGCACGCCCCAGCTCCTTCCCTTGCCATGGAGCCCGAAGCTGCCCAGGAGCTCACCCCGCCTTCATCCTCTGATGATGACGTGGAAATTATTCACGCCCATGCGCAGCTGGCGGCTGTCGTAAAATCCAAGCCAAAGCCGGTTCCGATACCCAAGCCGACAAGTCGCCCGCCTGCAAAGCCTACCACCCCCAAGCCTGTTCCTGGTTCAAAGCCCCCTGCGAAGCCTCCCACCACGAAGCCTCCCACCACGAAGCCTCCCACCACGAAGCCTCCCACCACGAAGCCTCCCACCACGAAGCCTCCCACCACGAAGCCTCCCACTACGAATTCTCCCAAGTCGACCAACCCAGCGCAGAGCTCGCAGTCGGCGCAGGCTAATTTTGACCATGCGTTCTACGCCTGGAAGAAGACATGGTACAGGAAGCCCGCTTTTGGTTCCTCGGAGTAAGGTTTCGTCCAGACCCCAAATTTCGGTGTTTCTTGTTCTAATTAGAGCTACAGCGAGGACGGCTTCACCCAAACCTCGCAGTTCGAGCAGCTAATCAAGCTTGGCCCGTCGGCCATACCGATGCTTGTTGCCAAACTCACTGCGGTGGAGAACACATACGCTGTTGTAGCTTGTAGGTATCTATGAGCGCCTGCCCACCACGCAACGACTTGTTGACCGTCCAATCCAAACAGACAAGTTTCTTGACAAGAAGACCAACCTCAAGGGTGGCTCATTGAGGGCACAGCGAGATGAGATTCTAAAGCTCAATGCCAAACGCACCAAGACGCTCGCCGCCAATGTACAGAACCTCGCCATCGTGCGCGACCAAGCCCTGTTCAGTCTCCCCAGCCTCCCAGGCGCTCTAACCGCCGCTGCCAAGCTCACGGCCAACCCGCTGTTCCGCGAGATCGTCAAGGAGGGCGGCCACGCGGTCGTGCATATCCTTGAGGACTATGTCAAGACGGGCACGCATGGCAAGGCTATCTGGGAGGAGGCGCTGTTGGAGATTTATAAGATCGAGAAGGAAAACGGCAATGTCCCGCAGGAGGTCCAGGAGTTCGAGCAGTGGCTAGCTACCTATACCGGAGATCCGGTGCAGAACGATGATGGGACAGAGGTGCAACCTGCTGGTTCTGAGGGCACTGAAGCTCCTCCGGCCTCTGAGAACACAGAAGCCCCCGCGGAAGATACTGATGCCCCCGCGGCCTAGTGCCCGGCGGAGATTAGATTTGGGGATGTTTTCGAAAGCTCGAGTTTGATTTAGGTGGGTTTCTATGTTTCTTTAATCGCTCATCTTTGCCTTTCGTGTTTTGTGGCAATTTGCTCAGAGCACTTTCCTTCTGTTTGTCGAGGTTGTTTCTTGTTAGATCGCTTACCCGAGTAAGGGCCTCCCAAAGCAATTCGGAAGCCTTTTCGGAGACCTAGGACGCTCATTATATTAGCCCCATATAGATTGACAGTTAAATTTGACTCGTGATTTTACTACCCTCTTATTCACAGACTTTTCGGCGCTTAGCAGCTACGAATGAATATCTTAGTAAAGCTTTTCGAATGGAACGGCTATGGAATTCGTAGCAGCTGGGTTGAGTGTAGATATTGGGATGCAGGTGATTCACAGCTGCTTAATTATCTACACCCCATCAATCTTCTTACTATATGATTTACCGGATCTATTGGTTCTACCTAAAGAATTAGGTATAAATACCGGCTATATACGCTAATATATTTATTTACTTGTGTTGTAACTACTTTACTACTAAATTAGCTACCTTTGTGAGCTATATGTTGTTAGTTGATTATTCACTAAGCGTTTAGCCGCCCCTATATCATACCAGCAACTATCTCAGATGTAACTATAATAATTAATAGTAGGCGTCGCTTAGCTAGCAACATCGAAATGTAGGTTTGTGGAATAGTGTCTTTCAACTCGCAACGGGGTATTCATGTCTCCTTCTATATTGTCCCATTATCCTTCTGTCCAATAACGGTAATAGCTCGCTCTAAGAGAGTGGTATGCAGCCTCGGTAAGAACGTTAGGAGGAGGCGCAACTCCATCTCGGAAGTCTCGTCAGAGATAAATGGAGTGTCCAGAATCCTGGACAGGGCGAAATAGGTTCCCATGAGCAAGAGAGCCGTCGGTTCACAGCTCGCGACGGACTTGGCAAAGGTTGCAGGCGCGTGTACAAGGAACTCGCTGTGCAGGAGTCGCACTGGCTTGTGATACAACATACTCAAGAACCCCACAACATATCGGTAGGCGGCTGTAGTTTGGTATGGGGTGCTTATTCGCGGAAGATAGCGGAGGAGAAAGCTGAAGACATGGTTGCTGTCCGAGGAGTCTAAAAGAGCTCCGATAAATTGCTTATCGACAGACCTGCCTGCTAGGTCGGATGTGTACTGACTCCTGGGAATAGAGACAGTCGTAACTTTTAACAGGCTCCGTACTCCGCGCCAGCATCGAAGCCAGTCCACAATGCCGGCGAGGCTACTACGCTCCCGAGGAACGACCCTCCGATATAGGATTGTTTGACACGCAATTAGGTTAGCTGTTGTATACAGCGCGTGAAAGTTGGAATCGTCAACGCCGGATTTGATCTTCGATAGCTGGCCGGCAATTGATCGGCCCGTGTAGGCGTGGACGGTAGCCAGTAGGCTAGGTTCTGGCGATTGCATCGCCGCTTGGATTGTTGCACCGAGGCCAATAATGATGTACATCAGCCAAGGGTTTTCGAAGCCCATCGACACGGCGTTCTTGTAAAATCCCTCCGGTACCCAGTACTCAAAAACATCCGATTCGTCGACACGGCGAGAGTAAGAATAGAAGCAGCGTTGCTCCATCATTCGTTTGTCTGCTTCCAGATTTTGGCCTCGGTACAGAGGCCAGTCCATAGAAGCGGGTACTGTTATCGACGACATGATATTTTGAGACAAGTCAGAAGGTGGAGTGGCGATGCTTGGCGCAGCTGCTCTCCTGGTGCTATGCTGGGGGCGGGTCGATATTGGGGCGGAATTGACGCAATCGTTGTTGCGCTGGGCCATCTGGCGAGGTTGTTGACGATATAAGCCCTGTCGTTGCCATGAGATATCGGCGCTCTCCATGCTGTGATATGGTGGTTGGCTGTTTGTTTGAGCCTTTGACGCGCTTCTGGTTTCGTAATTTTCCACCACCTGGGCTAGCGGTTGGCCACTTAAAGTAGCAGCTCCTTCAGGCGTCGAGAACTGCATCGAGGTATCACTAGAGCTAAATTGAAATTGAAGCCCCTCTTCAGTCGGTTACTATATATTTGGGATAAGACGGCGCTTTTCCTTCGTCATAGCGGTGCCTGGCAAAAGCGACGCAGCAGAGCGGCTGGAGCGGCTGGTGCGGGCAGAGGTGTGACAGAGCGGGGCTAAACTTCTTCTAAGCCACATTGTGGCGGTGCAAGGATTTCCGCCCAAGGATTTCAGCCACTCCGGAGTGGGGAGTACGGAGTAGAGGTGTGGCATTTCCGCGTGCGGGCACAGATAATTAGTAGGTAACTAAGTTGGCTAAGTATAGTTAATAGTTTTTAAACCTTTTATTAACTAGATTTTTGTTCAATGTCCTCATTGCCCTTCTGAAAAGCTGTCTTGCAGACAATCCGCCCAGATGGGCCATTGACATTGCTTGTGGTAAGGACCTCAAATTCCATCATCTTCGGCGTGTTGTTCAACGCTTTCATGACATTGCGTTGTTTACCTACCCGGCTGAGCTCAACACTAATGCTACGTAGTGGATGGAGAGGATGGGTTGCCAATACTAAGTGCGATTCGTGGTGCCTTCAAAGAGGGTATAAAGCTCGCTCGAGTAGCTGCCGACGTCATGACGAACTCCAAAGACGACCCAGCGGTCGATGCAATGTGCAAGTTGGTGCTGGGCACAAATGGCTATGACGACAGTTACAACAAAGCGAAAGGTATGACACTACATTCTTCAAGTATGTATGGCTCGGCTCTAACTTTATCTCCTCAAGGGATATTTGAAGTGATTGGCTCGATGTCTGACACGCCAACTGTAGAATGTTTGGGAGGGGCCTATTGGCAAAACAGTCGCGGCTCTAGAGACATAGTAAGAAGCAAACATCCTTTTCCTTTCCGGGCAAAGACATCGATAAAGTAGAAAGTGGGATTTAACATACGATCAGGAGATTTACTGTGACACCCTGAGCAGGTTCGATCTCTCGGAATATCCAAAGAAAATTGGGGACAGAACTACGCCACAGGTAAACAGGCAAAAGTTTAACGGAATTGACCTCACAATTTACAACTACCTCAAGAAATGTTCAGACATCAACGAAAAACTTGCAAAAGGCGTTAACAATATAAGAGGAATAACAACAAATTGCGAAGAACTTTGAAAAGGTACTTCACATGGTTAACGAGCGTGGCTGATGAAGGTACTAGCCTTCTACTCGACTATACAAAAATTCCGCCAATGGATCGTTATGAAATGTGATTCTGCCATTATCATTTGAAGCGGTCCAGTAAATACCCCTTTCTGGGTCGGCCCTCACAGCGTGCCATAGATCTTCTTCGACTTGTTCCCCGAAAAGGATTTGTCGTTTGCGCCTTGAAATGGAGAGTTCAGTTGTTGGCGATGTACGAAGAAAATGCCTACTGGGCTCTTCCATCTCTGCCGGCAAACATGGCAACGTGAGATAAACCCTAGGGGCCAATTCTTCAGAGAGAAATGATGGCATGAGTTGCCTCTCGTGGAGATTGGCCCATTCATACGTCGCGTCGTTATGATCGACCCAGATATGTATTGCATGTCGATCGCGCAACTGAAGAACCGTTGACCATAGATCTACCCAGAGATGAGCTCTGGGAAACCAGTCGTCTTCATCGTCTTACTCTTTTTCATTTCCTGCTTCTAGGAGCGTATCCGTGCCTTCTATTCCCATGGCATTTTGGGCAGCTTGGTAAAATTCTGGGGGCAAGAAGAAAGTAAACCTCAGGGTATGGACAGGATATAGAACGTTTAGGCTCGATCGCAAGAATATGTTGGCTGTCTCGAGGTCGGAGATATGGAGAGTGGTAGACCTAGAGATACAGCTTCTACACTCGTAGAAGCTCCACATCAGCGTCAGTATCTCACAGTATAACATTCTCGGAACAGGGGAACTGACATTTGCTCGCAAGTTTGGAATATAGGCCAGAATGGATAGCGAAGGCTAGAGCAAGGCCTCAAGCTCCCCTGCTCGAGGGAGTCTAGCATGTATGCTTCGCATTTCCAGTGCGGGCCCCATTGAGACATCGCCCTGCCAGCGCAAGCTGAATAGCCGCTGTCCGCACCCTCTAGCTCTCGCGTGCTCTCGGGGTCATCGTCCGATCCCGCACACACCGATAATTGGAATTTTCCATCGCGACGAGAGAGATGCAGCTCTGTCCTCTGTATTCCTAGGACTAAAATATAGATGGCGTTACGCAGCTCTAGTGGAAGTGTAAAAAATAGCGACTGAGAATGGTTTCGTGAGATATCTGATGCTGCGGCGGAAGATAGCATTGTGCATTGTAGAAAAGGACGAGGTGGTTTCAGAAACAGAAAGAGTGCATGCGAAACAAGGCAGAGGACAGACTATATAGAAATGCCAGCGAGGAGGGCAGTGGGGGCTGAGTGGTAAATTTAAGCTCCGGCAACCGTAGCACAGCCGTAGTACCAAACCAACCGCTCCATTATAACCACAAAAAATTCTAAGCAGCATTCCAGCCCCCACTCAGAGACAAGGCCTCCGTAGCCAAGGACAGGGCCTCCCCACCCCACTGGCCATCTACCTGCATGCTCCTACGTGGACCTGTCAAGGGTCCTTTTTGTTAGGATTAATAATAAGCAATCGGTTCTACGCGAAGCTGTCTTTTGTATTCGTGGGATATTTGGGTCTGGCGGTTGTCTACGTCGATCTTAAACATACATAACAACTTGTTTTCCAGATTTTTCTTTCGTAGTTTTACTCGATATAGACATCTCTTCTAGTTGCGTTTCAATCGTTGATTATTGCCTTAGAAAGGGCTTGTCGAGAGGTATATTTACCTTTAGGTGGAAGGTAGTCGGCTGGGAATGAGGCTATATTGAGCAGGGTAGAGTAGAGGAGAATGGGTTAGAGGCAGATTTGAACGCGATGCGTTGAAGATGCGGTTTATCTCATCCCTTCTTTGAAGTGGGGAGGAGGGGGTGTTCAAATCTAGCCATAAGCCATTCTTTTTATAAAATTTTAGACTTTTGATTAGTTGATCCACGATTTTTACGACCAAATATTCACTGAGCCATGTCGCCGTATAAATATAATACCATATGAAGGAGTTAAAGTGGTAGATATCCTCGTTCCTCGCCTCCTCCATATGGGATCTCAGGTTTAGGTCCCAGGCTTACCTAATCGCGGCACAGAATAAAGAGGCGGGAGCCACCTCCCTATTGATCCCTCAAAGGTGATTTGAATATTTGTATCGCTTAGCTCTTGGGTTCCAAGCGAACAAACATGCACAGAACAAGCGAGGCAGCCACGGCACCTTGGGTGATTTGAGGCCAACAAAGCTGAGCAAAAATTGAAAGAGACAAAATCTTCGGCAAAAGTGACGTGGGACAGATGTTATGAGCATTGGTGATCCTTATATAAAGGTCGAACGGTTGCCAGCCAAGACACCCTTAGTTCAACCAAGCGACACTTCTACGGGCCTCTGTCAACTATCTATTCAAAACGAGATTTTCCAAAAATTTCTGCGGCGGCCTTCCCCCATCCCTCTTTTCGCCGGTTTTGCCACTGCGGCCCAGTGCACTAGGCGAGATCAGATCTTCCCCTGGGCAGACACCGGCGTCCAGATGATGTGGAAGCTACGAGAATGGGCTTGTATATATGTCTGGTCCTGGGAGGCGACGATTGTCCCAGATAAGCCGTGGTGCGTCTCAAATGGTCCATGATACGATGACTGGTGTTATTACCACAACCATCCGACCCAGCAAGCATGCTGAGTAAGTCGGTTCTTCTGATATAAGCTTCTCACAGAAGGTTAAGTTGGATACTATAGGACGTTCTCGAACAGATCATCAGACAGTGCATGCGGTCGGAGTGGTTCTCCGGAGACCCCATTCCGCACACTTGGAATGGCGGGTACTGGAACTACGATGCCCAATACGCGGAGGGATGGTTTTACTCCCTAGCACCGAACTCGAAGCGCGAATTCCACGAAATGAAAAACGCCATCACGAAGCTGGACGGAGGAGTTGTGACCTCGAACCGCACTATCCACATAAGTTTTGACGAACAGGGGAATATTACCGGGATATTGCACGACAATCAGCTGCAGCGGGACGGCAGTGTGAGGAACTTTGGTGTCTGATCATACCAGGGGGGTATAGTCCGTATCTTTACTATAGCAGTGTGGCGACAGTGCTTTTGTATAGACATACAATTTAGTTTACCCCGAGAGGTTTCACTTTTCCCTCAAAAGGCTGTCTCTAAAATTTAAACTCCATATCACATTATCCTGACATATTAAGACGGTATCGCCTCTTGTCCCATATTTCGAGAATGCTGAGCGCATATTTTCACCCCCTCTAATATAATTGCTACAATATCTCGGGGGTCGCTGTTTGCGCTAAGACCGCTGCGCTAAAAATGATCGTATATCCATCTCATATTGGGTTTAATAATGAAGCCATATGTTGGGATGACAAAGAAGGCTTTGGTGCTACGAAATTTGTTCGTTTCTGAAACCGTAGAGATCAATAGATCTTCTTGCTCGCTTTTTGTCGTAGATGAGAGAGAGAACACGCCTAGTCTTAGAAGGGCATTTAGAGTCGCATGATCGGCGTTGTCGGCTACTTTCTTAAGCAGCATATAATTGGCCGAGAGCCGAAATCTCTCCTGTATGCAGTCGGCTTCATCTCCTTCAGTCGCATTTCTTCTCCGCAGTGGCAAGGTGTGGATCCAAATGGCGAAGCAAACAGGGCTCTAGCGACTTGTGTGTTGCCGTGGCCCAAAGCGACGAACAGGGGGAGCCGGCACCTGCCTCCTTCGAGACCGAGATGGGCTGGCGTTGCAGGACATATCTCAACTAGGTAGACGGCGTTGATTTCAGAGAGGATATAGAGCAAATGGACATCCAGCCTCCCGGATTGTCTAAGCTGTCTGGTCCTTTGGAGGAATTGGCGGTAGGGGTGCCTGGGAAGTAATCGTACTACATAGCAGTTGTAGACAAGCTTCGGACGTAGGGCACCGCAATTGCAGACTAGAATGATCGACTTCGTTAGTGGACTCAGGTGTTAGATAAGAATATCTAGCTGCACCTCTTGCTGCAGGATTGATTGCATGAGCCTGAAATAGCTTAGCGCTATTCCTGTGGTGCGGTACCGGCAGTTAATACTTGCCCCTGAACCAAGCTATATTTGCATTTGCCGCGTCTGGGAACAACCTGCTTTTAGAGCTTGTCTACTTCTAAGAGTAAATCCAGATATTTTTAGAGATTCTATTGGCACGTAACTAAGCGGCACAGCAACCCGCCAGGGGGCTTTATACGGGAGCATCCGCTACCCCCAGGAAGGACCCGCTGCCGGCCCCCATATTATAATAGTACACTCTTTTAGGCTCGTTGCTATTGGGGGTGGCATCAAGCAGAGCACTATACTGGCCGCCACTCGACTAGTCTGCAGCACTCGCCGCCTTACTGCAGGACGGGCCCGAAGCTCCATGCGCCATCTGAACTTGATGCGACTTACCGACTGGGTTTTACTAGCTTCCGCAGTCGCTACCCCTGGATTTAAATATATTGCTCTGCCGTCCCTGGTGTCTTGTATTTTTTCTACCTGGGCACGATTATTCAGAGCACCCCTGGATTGAAGAAACCACAAGCCTTGCAGTTGCACCTACTGGCGCCGTAGAATGATGGAGAAATCTATGCTCCCCCAAGGGAGTAACGCGGAGAATACCCCAAAGGACGAGGTGATGGCCACTCTATCGCCAACCACCACGGCCACAAGTGATGGTGGCCAGGATATCGATCCTTGCAAACTTCAAAGCAAATCGAATTCTTCTTGGGGCAGCGACGCCAGTTTGCCGACAGAGAAGCCGAGCACAACTCATCATCCTGCAACAGCGGAGACGCAAGCGACCCGTGCCTTCGCAAAAGTGCACCCCTGGAACCGATGGATGGCAGAGCTTGCCTTGTGTCTATTGAGTCTTGCTTCATTTATTAGTAAGTACCTAGTCCACTATGACATAGTCAGGCCCTTCTATGAGTTTGCATTTGCTAACTGGTCCTGCAAGCCATCATCGCTGTGCTTGACAAGTACGATGGAACTGCGATGCTTACTCTACCGTTCAACATCACTCTTAATACCTTTCTATCATTTTTAACATCCCTCACCAAGGCTGCCTTCATGGTTCCCGTTGCCGAGGCGATAAGCCAGTGGAAATGGAATTCATACGAGCACCATCACGCGGTCCGCCCACTTATCGAGTTTGAGATCATAGAGAAGGCCAGCCGAGGAGCTCTTGGTTCCTTGTCGCTATTAAGACACTTTGAGTTAAAGTACGACGACAAGTTCCTCAAGTGATCCGCTAGTTCCGTCGTGCGCTGATGCATTCTAGACATGCTACGACTATCGGCGCGTTTGTCACCATCTTAAGCATGGCCATCTCTCCGGTGACCCAACAAATGATTGAGTACCCTCTTCGGCAGACCCCCGAAAGCAACGTCGTGCAGGTACCATACTCAACTAGTCTGAGAGTCCGAAGTACCTCAGAAAACTTTCCTCAGTCTCTCATTCGCTCTATCCTCACGTCTTTATATGCCGACGCAGACACGAGCACCGAGTATGTGAAGCCGCTCTGTCCGTCCGGCAACTGCACGTTCGATGAATACCAGTCTATAGCGCTCTGCACGCAAGTGGCGGACATATCTCATCTGCTTACTGTGTCTCCAATTCGCAACTCAACTTCGGCGGACTGGACGTTTGTTGGGGACTCGACTCCAAGAACCGTCCTCAACCAGATATCCCCAAACGGATCCACAGCATGGAACGCTACCTTGCCCAACGGTATCAGCCTTGTCACACCGGCTTCGTACGCTATCGCTCGGTACATGTCAAACACATCAGACACCCTGGCGTTCGCGGATCACTATAATGCGCAGAATTTCACCGCAGTCACCAAGTTATTTATCATCTACAGCAACGCGGGGAACGTTACCTATCCCGGCTATGCAGGCCCCGACGAAGCCAACTGGGATTTTCATGCGCTTGAGATCCTTTTTCATGTCTGTGTTAACACATACTCAACCACTGTCTCAGCCGGCAACGCCTCGACAGAGCTCATCTCCTCGTCGTACACGCCCCTGCAAGTACCAGGAAATATGCCACTGCCCACGTCTTCCTGTGAGACCCTTGCTTCCTTTACATGGTACTGCGCTGTAGATCGCAACGCTACCGAGACCATGTATCTTGCGGATCCTCTCGGCCCCGACTCCAGTGGCCTTGCCCGTAACTTTAGTACTACTTGGAAGACAGCGACAGAGCTAAACTCACATATGGCAGATGGAATAGGAGAACTTCTCTACTGGAACGGAGGCATTGGGCAACCTCTTTTCTACATCGGCGCTCCTGCTCTCTCGCTTCTGACCGCAGCCTACGGGAGCTCATTCAACATTACGGACCCCGCGGAACAAAAACTTCGATTAAGCATAGTGGCAAACAATACCGCCATCTCTGTAACCAATCTGTAAGCCAAACGCTTAAGCAACACCCACATGTGCAGTATTGTGTGACTAACTAAGTTGGTTTCTTCTAGAATTCGCACACTGCCTGGGAACGAAAACCACAACGGAACATCCTGGACTATGGAGCCATTTGTGCACGTGAAATGGGGATTTGCCTCATATCTAGCCGGCCAACTCATTGTCGCTTACTTCTTCGTGGTTCTTACTATCGTAATAGCGCACAATCGGGATGCTCCCGTTGTCAAAAGCTCTGCTCTTGCTTCGATGCTAGCTTCAAGCTCAATCATGCGCTCAGCAGTTGGCAACGTGCACGACATCGAGCGCGCCGAGAAGCAGGCGAGAAGTATAAATATGAGATATAGCAAAGGGGAGATTTTTATTTTGAGGTGACATAGGATTAGTACTAAAGCTTGTCCGAGATTTCTTCTTGTCGGTTTCATTAGCTCTACAATACAAAGTTACTTTTTTTTTTTTTCGAATCACGATGCTTCAGCCTTGTGAAACTGGGGTTATCAAGCTGCAACTTGTGATAAGATTGTCTCCATTGTATTGGAAGTGAAGTTGAGTTGAATATTTACGTATTAAATGATGCAGCTCAGTACTAAGACAATAACCTCTCATCTATTCAAACGAGAATCTATATCTCAAATAGTTGGCTATTAGCCGCATTCGATCTAGTAAAACCCGTTGGCGGCCTTATATCGCATTTACAAACTTCTTCTTTTATTATCCTCTATTGGCAATCCTCAACGCTATAGAAAGCGTATGGACTTGTGTCAGTCTTGAACCTAACACACAATAGCCCGTATAAAAGCCCAAAAACGCTCAAGCCCGAAGTGACAACTACAACTATACCTATCAACTATATCCACGCATAGTCCTGTACACACTTCATATCTTCTAGTCAGTGCCGAGCCCGTAGAAGCCGAATTCGCTACAGCATTCGGTTTGCACGGGTTCGAGAAGCCGCAGTTATACCGAAAATTCTAGTTAAGCGATCTTATTGATAACAAGCCGGCAATGACCTTCCTCCACGCCTACTCAACGTGGCGAGAGATACTAAGACTTTAAGGCAGTAGAGGTAGTAACCAGAGGTTAACTGGCCATCTAAATGTTGACGCTATCGATGGTCTTTTGAATAACTTGTATTCTTCGAATGATTGCTCCTTTTCTTGACTTACGACTGTACTTGGCGGGCAGACATGCAAGATGTCGCCGTGCTTCAAGCCTACCTATGTGGGCTCATCAAGAGGAAGCGTCGCCATGATTGCCGCCAAGTGGTCGTACGGGACTTTAGTAGAGAGATGAAGAGAGCCTGGCCCGGTTCTCGGTCTACAAAGTCATACCATAGGCCCTTATATAGTACCGGCGAGGGTTAAATATCGGAACTTGATGGACAGTAGACGCACCGGGAGCTAAGCTCATCGTGAAGATGCTAGAGAGATCTAGATCTAGGTTTTGTAGCTAGGTAAGACTGGTGCCTCTATATTGTCCGCTTCTAAGGTTATCGGAAGTTATTAGGATCTTGCTGCAATGAAAATGCCTCGTCTTACTTCGGCTTCGAAAGTAGGACCAAGCCCACCTCATGCACTCCTGCCAACCTACCTCGTCTTACGACATCCCATCTGACTGGGAACAAATAAGCTAGCGGGCAATCATATTCACTTCCTCATCACGTAGCTCACTGCTTCCACGAGGCCGTCATCAGATTCGATACCGCCTCCATGCTGGGTCGATTCACTTAGGTATCCGCATCCGATGCGTGGGCTCGTACTTCGTATCGGGATAAGTGGGGCCGTAAGGCCACGGGAAACGAGACTTCCTATGGTCCGGGCTACCCTTTCCAGACGTGAGATGAGGGGTGAAATGGTGAGTTCGGTATTACTAAATGCTGCAGGTGTGGGAGCTACCTACCGACGATCAACAGGGAATGACCAGCATGGTAGATAGCATGCTGCCAATCGAACTGCCGGCGTTGACTCTGTGTGGAGACGAACGAGCGCAAATATTGAGACCATGCAGCCACAATCAATTCATTTAATGGCATAGTTTTCCTGGAGCTTACGCAATGAACTGCCAGATAACTCTATCAGTGTGATGGAATAGAGTATTAAAACTACCTAGTTGACTGTCTTTCGTGATTTCGGCCTTTTGCTCTATGTTGCCTTGACCTATTTCGCCTCTGAAGCCTTAAAATTTCGCCTACTTTAGGTCTGTATTAGCACTAAGAGGTACTGCCGGTCGCTGACTTTCCGATCCCGTATATATGTATATATGTATCTCGATTAGATGTGAAAAATACCGCCTAACTACTAAAGCCGATATTTCAATGGCCTTATAATAGCAGAGCTGCTAACCCACAGGCAGCTGCAGCGAGGCTCACTCCTGTCGCAGCTGCGGCCGCCTTTGACACGATTGCCGTAGCACTCGTAGTCGCAGTCCCTGTCATAGTCCCCATAGTGGAGCTTGGCATGGATGTTGATGCATTCTGCGGCGCTACTGGGGCGGCGTACGAATCACAAGACGAATTTGGGCTGAGTGCACACGACGAATCGATGCAGATGCTCTGTAGCTGCGGACCTTGCGCAGGTATCGCAGTTGTCGGCGGGCCGCAGCGCACATTGAAAAGCCCACCTAGTGCCGTGCCCACGGCTTGGAGGTCTGAATTGGCCACTCCCAAGGATGCACCGGCCATGGCGACCTGGGATATAAAGTAGCCCACCTCGGCGGCGTCGAGATCCATGAACTTGTGCACGTTATACATGGAAGCCTGGCCGTTGTATGCTGCAAAGCCAGCCATGCCGTATTTTGAGCACCCGAGCAAGGCGCCGAAGAACGAGTATAGGTGTGTCAAAAGGAAGCTAGGGAACCTTTTAGCACCGGCGAGGAAATGAGAAATGGTGTCACGCAACTGCGGAACGCCGGGGGATAGGAATGGAGCATACTATTGATTGGAGGTCATGTCGTCGGCCGGCATGTTTTTGAGCAGAGGCGCAGCACCGCCTCCATCGAGGAAATTTACGGACACGCCCGAGCTCCCACCTCGGTTTGACGAAGCCAAGGCGCCATTGAAGTATGGAAGCAAGTTGACCTTAGTGCCGTTGAAGTCTCCTATGGCAAGAATACCTGGCACCGTGATGCCCACGTTAGGCATCGTGTCTACTCGAGTTAGCATTTGTTACCCGCTGCGTCAATGATACTCGTCAGGATCTCTATGACTTACAGTTGCCGATGACGACAGTATTGACGAGAACAGTCAGCAAGGTGAGCTGGTTCGCGGCCGTGTTGTTCGTAAGCACTGCCGTAGTATAATAGTCGCAAATAGAGACATCGGTCGGCCGTTGCGCGCTTACAGCGCCCGACACTGCGAGGCCAATCGTTGCTGATCTCTTGAGCTGCATGTTGGATTCGTTGACAATTTCTCTCAACAGGAGGATAAGATGTTCATATTTTTGACTCTTCAAATCTAGTAGAATCGAGGCATCGTCATCTTTATAAACTGAAAAGGAAATAAAGAAAAACCTAATGTCCACTCGCCTCGCTCTGAGCTAGACCTGTAATATGGCACATTCCCCGGATAGATGGGTTCCGTGAGCCATCTTTTACTAGCGCATCTGGGCTGGCGATCGATCAATAATTGAGCCAGAGCGGCATTCCAGCCCCCCCTCTGGAATTTTAAGGTGACTAAAAAGGATTCATCGACGTCATAGAATACGAGCTCTCGCTTGCGTTAAGTATTTCTCCATCTAGGCTGGGGACCGTCTCCTGCAGCACAGCACGACCACTAGACAAGCTATAACGGTTAAAATGTTCCCAGGGGCTCACAATCCGACACCATCTCATAGAGTCGCCAATAATATTGTTTCTTTACCTGCTAGAGGTACAGAGAACATAGCGGTCGCTGCACAATCGCGTGTCTTCAGTAATCTCGTCTGGCGTAATTAGCTCGCATTTGTGCCGGGAGGGCAGCCATCCGGGCGGAAAGGGGCGCTTCCGTAGAGGTAGCTCCGGCTCGGTGAATCATTGTCCGCCACCAGGTTCAATTTTGCCCGGCCTAGTGGCGGTTTTCTTTGAGCCCGATGCTCGTGCGTACCCGCTAATTGCTTCCTCCAAGGTAGGGTGCCAACCATTGGGGGAATGATCATCCCTGTCCCTAGCAATAGTGACTTGCCTTGAACCAAGTAAAATAAAGACCGTAGTATGAATGGTGCTTGTGGCCATTGTATACATCAATCGGAAGCCCGCCGAGACCTGAGGACCAGGCTGTGCAGAGACAGGGGGACACAGCAACTGCCTAGTTAGGTATCTACCCCATGAACCTTAAAATTATTTAAGCGTTGGGGGAGCCTGCAGCGCTCTTCTGGCTGGCCCGTTTTGGACCTACCCCAGTCGCCCTGGCGTAGAAAGCGTCTTTTAAACTTTTAGATGCCACTATTGGAGAGTAGCTTTCTGCCTTTGGTAAGGTACAAGAGCGCCCCTCTGGTGGCGGATCAGAAATCAGAGGGAGTGCGGGGTTTCAACCCCAGAAAAACTCCATAAAAGTCTGGCAGACGCGTCTAGTCCTTTTAAACTTTCTTGACGGCGTGACGGGCAAGCGGGTGCCAAACCAGAGGGACTGCGAAGGGGTGTTTGGCGAATCAGATTGGTTCGATTACAGAACATGCTGATCTTAGTGTGGGAATACGTCTATTTTATGTATCTCCAGCTTGCGGTTCCTCTGATTTGTCACCCGTTTGACAAGGTAGTGAGGGACTACCGAAAACTGCAGCACGAGTCCAGCCAAGATCGGCAGTCCAAGTACGAGACATCCTGTACAACCCCCCAGGATTAAAAACCGGACAAATCAACGGGAGAAGAAACACCCCCGTAAAAAATATACGCACGTCACTTGCTAAAGAAAACATCTGATAAAATACATGAAGTTACCACTCTAACGTAGCGATCGCAAGGAAGGCTACCTATTTTGTAGCCCGCCTGTTGATCGTAAAAGGGATAGACTATATTATTAATCGCGGAGCTCGATGTAGTTTGTTATATAATTTCTATGTGGCGCGACTTGCGGAGGCTTTTTATGTTCTCTATTTGTTTGTATGTTTTTTTTATCCTGGGGGATTGTACAACATTAGACTAAGTGGATGGTTCCAACAAAACTCGGCAATCTCGACAACGACACATTCCCCCCCATGGAAGCACCCTCATACCTATCGAAAAGGTCAACCAGCACTTCGTCTAGGTTTGAACAGGTGACGCTAGGTCAATGCTCAGGCATGCCACTTGCTCTTCTGCCCTCCGGCAAGAAAATATCACATCTCCCCCCTTGCGGGACGATGAAGAACTCACCAGTCTGTGCCATCATCACGTCTGTCATGTGCTGACCAAGCCTCGCCCCTCTGCACTCCCTGAAGAACAAGGCGAGCGCTATCTTCAGTTCCATCCTGGCCAGGTACATTCCGATGCAACTGCGTGATCCGATAGAGAAGGGTACATGCGCCCTCTTTTGTGCTGATGTCAGCTTTTCAAACCTTGTCTCATCAAATCTACGGCTTGTTAGCACATGATGCATGCACCTCGTTCAGCGCGCACTTACCGATCGGCACCAGGGAAAATCTGGTCATCTCTTGACAGTAGCCATAGCTGGGTGAACACCGTCGTGCCGCCGGGGAGATCCCAGCCGTGGATCGAGGCTCCACTGGATGGCACAAGGCGCTCTGCTGGAGCGCCTGCCGGGTTGTAGAGCCGCAGGGTCTCTTCCACCACATTTCTCAACAGAGGCAGAGGCTCGACGTCTTCCCATACAAAATTTGGCTCGAGGCTTTTCACTTCATCCTCTAGACGCCGCTGTAGGTCCGGACGCTTGAGAACTTCCCACACAGCATAAGTCAGTGTGGCTGCTGTACTATCGGAACCCGCCACCATCATCATAGCTGCCTCAGAGCTCATGTTGTCCTCGTCCAAGGTTCCTTTCAGGCCGTTACGGAATGTAGCGATGATCTGGCCAAATATGCTTCTGCCATCCAGAGAATCATTCTGCAGGTTCTTTACTGCCGCTCTTGCTGCATTGAACATGACCTCCCTCGCCCAGCCGAGATTCCGAAAATGTCGAGTGGGAGACCACTTGAGAAATTCAAAGAAGACCGGAGGCATCACCGCTCCGAGGACCACTCTCTGGTTGGCGTTTTCCAAAGCCACGAGGATAGGAGACTCTTGACCCGTAATCTGATCCCGCAGCATGCCGAGCGGCTTGCCGAAAGACATGGTGGCAATTACATCGACAGCAAGGCACCGCCACCACTTGTACACGTCGGCGTGGCCTTCTATGGCGTCACACTTGATCCCGTCAACTGCTTGTCGTACTAAGTTGGCAACACTCGCGTCTAGGCCTGTTCGAGCCGCAGCAAAGGCTCGTCCTAACATACGACGTCGCTCGGCGTGCAACTTCTGGTCGCGCATTGTAAAAAGCATAGGCGAGTGACTGAAGCGTATCCTGTCAAAAATTGGCGTCTTTTGGAAGTTGCTGCCTACGTTGTGTATTTGGTAGAAGCTATCAATGCTGTTGACAGAAACGCTTTCAGGTGCAAGCCTCACGACAGGGCCATAGTGGAGGTGCAGCTTCTTCGTGTAGGTAAGGCTGCTCCCTGATGCCCGTGCAGAAAGATGCGGGATACTTGTGAAGCGGCTGTACCAGGGTCCAGGGATGTGACGCAGGGGATTAAAGAAGCCATCGAGGAGGACTTTGAGAATGAAGAGTACGGCCAGTGTTGAGATGGCTACTGGCACTATATCTAGCGCCATACTCATGTTGCTGTAGTAGTTCGGACGTGGAAGGCTAGTTGGGCTCTTGAAATTTGTTACGAGAGATTTAATAGGCGCTGTTTGTTTCTTGGGAGTGTGCTTCGTATAATAGTTGAGCTCTCTCCCGAGGTAGGCCAGGCGTTCTCTGCCCGCTAAAGACTATAGCACCTACAGTGAGGATGATTTATGCGAGGAAGGAGGGTAAATTTGCGAGAGTGGTGACTTTGCTGTTCCTATCAATTCCGCTCCAGCTTACCGACATCTCACACTATCGAAACCTGCACTGGCTGTCTCGCAGTCCACGACTCTCGGCCGCTCCGCCACCACGCAAGGCGCGCAGGTAGACATTTTTACTGTTTTCGTATTGGCTCAAATCAACTCACCCGCCCCATGGCCAGCGGCGCTTTAGCGCGAATATCATGCAACGGCTTAGCGAAGGTGCATTGGTACGCATCGAGAGCGGGTCCGATGCGCATATGCTTATTTCCCCAAACGGTACACAAAGAGCGACCAGAGTAACCACTTGGACAGGTATCCTATCCTCTTCTCAGTGATCCATGGCGCCTCCTGGCTGTCTCGCGCCGCTACATTCCCTCACATCTCTCTTCTTTGTTTCAAAAAACTTGCTCCCTTCTATATGTTTATATACAGGTAGCTGAATGTGCCATAGTCAACCACCATCATGCACTTCGACGGGGCCGCAACTACCTTTGCTGTCCTGGCCAGTATAATCCTTCTGAGCGCACTCAGGATCCGCCTCCGCGATGCTGCCCGAATCCGGAGACTTGGGGGCAAAGCTCCAAGTGTGCCGCACCAACTGCCTCTTGGTAAGTTGACCGCTCTCGCCTAGAGTCAATTTGATACACCATTACTGATCCTTTACTGAAGGCTTGGATCTCACATGGAGGGTGATTACACACATGAAGCAGTGCACTTTCATCGACTACACGCGAGAACTCCTTCGCGTCCCGGGCCGCACCGTAGAGTTGAAGATGACGGGAAGCCGCCTGATACTAAGTGATCATCCAGAAAACATGAGAACTATCATGATGTCCAGAGTCAGTACAGCAACTTGTGTGCAAAGATGATCGTCCGAATGCTCATTCAGATTTTGGCCATAAGGACTTCGGAAAGGGTCACATCCACCACGAAATCTTCAAAAACATCTTTGGCGATTCGGTATTCTCGGGTCAGTAAGCCACGATATGCTCGATCGCTGCGGCTGCATAAGAGGTACTGATAAGGACAGCCGAGGGCGATCACTGGGTAACAATAAAAAACTTTCTCCGACCACATGTAAGCTTCTTCCCACTCGTATTATCAAGCTTTAGAATCTGAGCAGTCACATCTACCACAATGCATAAGTGGGATGACTGATGACTTCACAGGTGTCCCAAATACGGCCTAGGGATCTCCTAATCTCCGAAGAACATGTGCAGCGGATGTTCCATCGCATCAGACTCCGGAGCTCACCGAACGGGATCGAGTTGTACGATATCATGGATAGGCTACAGATGGATATTGCGACCCATGTGTTCTTTGGAGAATCTACTAACTCGCTCGACTCGGACACCGTCCCCTTTCGCGACTCGTTGGCTAAGCTTATGCACCTGAATTCGGTCCGTCTCTCGCTGGGGTAAACAGAAATCCAACCTTTCTTTCGATCCAAGACAAGCACTGACTCATCGTGTTAGGCGTATTGCGCTGCTCTTTTCCGACTGCCTTCTAGCTCCAGCAGACATGAAAGTGGTCCAGCAGTATATGGATAGTTTGGTGGACAGAAGCTTAGGCTTGGCGAAGGAGCACGTCGAAGATGTAAACTCCGGACGGCAATCTTTGTCAGATTCTCTCGCAATGAATGCGCTAAGCCGGAAGGTAGGTGTACTGCCGTCTGTCTCGAAGATCAGCCTAGCCATTTAAGCTTACGTATGTAACTTCGATAGTTCATCAAGGATCAGCTAATTTCAGTTTTGATGGCGGGTAAAGTGAGTAAGAATTCAGACATCCATAGAGGGCGACTAACGCGGTTTCCAGGACCCGGTTTCAATCCTCATCTCCTGGGCTGTCTTCGAACTATCTCGTCGTCCCGAAATGGCTAAGAGACTACAAGATGAGCTCCATGCCGGGTAATGTTTCTTCTCACACCCTACTTCCACGGCCAGTTGGCAAACATAGCTAACTTTGCTTCGATAGCGTCGGATTCGACTCTCCGCCGACCTTTCAGCAGATCCAAGCTCTAACTCTGCTGCAAAATGTCGCCAAAGAAACCATGCGCATGTATCACCCTCTGGGAATAAATGTCAGAGAAGCGCGAAAGGATACCTGTCTTCCCCGAGGCGGTGGTCATGATGGGACACAGCCCGTAGCTATCCTGAAGGGCGAGCGGGTCGGTAAGAGTCCCAAGTCTCAGAAAACGATGTAACAGGATAGAGACTGATAAAACTAGCCATATCGGTGCTTGGCATCCAACGCCATCGTTCCATCGTTCCTGGGAGTGACCCAGATGAGTGGGATCCCGACAGGTGGGAGGGGTGGAAGCCCGCGCCGGATGATTTCGTTCCCTTCAATATCGGTCCACGCATCTGCTTGGGGAGAAGTTTTGGACAGTTGCAGCTCCAATACACACTGGCGAGGCTTCTACAAGAGTACAGGACTATAGAGTGGTGTGGCTACGGAGAAGGCATTGACAGCAGCGAGCCAATGCGGTTTAAGATCGAGCTAAACACCAAGATGGACAAGCCCATCTGGTGTCGGTTCACTCCACGGAAATCAGCATAATCAGTGTGTATATATGAGCAAGCAATGTGTCTGCGATGCATCCAACCTAGGAAGTACTCCCTACCGTTCTCATGTGTAAGTAGTCCTCATAGTACCTACGGCGGGTGATTGTAACAGTGTATCCTTGATTAAGAGTACAGTAAACTTGGATATTGAGTTTCTAACATATTATCTATCTCAAAACTGTATGTCGAATGAAGGCGAAATGAACACTGTCCTGTTTCTTGTAGCTATAGTCCCGTGATAGAGCATTCAGTCTTGATAGGGGTCGCCTCCGACTCGGGCATGATATAAATATTAGAAGCCGCGGCCGCGACAGACGCGTTCCTAGTCGCAATACCAGTTGAGGCACCGGTCGAAGGGTTGACGTGTGCAGACAGGGCCCAGCGGCGGGTGCAAGTCAGGCCGCTCGTGGTGGGGTCTAGGATGCGGCCGCCGTAGGGGCTGTTCCAGTCGCTCTGATCAGACACCTTCTGGAGCTGGTGGCCGATAGCTGGTAGCTCCGGGTGGGTCTGGAGCTGACCATTAGTCCAACGGTCGTAAATAATCAGGCTGGGAAATTGGGCGAGGTTCTAGAGAGAAGGTTAGATATAAGCTTAAATATTTTAAAGTGAATAGCCTACCTCGATTAGGTTAACGCGAGCGTAATTATCTGGAACGGCTGTGTCGCTGTTATAGGCGTCAAGCCACTCCTGGTCACCCGACTGCATCGAGTAGAAGCCATCCTATGATTTAATTAGTTATGACATGCCTATAAATACCTGTTTTTCTTTCAGTAAGAATATACTTACACCAAAGTCTACAGTATGGGTGCATTCGTGGATCATAGTCCCGGTGGTAGTATCAGCACCGTAGAAAGCAATATCAGAACCATAGGCGTACGCGCCACCGCCACTGTTGTAATTGACAACATTATTGACCCACTGGCGCATACGGACGGGCACGCGAGCGAAGTTAGTCGCCAAAGTATCAATACTTGTCGGCGAGCCGTTCTCCTGGCAGATATACCACTCTAGGCTACACTATAATATCTTGTTTTAATAAGAGTCCGAGAAAGAGAAAAGCAAACTAATAATGAAGGGCGAAAAGAAATTAGAAAAACTCACATCACCTAGCTTCACGCTATATTGCTTGAAATTGGTTGGGTTCTTGCCGTCGGCGATAATCCGGGCTCTACAGCCCTGGGATATCTCGTTACTACCCCACTGCGAGATACTGACACTGGCGGCTGGAAGGCTGTTTATAACCCCACCGAGGAAGTTAAGGTCCGGCCACAGAGCGGGGTGTGCCAATGTAGCGGCTACATTGCCGGTAAACATGCCAACTAGGAGGGCGAGAGAATACATTTGAGCGACTTGACTGATTTAAGGCTTATACTGGAAGAGTTCCGAGGAAAGTCTTAAAGAGAGTTAGAGGCCGATAGAGCAGTTGGCATTGAAACAAGAGGCTTGAGAGAAGTTCACAACGACACCAGCACCGCGTGCTTTGGGCTGTCTTATATAGCTATTTCTGAGCCACTTTATAACCACGCCTGTACCGCCGTAAAATGCATCCTGAGCTAGTTACGAGAAATAGCCAAGCCATAAGACACCCGATTCCCAAGCCGAGTTGAGGCTTAGACAGGCCTAAGCCAATTTGTAACCCATCAGGCGTCGGCATCTGACATACGACCTTGCTTACCATGGATGGATTTAATGTTGGCTTGGCACCTGTCCAACTGGAACTACAATACCTCGTGTTCAGGCAGACAGCTGCTGACCTACGTAAACCTGTCTAATTACGTGCCTGGACGGGGCGCACGGCGAGTGTCATTGGAGGATCAACAGAATATTACAAGGGGCCGATCATTTTCAACTAGGGGCGGCAAATAGTTTCCGACAAGTCCCTGTACACGCAGAAGCGAGTACTTGGCGACTAACCACTGAACACAGTTCCTTTTACACAGACACACTCAACTAGCAGGTGCAGAGCATACGGAGGATCGCAAGTGCTACTGGTGCATTAAAAGGCAACCAAGCAGTTCCGCCGGTCCAAAAAGAAGTCACTAGACTTGCGACAAATCGAGAATAACCCCCGCATACTGTGATGTCCTAGGCGCACAGATGTAAGCACATTTATGGAAATCCCTTGCAGGATTTTGAAGCCAAGAAAACGCCTGGTGGGGCCTCAAATAGGCGATGGATGGAGTCTTATGCCGAGTAGATTAGAGTCCCTTTTTGGCCTACAGCTAGAGTGACGGGGCACCAGGCCGAAGCAGACTGACAGCAATTAGATCGCGCTTCGTCGATGCCCGCATTTGTATGTTATTCCGTGGGGAAGCTGCTTCAAAGAGCTTCTGCTTAGGATCTAATTTAAAGATGTTACGGGTATTACTCTCCAGGCACCAGATTCAGTCCATTGGCAATCTACCATATGCCGGTTCGTGAAGTCACCTTTGACGAAAGTCCTCATTTAAAGGAAAATTGCTTGCATTTTAGTGGCACACTGAAAAAAATTGGAATTCCCAGATCCATCGTTATAAATATGCCAATGTCGCTTGCTCTGAAGAGCCAAGCTAATAATCTTTCTGGGCAAGACTGTACATATATTTCCTGATTCAGCTTCTATGGCCGCTAGTTATATGGAGCAGTTGTTTCGAGGCTAACCTGTTAAATCGCTAGTGCTTAACCGCAAGTCGGAACCCTGTCAACCCCACCACCACTGCCACACATCTTGCGTTAGACGCATCGCGGTTCCTGTTACTACATTACCCCCTACTTAACTTTCTGTAACTATATGTCTTTCTATAGCGTGAACTCTTTTACTTCGGCTGTCTTAACCAGATTTAATCTGCACTTCCCTAACCTCCACTACGCAATATTTAGAAGGGCTATTCAATCTCAACAACTGTCACAAATAAAACCACTAGGCCAATGCAGTAAAAGTGAAGCTGCAAATGCGACTAATTAGATGCAGCAATTCTATTAGCTTCTATGCCATCCATATTGGCAGGAGTGTCTCTGTCCACTGCCACAGCAGCGATGAGTCGTGGGTGTGGAATGCAGCACCAGTCCAGAAGGTGCTTTTTTCTCCTTGCATGCTGTATAAGGCTTTGTAGAAGCCATTACGGATCGCATCCACGCCTACCGTGCATTGAAACGGCGTGTGGCTGTCAAAGATCAGGAACTCGGGCTCCGTCACCGGCACTCCCGCCGCCACCTGCACGCGTTTTACCTCCGCGACGATGTCCCGCTTGACGTCCTTGTCGGACATATAATACGGACTGCCATAGTAGACATGAAAGACATCCTTGATAGTACCCGTTGGGTAGATAACGTAGGCTTGTGGGAGGCGTGCCAGGCCCTGCACTTGATCAGGGTCCGAGTTGGCCCACACAACTGAGTTGTTTAGCCCAGTGTTAGTTACGAGGGAAGTCCAGTACGCCGAGCTGTTGAATTGGCCGAAGATGTTCCTCTCTTTGGCTCCGAGGTCCCAACCAGCGAGATTGCCCGTGTCGAGCTTGGGTGAGATGGACGAAATCAACTTCTTGGCCTTGATGAGCTTGTTTCCAGATGGCGTCGAGACCACCGCGGTAACGCCGTTCTCTGTTCGACGGAGGCTTACAACATGACTGCGAAGGAAAACATTCGAGCCGAGGAAGTCCTGTGCGGCCGAATAGAGCTCTGAGTT
The DNA here is from genome assembly GCA_021432635.1 of Thozetella sp. PMI_491. Lineage (NCBI taxonomy): Eukaryota > Fungi > Ascomycota > Sordariomycetes > Chaetosphaeriales > Chaetosphaeriaceae > Thozetella > Thozetella sp. PMI_491. The sequence goes on from MU270044.1 coordinate 319,408, forward strand.
GTTGTTCCGTGCTGAGCTGAGATAGCCGTTGATGATTGATGCTTTGTTCACTAGACCGTAGTATTTGGCCACGTAGAGGGTGGTCTGGTCTAGAATATTGCCCTGGCACGGCGCGTTCTGAAAGAAGAAGTAGGCGATGTCCTCCAATCCGTACTTGGCAAGGTAATGACCGAGGGGCAGCAACAGGTCGTCCGGAACCGGATCAGGCAGGTCAAACCCGGTGGATAGGTAAGGGAATCGAGCTAGAGATTCGAAATAGGCAAGGAGGGTGGTTACGTTCAATGTGTATGGGGTAGGCACAATCTGGCCTTTACGGAAGTTAACAAAGGCAGATGTTACGTATTGCCCCTCTACAGTTGCGAGCGGGATATCGAAGCGACCAAAGAATTGGCGAACCTCGGTAACGTTGTCGTAAATGTACACGCCAATATCGGTTGTGTTTCCAGAGACTGGGTCGATATAGGTATGTGTGCAGCCCCCCAGTCGATCCTCCTTTTCGATCAGGATGACGGACCGGTTGTAGTCTGTAAGTCGCACGGCAGCGTAAGTTCCGCTGGCCCCGCCACCCAACACAAGGAAATCTCGCGTCAACACGTCGTGAGGCCGATAATCCGACGCGCTGAACGAGATACCCAAAGTAGATGCATAGAGGAAGAATCCCACAGCGAGAAGGTTACGATTAAGCATTGTCACTAATAAAGTCGCTTCGCGGTCTTATGAGGGTTATGTCGAACTGGCACTAGCACAGCAGGAACGGCCTTTATATAATATCAAGGGACTAATTGGTTACGGTTAGACTTATTGGGTACCGAGGGACGATGGACATTTGCTTAAATCTTTCAGACAAAACAATTTATGAACGGGACGCTAGCACAAGGTTCTGACATCTCTTCTATCTGTCGTGGCGAACCCTGGGTGGGGTAGCATTACACTGGATCCCGAATTATCCGAAAGAGAAACCAACAGCCAGTGAAATGCCATCCGTTTCAAAAGATAAAGGTGGTGTGTCTACCTCCAGGCTGCGCTGGGACGCTCCTGCTTGGCCTCTCGGCTGCAGAAGGAATCCGCACGTGGGCAATATTCAGCCACCAACAACCTAGCCCCGGGGCACAGTCCACAGTCAGATTTTGTTGGTATGTATAGAAAAGGTCTCACCAGACACGGAAACAATCGGTAAGCCAGTGTGCTAGGTACTTGCTATTGGTAGGAGACTTACGCATTTCAAGGAGCGTTCACAGTTCTAGCAAGCACACCCAGCTGTAGGTCAGCAAGCCCACCTAAGCACAAGCTGGATGACAACTATTGTGTAATTATGGGAAGTTCTCTAGACCTTTGGGCAGGAGAGGCAGTATAGATCGTTATCTCCAAGCTAGGCGAAAGACAGCCAGCCCGACTACTAAATATTGCGGAGACCAGAGACACTAGAGATACGATAACTGCGTTCAATGTGACCGTGAAAGCTAAAGGGATAACACCTATGTAATATAAATGGCTGTTGATCTTTTTTTGTTTCTAATATTGCTCAAATACAGCAAGCAAAAGGAATCAGTCTTGGCTCCTTAGCTCCGCTCCAGAGTTAGGAACCGGCCTTTTTTCGCGGAGATCGACCCAGCCCATGAACAGACACGAAACAATCCCGAGCGCGGCAGTAGCTATGCCAATGTAGAAGACACGGTCGAGGCTCTGAGAAAATGCCTCCAGGACGCCCGGTAACTGGTCCGGGGGGAGGACTGCTTGGAAGCCGGTGGCGCCGAGGGCGATAATCTCCTCAGTGTTGACCAGGGGCGCATGCTTTGGGAGAGTGCTGCGGAGACCTGCGTCGAAAACGGTGTTGGCGACAGTGAGGAAGATGGCGTTGCCGAGCGTCTGCGCAAACATAACGAGCGAGGTTCCTGTTGAGATCTCAGACGCCTCGCATTGTGCCTGGATAGAGACCAATGGCTGCAGCAAAGACCAAGGTTAGCTCCCAGTGCCTTATACTGCATCCTAAGTGGTATGGTGGATGTCTCACTGCTTGGACGGCAAAGCCGCGTCCCAGACCCTGGAGAACCTCGAATCCGATCCACATACTCGTAGGTGTGTTTGGCGTAAATAGCGTGAAGAGACCTGTGCCAATAGTCGCCAAAACGGCTCCAAGAATAGCAAAGGGGATAGCGTAACCTATTTTCTGCACTGGCAACAGTTAGCAATGAGGACTTGTCACCCGCACAAATAAGAAAGACATAGAAGGTGGACAACAATACAACGAGCCTACTTGATACACCTCCGAAAACGGCACCTAGTAGCTGGCCTAGGATAGCGGGGAGAATATCGACTCCTGACTCGAATGGTGAAGCATTCCTAACGGCTTGAAAGTATATTGGCAGATAGTAGGCGGTGATTATCTGCGTGGTCATGATCAGCAGGGCGGTTAACGCGCTAGCCCATACGGCCTGTCTGCTGACAATGGAGATCGGCACAAGGCTTTTGTCACCTAGGCGCCTTATCCATTCAGTAAACACTGCAAATGTAGCCACGGAACCAACCAACAGACCGATGACTATGGCCGAATCCCAAGGAAGCGTTGCGCCGCCATACTGCAAAGCTAAGAGCAGCTGGATGACGGCACCGGAGAAAAGGACAAAGCCGCCGAGATCAAGCTCGAGGTGAATATTAGCGAGAACTGTCAGGGGCGGTGCCTTGACGATTTGGTCGGGAATAGAAACAAAGAATAGATATAGCGCGACGATAGTGCCGAGGGGCAGGTTGACGTAGAAGCACCAGCGCCAGGTTGTGTATCCTGTAAAAGCACCGCCAACAAGGGGTCCGCATACCACACCGGTCTCGGCGACGCCCATTAAGACGCCGATCAAGGCTGGCTGCTTATGCAGCGGCACGGTCGTACCGATAATAGTCATAGCGCCGTTAATCAGACCGGCACCACCCAGGCCGGCTACAGCGCGCCCGACAATCAGCATCTGTGAGGAGGTGGCCACACCACAAAGGAGTGACCCTAGTTCAAATAGACCGAAGAGGCATAGGTAAGTCCATTTGGTGCGGAACTTGTTGTACAGCTTGCCCGAAAGTAGCTGCATGACGGAGAAAGCCAACAGGTAGGCGCTTCCATACCAACCAACATCGCTAAGCGAGTGGAATTCGTCTGTGATTTTCTGCAAAATGACCTATCAGCCGCAGGTAGCGTGTAGGAAGGCGGCGCAGGTAGATAACGAGAGAAGGGAGAAGGGGAGCCCACTGGGATGGCCGTCGACATAATTGAGGTGTCCAGAAGCATCAGGAAGGTCACCGAGGTGATGGCGGTGATGACAAGGCTCAGCTTTAGCCCCTTCAAGTGGCTCGGGCGCTCCACAGCGGTACCGTTCGTCCTAGGCGCCCTCGTTTCTTTTTGGTCCGATCTCTCCACATCTTTTACTGCAATGTCGTATACTTCTGACGATACCGGGGACTGCGCCGATTTTTGTACATGAGCGGCGGGCATTGTTGTTCTTCGGTAGAGAAAGACAAGGGCTTGGAAAGGGGGATCAGGCTAACAGCTCGTGCGGAGCGAAGAATGAAAGTAAACGTGGTGCCCTAGACGGGATATCATAACTACGATGAGTGGATTTGTGCTACATAGCTGAAAGAGTGGCACAGTGCATAAGCTATCAGAAATCTACCAATTTCGTCTACTTAACGGTAGATTGATATGAATGGGCAAAAGTGCTGTTGTCCTTACCGCGTCAAAGTTCAGATAAGCGAGATTGGTACGGCTAGTGGGCCGTGGAATAAAAGGACCGAATGTTGGTTCGGTGTGGTGTAGAGGCTGAACGAAACTTGGCACCACGTGTGCTGGAGCTAGGCTGACGACTTTTGCATTCTTGCGGCGTGAACTGTGGGTGGTACAAACACATTTTCCTATATAGGAAATACCGAGGACATATGAACAAAATGGATATTGACGGATCAGCTAATAGGAGAGGAGAAGAGCAACATAGTCCCAGCACATGAGATGCCGGAGAGCAAACGTTTGTCAATCCTTCAGGAGGAGGCGTCGAAGAGAACCGTGAAATAACGGGAAGAAGAGATCACATGGAGGGGGAAGGCGTGAGGGGGGCAAGTTGTGGCAGCTGGGACTATCGTAATAGGCCACTTTCCATAGTCCTGCGATAAGGCAGAGGCTTGTATCGAATATCAAAGGGTAGCCAGACTGCAAAGCACTTGTTTATTTCGCGTCAAAGTCTACTTTTTCTCCTCCAACCCATTTTCTTCCACCGCTGATACTAGTCTATTGCATCGGAATCCTATTAGCTGAGACCACTGTGCAACTCCAACCAGAATGGGGATTCCGACGCCTGGCATGGTCCGCGAGACCTTTCAAGCGCTTATTGGTAACATCAACTCTTCAATGACATTTACCGTCGTCGCTGGCCTCTTCATACTGCTAGCGCTTGTTTCCTCGGCCTCTATCCCCTCCAAAAAGGTCCTTCCCGGCATTCCGGAGCTCAAAGGGATACCAATTCTGGGCGCCGCCCCGATATACCTTAAATACGGCATGCCCGAGCTGCTCAGCCGACTTATTGCTATCGGTACCGATGGCATCTCCTACGCAAATGTCGTGAACAATGTTTTAGTCTCGGTCCACGACCCTGCCATGGTCCGTGAAGTATTGGCTTATCCCGAGGATATTGCCTCTCGGTAAGCTCAGATCTATCCTTCCTTTGTTGTCCTCCTCGGCGTATAAACCGCCCATTGCTGAACGTAACTAGAGAAGGAAACGTCGAACGCATGAGCTGGTCTCCCTTCTGGACCCTAAGGAGACTGATTGGGCACTCTCTCTTCAACTATGTTGGTCCAGAGACAAGCCATCAGCGCAACGTCTTCATTCGGGAGTTCAATGCCAACAAAGCCAATGCTGAAAAGTTCATCATGATGACCAAGATTGCTCACGAGCATGCCTACATCTTGACTGGAGAGGCACAGTCGGCGGAAGTTGACGATATTCGATATTCTGCTGATAATTTCGCTATTGCCTTGTGGGGTGAGACTCTATATGGGAACCCCGAGCATCACGTTGGTGGAAAGGTGTTGAGTCTTTCGCGGACCATCGTAGACCTGGCGGGAAACCCTTGGCCTTCGGTTTGGTATTCGTTACAACTCTACCTCAACATGGTGAATCCAGGAGATCCCACCCGTTCCGAGTCCAGGATCCGATCTAGGGTGTACGAGGTTGTCAAGAGAAACATCATCAGGCTCGAGGAATACGAGCGGGAAAATCCCGAGGCCCCCTTGAAGACGATCCGTACCCTTTCCGTAATGACTGGTGGTGGTCGAAGCGGTCCCCTTTCCGAGTTTGCCTCAGAGTTTACCAACCTTAATATCTTCGGTTAGTCGATCCTTAGTTACGCTTTGTTTAGTCGATTAACACTGATATATTGCAGGAGGGCACCACAGCATTGGGTTAGATGTCACTTGGGCTCTAATCGAGCTTAGTAAACATCCTAACTGCTTGGCTAAGCTTATGACGGAGATTAACTCGGTCGACATTGAAGATTTTGCCTCGGTCAACTCCAAAATGCCGTATCTAGACGCCGTTCTAATGGAGATAAATCGCCTACATCCTACTGTTCACGCTACCCTCCGTGTCATTAACCGAGACACCAAGCTTGCCTCAAGCCCAAAGCCCGTAACTCTCAAAGCTGGAATGTTGATCTATCTTTCCTATCTACATATCCATACCTCTGAAAGTTATTGGGGCCCTACCGCCCTCGACTTTGACCCCGATAGGTTTCTAGGCGGGTATGACAAAAGCAAGCCTTTCATGGCGTTTGGATACGGCCCCCGTAACTGCGTGAGTCCTTTCTTCGTCCTCCCTAAATAAAGAAAGGAGCAAAAGACTTATACTATCAAAATATGCTCAGGTGGGATACCGATTTGCTATACTGGCCGCAAAAGTGTACCTGGCGACACTTCTCAATGTGTATCGGGTGGATGTCAAAGACCACGATCATGTGGTGAAGCTTGGCACGCTTCTGGAAACCACCAAGCCAGTGGCCGTTAAGGTCACTCGCCGTTAGTAAATGTGTCGAAGGCTTACAACTGATCTCATTCCACGTAGTTGACGTTGAGGTACGAAAGTACCTGTCGCGTATTATTAGCTTGGCCCGACCATATTGTGCCGCAGGTATAAGAAAAGGATGGCTACGACATTGTCTACCGCCCGCTCTGACTCAACCTAGACGTTACTAAGCTCTGGGACTTTCTTGTCGATCTATTGACCTTAGTTTAGGGTTAGTTGCTTCATATGTTGCTACCGATTCTACCTGCTGTGGCTCCGGCTCTGGCTCGTCTGTTTCTGGTGTCTGCTTTCACCTTCTGGTGCCGAAATAATGGGGTGTCGAAGATTCCCGTAGTGCGACCTAATATTCGACTGGTTTCAAGAGAGTTTTGGGCACTTGCTAGAATCGCGGGTACAAATCTGCTGTACAGTGCTCGCAAACAGGCCCCCTAAGACTCGGTGTCGATATTCGGGCGTCACGTCGTGCTTTGACGGCTTCTAGGCCAAGCACATATGGCTTCATTCACTTTGTCGTGAGTTCTTACCGACAGGCGAGTGTAGAAGGAAGGAGAACGAAACTTGCACAGTAAAGGGGCAATTTCAACTGTGAGGAAGCCGGATCCTCGTGATGGCCGTACTTCATACTAAACTATATACAAGGCTGTATCAAGGAAGTGGCAAAGTAGGTAAATATCTTACATACCTAGCTAGTAAGAGACCGTGGTCTGACCTAGGTCAGGGATCCTTCCCAGTCAACAAGATAGCCGAGCTAGAGCTTTTCTTGGCAGCCACGGTGGTGCTTTGCTGCCGGTACTCACAAGAATGAGCATCGCTTACTATACTGCGATGTAATTATAGTGCAGGCGTATAAGTCTTGATTTAAAAATTGCGCCACGAGTTAAGCCTCACGCTTCAGCTAGTCCCCACGCTGGCAGATTGAGAAATTAAGGTATGAAATAAGACCCCGAAGATAGTCGTGTCTCTAACCATTTCTTCAGTAGCCCTCGCTTTCTCTTCTCAGCGACTAGAATGAGCTTGAGACACACTATAAAGCACGAGTTTCTTGTGAAAAGAATTGTCACCGACTTCCCAATTCCTACAACGGATGCTTATTGACTTGTGGGTACGATGCGATGTAGGATTAGGAATGTCTTGTCTAGTCTACGGTAGGGGTCACAGTAATTGTGGTATAAACAAACTGCTCGTATAACCGAGTGGATGTCACCGGAGGGGGTGTGAGGGTGAACTGCGAGACGATCAGGTGTGTACAGGTGCTCGTGCTGATACTGTTGACGTAAATGGTAGTTGAGCCGTACGGCGGATAAGTATAATCGGGGTGAGCGATGGTAGGGGTGGCAACGGCTCGTTCCTTGAGCTTCAATAACTCCGGCCAGTCGTCACTGTCGTCGGTCAAATCGATGGCTCCACTTGCACCGAGGGCGAGGGAGCCCTCGGGAGGCGACACGACCTCGCCCTCTTCTTCCCTTTCTGAGGCTCCTCGGGCAGCAAGCACGGCAGTGGGCACTGGCGACGCGGTACCGCCTAGCCTCTTCGGAGTGCCCACAATCAGCGGAGCAGGTGGCGGCGTGGTAGTGGTCGATGCTGTAACTTTCACCGTGGTCGTACAGGTCCACGTCCGCGTCCCCGTAGCGATCTGCACAAGACTAGTACTGACCGGAAGCGTGCGCGTGCTTGACGTCGTTGCCGTATAAAACACTATTGTCTCCGGCACCATCGTTGTCTTGGCAAGCGCCGTGTTGATTACGTACACTGGCGTAGTCTTAGCCGACGTCATGTAAAACATGTAGCCGGCGATGCTCACGTCGGCGCCTGTCGGTGCCACAAAATTAATGGTTTGGTAGCCACGGCCCATCGAGCTAGCCGGCAGGCTCGGGCAGGCGACCTTCCAGTTGCCCGCATTGATGCTCGCAGCAGGGATTGGGTCGCATTTGTAGACGTCAGCGTAGAGGTATGTCTGACTAGGCAAGGTCGACCATTGCGAGAGCGTGACCATTGGCGTGATCGAGTAGGCCTTGCCGGAGATGGAGGGCGCAATGGTGCATTTGGCCCAGCTCGAGGGACTCTGGACCACTACGTCGTTGGTTGGTAAGCATTATACAGTACGGTACCTTTGCGCCTGTTCATGCCTCAGGCGATAGATTGCAACTAGGGAGGAAGTGTACCCGGACTCAGGTGGGCCGCCGAGCCAGGATCGGGATACTCACAAGTACTCAAGCTACAGGATGTGACGCCGAAGTAATTGGTATTCGTGGACGCATAGGCGAGCTCCGCGATGGTCGTAGTAGTTGAGGATATGGTTACTACCCGCGGCAACGCCGGGATGGTAACGAAGCAGGTAAGCAACACCATGTTGGCAGCAGCTAGGGATCGGTCGAGTAGAGGTAGTGAACGGACGATGTACGGCGCCAAGGATAGATACCCAAAAAGAGTGGACGGGAGAGGCGGTGCGCGAAACCTCGCCGACCTAGGCAAAAGAACGTGGGATGGCGTCGATAGCAAGCGATGGCGAGCTTGGAGGGAAAGGCTACCAAGTTAAAAGCGCAGCCGTTGCAGCCCCCTATTTACGTGCATCGCGGGAGCGCCATTACGGAAAATACGGCTGTCAGACAAGGATGGGAGCGGAGGGTGGTTGAGCCGCAGAGCTGAAAAGATATGACAAAAGCGCGCATGCGCCTCACCCTCCCCTTGGACTCAATGCATCCCTGGCTTATTTAAATGCTGGATGGAGCTGCTGTTGCTATCTCAAATTTAGAAAGTTGCCTTGCAAATTGCTTTGGGCGCTTCTCCGAAATTCGGATGTAACCGAGAAGCCGTCGCGATACAATATATCGTACTGCTATTATACCACAACAAAATCACCCTGTTTAATCCTTAAAAATAAAAATAAAAATAAAATATATCACCGCGATCGGAACTTATTATACCGCATTTGGTTATAATTTTAATATGCCACAGTTGCATAGTCTCGGAGTCTGGGCCTAGTCTTCATCTGACAGCTGTTTGTCGGAGTCAGATTTGGCTCGGGTGCTCTCCATTCCGTCTGCCAACTGGTCTGGCCCCGTGACGCTGCATCACCCTATTTGCTAGGTAAAGATGAAACGGGGCATATACGCTCGCCCGCCCATGGCGTAGTTGCCTGCGCCGTATGAGACTCCGACGATGCTACTACCATGAGGTACCCTGGAGCAGCTTACAGCAGAGACGAGCGGTGCACCCGCCTCGATGATGCCTGTATGCTCTGCTTTTGGGCCTACCATGAAGCCAGTGACATTGTGAAAGAAGATGATGGGACAAAGTCTGTGAATGGAAGACACGGTTAGTAGATGGTTGGTAGGGCCACCGCAGGACGTCTGAGGGGTGGAAGAGTCTAGGAATGGATACCGCGGAGGCAAAGCTGACATACTCTTTGCTGCACAGACGGATGAAATGGGCGCCCTTGACGGCCTCGTTGGGGTGGATGACGGGTCCCTAATTAAACACGATCCCGATGCGAAAGCCGTAGATGTGCGCAAAGGCTGTTAATAAGTTTGGACTATATTTGGGCTTGAATATGGCCAACCGCGAGCCGTCAACTATGCGCAGCAACACCTCGGGGAGGGAAGACGCTTCTGTATGTCCGGATTCACGATAGAAAGGAGATCTAGAGGCTACGTAGTATTTAAACAACGCCCTTAATGACGGTTAGCAGGCGTAAAATAACCATCATGGCACAAGATTGGCCTTTCTTAGTGTCGGGGGTGAGTATAAGCCTTAACATTGCCAAACTAGCTTTAAGATTTCTCTCGTACAGATAAAACTTGAAAAATCCCATTAAGCTTTTCCTTTTTCTCAAAGAAATCCCCCCAGAAATCCAAGACCACCCCCTTTTCACTTTTGTATCCCTAATCTTTTTAAAAGTGTTACTTTGAAAATTATCTATAAGTTTTATCTCTTCTTTTTCTATAAGCTTTACTCTTTATTCTCTTGGATTCTAGCGTCGTACAGACCACTTTTCTTTCAGCTCTACTAAACCTGTCCATATACTTAGGTTAGGAACGATTTACAGCGCTTAGCACCTGTATGTAACCGCAGGCCTTACTGCCTCTTCTATTTATCAGATTTATATAATAACTACGTCTTTTTCTCGTATCATGTCCAAATCTGTCAAGCTTTGCAAAGATCTAGTTTACAAACGACGGTCTTATAAAATTGCTGATGGAGCAACTCTTTATCAAAGTTGTCCAGTGAGCCATCAAGACAAGCCAAGGCAGCATCTGCATACGCGTCGCCCATAGCGAAGCGTAAATCGGGAGTGGCCTTCTCGACAAGAACCTTGAGAGTCTCCTCTGACGTTTGATCTTTAGCTTCAAGGTGTTTGCCAACAATCCGCCCCGCCGGCACAAAGAGTCCAATTTCTAGGAGGACCACGCCCAGAGAATATATATCATACAGCTTCGAGTAACGTCCAGGACCGCCTAGTGGCTGCTTGAGATCTGCAACGGGGACAGACATGGCTTTCGGGTGACGGTAATACTTGTAATCAGGCTTCTTATTGATATTTTCCGTCTGCTCTCCGGCAACATCAAGTCGGGAATGTTTGAAACCAATTAGGTAAGGTGAGTCTATCGGGACGCTCTCATTATCGACAAAGAACATAACGTTCTCGCTTCTGACAGCCTTGTGAAGCCAGTTTGCAAGATGCAGGTACATGATCGCGCGGGCGATTTTTTGGGCTAAGACGAAGCGCTTTCCGAGAGGCAACTGGGCCTTGTCCCGTTTCACGTCCTCGGGGGTTTTGGCCCTTCGACTTAAAATTTCCTGGAGAGAGATGAAGCCTGGGTAATTGGCACGGTACACAATGCTGTATGTCCACGTGGTCGTATCCCCGGCAGCGGACTTGGCCGGCTTGTAGGCACCGCCCAGGCAGGGAAGCGTTCTCAGCTCCACTGGCTTGTCCGGATTTTGCAGACAGACAACAATGCTGTCTATACGCGCTTTGAGGATGCTCAGCTGCCCCAGCTGCCCCCACGGCGCCGTGCAGTGTTTTTCCTCGATAAAGACGAGCTCGCCTTTGTAGCGCGCCATAAACTTGGTGTCACCTTTTTTTCGATTGATCGGCTCCAAGTGGGATGCATGTAGCTGGTTTGTACCGAGATGAGCTCCGTACGGACGATTAGCGACCGAGCCCATCCAAGCCAGCGTTGCGTGGACCGGATCGATACTCTCAACGCGGCTAATCCTGGCAAGCTCGTTGGGATCCTTACAGTTGTGCGTCTACCTTGGGGGAGGCCGCACGGTGGCCATTCCTGTCGAAGACAAATTAGTAAGTAATAACATACCTAGAGTTAACTAAACGACTTGCTGTTTCTGATTCTTTGGAGTTGACGCAGGCACAGTGCTGTAAGAGTCACCATGGTACCGTTTGCAGAGGGCTGCACGAACGGCCAAGGCCGACACATTACCCATTGCTGCGACAGCCGCTAGTCTCCGCGATGCATTTTCAGCATAGATCAACCCTGTAGTTATTATTTGGAGCCTTCCTGTGACGCCAGCGGTCAACTTAAGATCACAGGTGACTCCAAATGGGCAGCTATGCTTGTATACTGAGCTGACCCGAACGCCTATATATAGAAAATTACAAATTCATTCGAACTTCTGGAACAAGATGCCACTCCAATTAATTAAGCTGCGCATACCTTAGGCAGTTGTATGTTCTGATGTCACCAAGTATTGACGGTGCAAGAAAACCTGGTCTACGGTTTCGGGGTCACCAGGGCGAGGAATCAATCTCAACCTGAATGGTGGAAAGCACGGTACTAGCTTGGCACTTTCAATAATTAATTATCCTAAATGCCGTTATGCAATGGAAGAGCAGAAAATGCCAAGTCGGGCGGCTGGGGGTTTCACCAGTGACCCACCTCACAAGCGAAAGTCAGCCGCTCTGCATCGCTTCGGCCACCGAGCCAGGATGTAACGGTCGCTGCCTTCGCAGGCCAATAAAAGACTTATAAATTCTCTAGAGATTAGTAGCTCGCAATGGTTTCCAGATAGCGAAAGCCGAAACAGTAGGGGCGACCAATGCGACCTACTTGTCTGGCCGTCGAAAGATGCGCAAGAGCAAAGTATATAAGAACGAAGGATCACCATCTCATTACCAACAGTCACAACTTCTCTTACCCAAAAAGCCGCAAAAAGCTCTCAGACATACCAAGAGCAGTTACAAAACATCATTGCGAGCGAAGTCTGGGCATAGCTACCACGATGCAGATCTCGAAATACCTTAACGCGATTGTCCTGGGAGCTGTACTAACGCATGGACTTGGTCTCCGTTCGGTAAGTATATTATATAGTACGTCACTGGCGATCAGGAAGAAATAAATGCCAGCCATAATGATTTAAAGCTAACCGTTGGTACAATATAGGGCCAGGAAATCGGCAAACCCGAAGCTCGAGCGCCGATTCCCCCTCCATGCTGTGTTTGGGAAATCGAGAATGGAAAGAAGAAGTTGGACTGCTCTGCTTGTTAAGAATACCGAGGGCGGTTTCTCGTAACAGAAAGTCGCAGAGGTAAAGGGAAAGCTTTGAGCTGAGATCTCGGCAGGCTTCAGTGCGAGTAGCTATAGCCTGTAGAACCGCTATATTACTTAGCCGCTAGAACGCGTTTTTATTCTTACATGACGAAAGAACATTGTCATGAGTTAGATGTAGTCAAACTATCTAACGAACGCATGTGATTATGCAGTAAGCGCTCGTCAAAACTTGGTCGTATTGCACATCATGGCGAGCTCCCTGCTTAGCTGCATCAAGCTGACCACAGGCCATGGCGATGTGAACACCCCAAAGTGAATTATTACTCCTCTCCTCATTTTCTAATAATCTTTTCGGGTTCTTACCTTTCGAGAATATATTTAGGACTCTCTGTCGTATCACTATCTACACAGCCCGCAATATCTCAAAATTTCTCGAACTCGTGATAGGCGAATCATTTCTAGACTGGCTGTGGCTGCTTTGTGGGGCCGCGCGACTGTGCCTCTAGGTCGTAGGCCTAGGTACCTATCTATGGAAGTATAATTGCAGAAGCACGATTGGGTCGGCGGTGATAGATTTGATGAATCATGTGACCAACTGTCTGCTAGTAAGCTTCCCTAGGCTCACAATTTTAATCTACCGATTGCCATCGGCAAATAATTGAACATATATCTCGATCGGAGTAATCCGAGCCTGAAAGATTACAAATAATCGGTGCACAGGTAACTATCTTTTGCTGCAAGTTCCCTTGTAATGGCGTTGGGGTTGTGTGTTGAAGAGTGCTGACTACTCTGCCCCGGAAATTCGAACTAGGATCCTATCTAGCTAGCTCTTTCTCGTGGTTATCTCCTTGTACTGTAGCTCGTAATATTAGGTAACACTTAAAGGCCACCTTGAGTCAGCATACGAAAATACATATTTAGGTGCTTATACAGCTGATGACTTAAGCATCCTAGACATCCCAGAATGGCTGGTGACATCTCTAATTTCCTCACTATGGGCATGTTCTTCTTGAAGAGGCCAAGGCCCAAAGAATAATCACCCATAGATCGAAAAATTAGTATTTTCTCGCTTTAAAAGTCTTGTTTCAGCGATGAAATATCCATTGTTTTTAAAACCGATTGCGATCTTTCGTGATTGTGATGAGTTGAGGATATAATTGGTGGTGCATCGTGCAAGGCCCATGCCTCGCTTGCGGAACATGTAGGCCGCTATGGAGCCAATTCGCCCTAGGCTGAACAAGTCCCAGGCAGACACGGATGGCCTAGTTCGCAGATTAGTAGCCAAATATTTGCAATCTTCGAACATGCGGCAAGGCTGAATGACTAGGGAGATTATTACATCAGCGTTCGGTGTATTAAGTGCTTGAGGTGTCTATTATTAGACCCTCGGCTAGCCAGGCAAGACGACTTGTATATAGATATGATCTGGCACCGCTTTGGCCGTCGCCTCTAGGTACACTCCTGTATTCTGCTTCTTTTTACCGTGTCGGATCGTATCTTCTTCGTGTACAGCCAAGCAACATGCGTGCATTCCTGGTCATCTTTCTTGTTATCGGACGCTTCCTGGCTGCCACGGTCGCCGCGGGTGATTCTGAGATAACCTGTGCTAGCGGTCTGTACATGCTATGTGCGCGAGGCTCAGGAGAGCCGGTCTTCTCGCCTACAGGAGCCTTCCCGAATAACACCGGCTCGCCGGGATATCTTGCTGTTCAGGTGGCAAAGCAAGTCCAGGGGTCAATCATTGCGGGCGTGCTCTATCCAGCCACGGACCCGACTAACTCAGCAAATCTTACGGCTTACCAAGAGTCAGAGAACGCTGGAGCACAGGCCATTCTCGACGAAGTGAAACTGTACCAGTCATCATGTCCGGACTCAAAAATTGCTCTCATCGGCTACTCCCAGGTTCGTGCAGCTCAAAGCAATGCCAATGCGGGCAATGAAATCCGCTGACCATCGTGATGGCCGCCACGCTGCAGGGTGCCCAGGCAATGCGCGATGCGATTTGTGGTGGCAGTGTGGATGATTTTAACACCGTTTCGCCGCTATCACCCAATTTAGTCAAGAATAACGGTAATCAAAGCGCGTCCCTGCCTGCTTCCTGAGCGAGATAGCTAATAGGATGACTGCAGTTGTCGCAATCGCCCTCATTGGTGATCCCACGCATCTTGCCAACGAGGGGGGCAATCGCGGTACGAGTACAAATGACGGTGTAAGCATCGCGTTGTCTTATGATGAGGGATCTCCAACAGTCTCTAATCCGGTTCATGTACAGATCTTTTCTCGTAAAAACACGACCATCTGTGACGAGTACGATGACTTCACAGCGTCGTGGTGTGACACAGGAGACCCCTACTGCGACCACGGCAATAGCCCGACCGTACATGGATCCTATATTGGAACCTACGGGAACGATATTGTTCAGTTTATAGTTGATAAATACGGAAAATCTTCATCGCAGAATGGCTCAGAACGAACCACAAGTACGACCACGATCACGTCAGCTAGCCAAACATCTACTGGGGCACCGACAAGCACCTCGTCAGCCAAACCGAACTCGGCTACTAGTCTTGTGCTAAGCCTGAACGCGCTCCCAGGGTTGGCGACGCTACTAGCTGTACTCTCATTCTGTTAAGTAAGGGGTCTTCAGCATGCTGTTGGTACTATGTAGTATTATAGTGTAACGCTTTGGAGTAATACTAATATAGAGGGTATGACATAGCGTCTATTCTTATCCATAAGTTTCGCTTGGCAATAGAAGGTAGATTATGCAGTAAGTTAAAGGCTCTGGGTGATATATTGCTAGCCGTTAGCCTTAGCAAGAACAATAAGATGCTTTCCATACATTACACTCTCTGTGAAGGTCAGGAATTATCCCCTTTCTTTGCTTCCACCAACGCCCCGGCATCCCTAATCGTCTTGCCACCCTGCATGATCTCAAACACAGCCAAACCCACTCCGAAATCCTTTTGGATCCAATTTCTCAGCTCCACCGCCATCAGCGAGTCCACCCCATAGTCGGCTAGGCCTTTGCCGCTGTCGATCTCGTCTATTTCGACTCCCAATGCTCGGGCCAGCTTTGCCCTCAGAGCTGCAACTACAATCTTGGTGCGCTCTACGGGGTCTTCCGCCTGGCTGAAGAGCTGCGCAGCATTGTCCTCACCTCTGTTATGGCGTGTGGTAGAAGTTGGGTTGGTTCCCGGTATATGTGCTGACTGCGCGACGTCGAATCCAGCGAATAGGCGTGTGCACGACGACCAGTAAGTTTCCCCACCGCGGGCTCGCGCCTCGGTAGGCGTCGATACACCGACAAGTACCTGACTCTGGTCGAGCGTGAGTGGTGGCAGCGCAGGGTCGCAATAGTAGTCGAGCAAAGCCAGGAGGTCTGCGGTGGCGACGGGTTTGAAACTGGCGATGTTCGCGAGGCGGCGTTGGTAGTCGGCCGACTCATGCACGACGCCGTCGTCACGCATCCAGCCGAGATCGAGCGAGACGGAGGCACGATGGCCGGTCGCTGTGCGATGCCGTGCGAGTGCATCTTGAAAGGTGCAGCCGGCTGCATAGTTGCCCTGCCCAGGCGAGCCGTAGACGCCCACGATCGAGGACAGAAGGATGAAGAAGTCCAGATTCTGGGGCAAGATCTGGTGCAGATTCCAGCTCGTATTCACTTTGGATCGGATGGTCCGCGACCACTGCGCATGTGTCATGTTCTCAAAAATGGAGTCCTTAAGAAGGCATAGTCAACATAACAAGCTCATATCTGCCGCCTCTATAGAACTTTGGCGAGTACATATAACAGTAAAACATACCTGTAGAACCATGGTGGCGTTGACGCAGCCTTTGATGGGCGGAAAGCCGGGTGTTGTGCTGGTCAAGGCACTACTAAGCGCAGCCGAGACTTCGGTGGCTGACGAGACATCGCACTGTGGCGCCAAGACGTGCACGTTCTTTGCTCGAAGCTCGGAGACAAGTTCGATGGCGGCTTCGGAGGTGGCGCCTGACCGCGACAGGATGATGAGGTACTTGGCCCCACGATCCGCCATCCACCGGATGATGGGACGGCCTAAGCCTCCCAGGCCACCAGCGATGATGTACGACGCGTTTTCGCTAAATCGCCAGGTGCTCCTATAGGTCATCGATTTCTGTTGAGTTATACTGTTAGCTATTGCTTGATTCATCGTTTTATTCCGCTCTGGCCGCCATCTAAAATCATGTGAGAAAGGCGCTCTACTTACCGATACCATATCGCCGTCTTCGATGCTCACGAGAATACGACCAGAGTGCTTGCCACTTTGCATATATCGAAAAGCTTTCTCTACTTCTGATACCGGATAGAGATGTAGAGGCGAAGGCCTGACAACAAGGTCAGCGCGGGCAGCAAGATGCAGAGCCTTTTCCATCAGTTGACGCGCAAGTTGCTTGTTTGTCATTTGGATATGGACCATGTCGACGGCAGTGAAGCTCGCATTTTTAGCAAACTGGCCCATGGGCAGTAGCGAGTTCGCACCAATGTCAACCTTTCCAATTTCGATGAAGCGGCCATACGCCGCGATGCATTCCCAGCTCGCGCGCAAACTATCTCCCGAAAGAGAGTTGAGCACAACATCTACGCCGTAACCACACGTGACTCGCTTGACACCCTGGGCGAAGGAGGTATTTCGGCTGTAGAAAATGTGATCCTCGGGTATATCAAAGCGATCCATGAGCAGCTGCTTTTTGTCGTTATGGCCAACGGTAGCAAACACCTCTGCACCAATCATCTTGGCAACACCAACAGCGAACTGGCCCGTGGCTCCTGCGGCTGAGTGAATGAGGATTTTCTCGCCTCGCTGCAAGCGTGCGGCGTTGACCAGTGCATGGTATGCGGTCATGCCGGGGCCGATGGAAGCGACAGCCTCCTTCAGGGACAGACAGTCGGGAACTCTGAGGACAGCCTCGACCTCGGCGCGAGGGTGAGAACACATACTGCCAAACACGCCCATGATAACGCGGTCACCAGGCCGGACCGACGATAAGCAGGCCAAACCGACGCGGGTCACAGTACCGGCGCATTCGAAACCCATCTTTTCCTGTTGACCAAGGCGGCCCAATGCAATGAACAAGTCACGGAAGCTGAGCGGCCAAAACTCGGCCTTAATCTCGACCTCATCGGCCCCTAATTGGGTTTCGCCCACCGGGTCCTCCTTGAATTGCAAAGTGTCTAGTAATCCGGGCGTGCCGACTTCGAGCGCTACCGCTGGGCCAGACTGCCAACGCTCTGGTCGTAGTCGCGGTCGTATGCGTGAGACTCGTTCTTCATCGAGACGAATTTCGCGTAGAGTGCGCCCAATAGCGAGGTGTCCGTCCTGTACGACGAACTCGGCTTCTTTAGACGTAGGTTGGTCCAAAAAGCACGACTGGAGGACCTTGGTTACGAAGTTTGCCCTGCTCGCAAGGCTCGAAAGCGAGTCTTGTTCCAGGAGAACTGTGACTAGGTGCTTGTTTGGATCTTCGCATCGGATAACGCGCAGCAAGCCGGTTGCTACCGAGTAGTGCGGATTGGTGTTCGCAGATAGATCCCCTTCCGGCGAGGAAGGTGGCGACAGGACCCAGAGAATCTGCGGCGCGATCTGAATCAAGTTCTTCAGTAACGAGAAGTCCGCCTCTGATAGACTTGCGAGTCGTGGCTGCCCAACCTCAAGGAGAGAAATGACAACGCCATTTTTAGGAATAGAAGGCAACGATTCTCCTTGGCCAAAGTGAGCCGCATCTAACATTGCTGTTCTTGTGGAGTTTGGAGAGTACTTTGCGATGTCAGCAGCAAGAGAGGCCTGAGCAGCCGTGAGGGGGTCAAAGAGGATGACGACCTCATTCTGGTCGTGACAAGCGATGGTCGTTTCCTTGGCGATGTTAGAATTGTCGTCTAGCGTAGTTTCAATGGCTGTCGCAACCATTATGCTACTGAAATGGCAGGCTTCACTCTCATGGTCTCTAATGGTCAGAACTGTCCCCGAGAAGCCAGCTTCGCGCATCAGTTCGTCCCAGCGCCGCTCTGACACCACGGGACTGTCTTGACGCCACGGCTCACTAGCGGCCCACCAGCCTTCAAAACAACCAAAGGCGACGTTGATGTGTGCACTCTGAGACGAGATAGGTTCAATTAGGACCAAGTGGCCACGAGGCCTGAGCAGGCTGCGCAGATGTCTCAATGTCTTGATGAGGTCGGAAGTGGCGTGGACAACACTAGCCGCGACCACCATATCGTAGCTACCAGCCTCGTATCCCTGGCTGGCTGGATCATGCTCAATGTCAAGCGCCTTGAAGGACATTCGATCTTCCCATGCCGAAAACTGCTTACGAGCCGCGTTAAAAAAGCCTGATGATATATCGGTGAAGGTATATTCTGCAAAACGCGTCTGGCCGGTGGCTGTTTCGAAAGCTTGCAAGGCGGCGAGCATGTGGCATGTCGTACCACCTGTGCCGGCGCCTACTTCCAGGACTCTGAGATCAGGTGTCTCATGGGAAGCCAAATCCAGAAAGTAAGCGAAACGACCGTCCTGCATGAACTGATAGCCTAGGTCCGAGTAGTAATCACTAGCAGCCGTGTCGGCCGAGAAGAGTAGCTCCATTGGATTTGTCTCAGCACGTAGGATCGAGCCCAGAGCACGGGAGATGGTAGTTAGGAGGCGCCATGCCGGCCTCTCGGTCTCGCACTCGTGCAGGAGGATCTCGAGGGCGCTGTCGCTGAATGCGACTTCTTCGTTGTCGGTGCAGCTTGAGGAGGATTCGTGACTACCGAACTGGCGTTGCAGCGATGCCGCATATTTGCGTATGAAGACAGGACCACGGTCGAGATGCTCCTGCGTTACCGACCGGAGAGCCTTGCGCGCAGCGATGCCCATGGCTCGCTCAAGCTTGTCGATGAAGTGTGCCGAGGCCACCTCTTCGTCAATGAGTCGCATACTACTAGCAGTAGCATCACACAGCTTTTGCAGCTCTGGACCTTCCAGGACGCTCAACTGTGGCTTCCATGCAATTCCGTAGAGCAGTGGACAATCTGCATCTAAGTCGTCGCTTTCGTGACTGCGCTGGACTCCTGAGACATTCATATAGGCGAGGTGGTCAAGCACAGCCAACGGGGTGCCGTCGTCTGCAAGCGCGTATAAGTCCTTCTCGACGCCGTTGACACTGCTACTGGTAGTGGATCGCAGTTCGGAAACTAGACGTAGAGACGTTGTCTCCTGGTCCCAGATCTTTGCAGAGATCCATAGAGAGGCAAAACGCCGAGGTACGAGAGTCGGAATTTGCTCAGTTAAGCCGCGAGAGATAGAAGAGTTGATAAGATGCACGGCCGCGTCCATGATAGCAGGGTGAACCGGGCTCTCGGTGAGGTGCTGGGAGTGTTTCTTCATCGAGGCCATGTTGACCCGCGCAACCGTGGTGGCGTGGCCATCCCATCTGATTTCGGCTAGCTGCCGGAATGATGGTCCGTAATTGGAGCCGGATTTGGAAACAAACGAGTAAAACGCGTCTACATTCACCTCGTTGACACATTGGGTGAAAGCCTGTTCAACATGCTTGCGGATACGTTGGCGATCCAGTCTTGTCTCTTTCCCACCATCTACCTCCCTGGAGCTGTCGTCATCTTCGAATTGTGCGTGAATCTGGGCCTGAAAATTCTCTGTCCAGCGGCCTTCGCGGTAGGAAAAGATGGAGACCTCGAACCAGGTTATCTCCTTTTCATGGGCACTGGTGATGGGTCGTAGGTGCAGCTCGGTCTCGGTGGCGTCTTCGAGCGTCTCGCCGACAGTAATAGGCGCTAAAAACTGGCCTTGCTTCATCACAAAGCTAGAAATCGGACGGCTGTCTGTCGTGAGTAACTGCTTGGCAGCCTCCAAAGCCATCACAACCATGCCTGTCCCAGGACAAACGACCGAGCCGCTGATCTTTAGTCCACAAAGTTAGAATAACTGTTGGAAACTGCATGCAAGAAGAATCATGACGCTTAGGTTGTACGCAGTAAATTAATACTCACAACATGGTCGGCTAGCCAAGGCATGGTCTCCACACACAACCAGTTCCTCCATCTCGGACGGAGCGCGTTCCAGTCATTAGTCCGCCTCCCTAGCAAGTACCCGTCTGAATGTGCACGCAGACGAAAGTCGCGGCTTAGTCGTGATTCGTTCCAATATCGTCGGCCATGGTCGAACGGATATCGCGGACAGTCGACCAAGGCTGGAAGGCTACCTTTAGCAATTCTATTAGCCGTAGAAACAGACACTGGGTGTCCGTGAGAGAAGAGCGAGCCGACCAGATATGCCATGGTATGGAGAGCAGATTTGGAACGCTCTAAGGAAGCGTGGTAGCGAATTGTGGTTTTGGATTCCGGCGAGGAGCTTGAGGTGGCCAAGACATTGTCTTTGATAATCCTCCGCAGCGCCGAGTGTGGCCCAATCTCGATAACGTCCGTGATGGCATCTACCCCCGGCGGAAGTGATGATAGAGCATGCCGAACGTCGATGAGACTCTGCACTGCTTCTGAGAAGCGAACCGGTGAAACAAGATTGTCGACCCAGTACTGCGGCGTGCTCAAAAGCTCCGGTGCCACGACTTGGGCCGATACGGAGCTCACCATGGATATATGTAATCTTTGCTGTTCGACCGCCTGTAGCGACCCAAGTCGCTCCATATATTCAGCAGCGATAGTGCGCATAGCAGGAGAGTGATATGCCACGCCTGTGTTAATCTTGTGCGCGAAGATATTTTCTTGGTCGAGGCGTGCCTTGAGGACGTCAAGAATATCAGAGGGCCCTGACAGGGTGACGTTCGTCGGGCTGTTGATACAGGCAGTGTGGATAGTCTTTTGATGCAGCCCTCCAAGTCCAACTTTGTCTAGATAGGCCGGTACCTGCGATTGTGATAGGTTGACCGAGATCATAGCCCCGTTGTATGCACCGGTCCCACGGAGCTTCCCAGCGAGCTGCCCACGCCAATATGCCACTCGACAGGCAGAATCATGAGTGAGGGCTCCAACGGCATATGCGGCAGCGATCTCGCCGCTCGAGTGGCCCAGGACCACGGCCGGCAACACACCAAAGCTCTGGAGGAGCTCGACGAGGGCAATCTGCAGTGCCGTGCAGAGTGGCTGGCTAGACTCTGGGCGATGGATCCTTTCGACATTGTGGAGCTCATCTAATTAAATGGATTGGTAAGAAGAGAATCAAGCGTTGGACTTAGGAAACCAAATTACTCTCTGCCAGGGCCCAGTGGCTGTTCATAGGGAAACCCAATGCAAGGATAGGGAAGTGGAAAGCCTTTTCCCGCATTATGACTTACCAAAAATAGACCATTCACATCCGAGGCTAGCCAAAACCTCATTCGACCGCTTGAGACTCTCTTCGAAGATGGGATACCGCAGAAGCTCAAGTCCCATGCCGGCATATTGAGCTCCCTGCCCTGTGAAAACGAACGCAATCCCTCCGCCTGAGGAGACCCGCACAGCCGTTGTAGCGGTTAGTTCGCGAGTCTTGGCATCCACTACTGCAAAGGAGCGCCAGGCCATGAGGCTTCGGCGTGTGGCGAGCGTGTATGCTAACTGCTCCAGCTTTCTGGCATCACCGGCCGTGTGGGTCTCAAAATACACTTGATAGGAGGCAAGCATGCGCCGTATTGCGCCTGCGTCAGCAGCGGACCAAACGAGCAGTCTTGGTGCAAGGTGGTCGGGCTCGCATGATGTGTTCAAGCTGCTGTAGACCCCGTCGGTGTAGTGCATGTCTGTTGCCTCTTTCGAAGGCAACGACGATGACGACGACGAGGGGGAAGAGAAGGAAGAGCGAGAGGAGGAGGAGGAAGCATCTCTCAGGGATGGCTCAGGTTCGGGTGTGGTACAGTGGTGAAATCCCACGAGTCCGTGGGTTTGCAGGTAATGATAGGCATCGTCAAGAATTGCATGCGCGTTCGCACCTGAGTAAAATAACGCTCACCGTAAGCGGATGACTACAAAAAAGGAAGACGTTTGAGTTCACTTACCTCCGACGCCAAAAGAATTGACTGAGATCCTCCGTAGACCCGGTGTTGGCCAAGGGATGCTTTTAGTCGGGACCTAGAGAGCTTGCGGAGCATGGAATTAATAATAAATTTCGACCATTATATAAAGGAAATAGGACAGCCAAAAATTTAAAGAGATACATGCCTTCACATGGTAGTAGTCGGCATCGATGCCAGGATTCATGCTTTCAAAGAGCGCATTTGGAGGAATAACGCCCTTCTCGAGAATCATGATGGCCTTAACAATGCTAGCGCATGCGCTGGCACTCTCTATGTGGCCGATATTGGTCTTTATGGACCCTCTTTAACGTAGTAACATGTCAGTAATTCCTCATAATTGGTCTCTTGTCAAGCATGTCGGATACTGCGGCTTCGTTCTTACACATAAAGGGGCTGTTCGGGGGATCGGTGGTTTCGGAAGACCTTCCCAATTCCAGTCATCTCGACCACGTCCCCTGTCGGTGTCCCAGTTCCTGATTTTGCAAATTTTATGTCAGTGTCCTTGGACTCAAATTAGGTAAGACACCAGCACTACATAGCTCTGTAGTCACTGTGTATATAAGCTCACCATGCGCCTCAAAGTACCTCGTCTCCTCGAATCCAAGGCCGGCCTTTCCATAGACATGTCGGATGAGAGCCTCTTGAGCATCGGCACTGGGCTGCGTGAGAATTGGGGTTCGGCCGTCTTGATTTTGGCCTGTTGCCCTAACCACGGCGCGCACCACGTCGCCATCCTTGAGGGCTCGGTGCAGCGGCTTCAGCACCAGAGCGACGACCCCTTCGCCGCGAGCGTAGCCGTTGGCCCGTGCATCGAAGCTATAAGAGCGGCTATCTGGGGATAGAAAACCCATGCTACTTAGCATAATCGTCGAGTCTGGGCCGAGCAACATGGTGGAGCCCACGACAAGCGCCTATATTTACGTCAGTCTCGATGAACTGCGTCATGAAACTCATTGCATGGTATAGCAAGAGAAAACGAAAGGCTATAGTGAGCGCTTCGATAATTTCCAGGGCGTGCGGACAAGAAAGAGAGAGACAGAGAACCATATAAACGTACCATGTCGGCGTCTGAACATCGCATTGCGTTGCAAGCCATGTCGATGGCCACCATGGCACCCGAGCAGCCTGTTTCAACTAACACGCTCGGGCCTTGCATACCGAAGTACCAGCTGATCCTGTTTGGAATCATCATCGGTGCCAACCCGGTAGCCGCCTGTCGTGGCAGTTGGTCGGGGTCACGTGTGGAAATCGCCATGAAGTCATCATTCATGTAGGCTGCGAACACCCCTGTGCGACTACCACGCAGGCTTTCCGCGGGGATGCCAGCATTCTCAAAAGCATGGTAGGCCGCCTCTAGGGTCCAACGCTGCAGTGGACTCATTCCAACCGCTTCCTTGGTCGTGATGGCGAAGAAAGGGGCGTCGAACACAGCTGGATCCTGGTTGATGAAGTGAGCGCCGGGCCCTTTAATCTACAGAGGATTTGTAAGTTGATATTCGTCACTAGAACAAGGCATAGAATTTTAGAAAAATGCAAACCGTGTTGGGATTTCCTGGCTCGCCGCCAGCGGCGAACGAGCCCAAAGAGATGCGACTCTTGGGCCATTCTGTCATGAGGTTCTTGCCATCCTCCAAGACTCTCCACAACGAGGCCTCATCGACAGCTTCTTGCGGCAGCTTCAGAGATACCCCAACAATTGCGAAAGGCTCGGAAGCTGCAGGTCGGTGGCTCATATTGAAGACAGTTGTAGGTTCAGTAAACTTTTCTCTGCGGATACTAACTAATAGCAAAGGAATGTTGATTTATTCAGGCTAATCGGCAGACTGGGAGAGGAGCAAAACTATAGTATCATATTGGTTGGATTGATCTATATATAAAGTCTTTATACAGCACGCCGCAGGCTAACAGTATGATGGTATAATGTTACTCTCTTGGGATAATACTTGGCATAAAAGTGTAAGTATACAGAAAAATTGTAGTAAATGTCGTGGTTTCGATGGGAGAAATAACCGCTGGGGGCTAGTTCGACTTGGGAAGCGATCGCCCAGACCACCTCACTAAAACGGCTGGATATTGGGCCCTAGCATTTAGCCACCCAGATTCCACCAACCCTCCAAGTTCCTTCTAGCCCCAAGGGAAATTACGAACGCTGCATCGCGATAAACACCAGACCATCAAAATTTTCGAGGAAACTTGATTGACATTTTGGAAGGGGGTGGTTTGACATGCTTTGTGAAACTACTTAGGTGGCCCGCCCCATCCATAAGTACCTTACATATATGCAGAGCCGCTCCTATTTCCACACCGAACACCGCCAATGAAGCCTCGTGTGCCACAGCATATGTATGAGAAGAGACGCCGCAGCCACCCACAGCTCCTTCCCCAGCTGAGAGGACCGCGTCGTGTTTGCAAAATTGATAACAAAAGGCCCAAATTCCTCCCGTTGCTATGTTTGGCGGCCCTTGAAAGGCCGTCAACCGGGATGTGGGGGAACGCAGTTGGATCCTACAAAGCTCCTTGAGGCTGGGGAAAAGGTCTGACTGAAGTTTGTGATGCCGTATCATGAACAGGGGATATTTGGGGTTTGGGGGTTATTACTACTCCACAGACAACGAAATGGTATCCCTAATCTGATAAGCCTCGATATCTACGCCGTCCTCGTGCTTTTTTCTCCCGGGGCTCCCGGAATCCATGGAGATCATCCACCGCGAACTGGAAGTCCTCTCCATTCCGTCCACCGTGAGAAACATCGAAGCTCAGCTATCCCTGGATATGGCTGATGAGCTGAAACACATTTCCATTTCTAGGGCTGAAGATAAGAGTCGTCCACCGTGTCGATGGCCACTCCACGGTTTTACCTCTTTCCCATCCCAGTTTCCTGAACCGACCTAGCTGCCGAGGATATTTGTGCTGTTGTGTTTCATCTGTGACTCTTTCATCGCCCAACATGTTCAACTGGCCCTGGCCCGAATCTGTCTTGAACGGGCCGGCTGATGTGTCGCCAGACGGCACTTACAACTTTGACACGCGCCCGCCCCACAACACCGCGGCCTACGCCTTCGTCGCCGTCTGCCTCGCTCTCACGACCGTAGGTGCCCTGATGCGCGTATACTCTCGAGTCTGGGTCGCCAAAAAGGTCCACCTAGAAGATTGTACGTGCTGATTCGCCGTCATCCCTGTCCGATACCGCAGTATTATTGATTGACAGTATCGATTTCAGATCTAGCACTTTTTGCTCTTGTGCGTTTCAAGCCCTTGATCCACACATAACCCCAATAAGTCACAGGTTGCTAATAGTTACACAGGTGCCTTACCTAACCTTCATATGGGCCTTGATAAAATATATTCAGGGCGGTGGCCTTTTCGTTCACCAGTGGAACATTAGGGTTGGGAACATGCTTGATCTCGCTGTGGTATGTTCAATCACTCACATTCTTAATGCCGATGCCGGGGCGTGAGAGGTCCTTCTTCAATTACATATGACACTTCTTAAGCTCACTACACAGTATGCATTTGTGTTCAGTATCATCGACCCAGTCTATGTGATACCTGCCAAAGCAGCTATCTTGCTTGAATGGAAGCGCATCTTCGTGCCACTCGGCACCCGTAACATGTTTTACTGGGTGGCTTGGTTTCTAATCTCGCTCAATTCTGTGTTCTACTTCATCGCAACCTTTTTCGTCATTTTCGCCAATCAACCGGTTGCGAAATCCTGGGACGTGTTGCTCCCCGGCTCATACGTGTTCGACCGGAAAACCATCGACATCGTGGCGACAGGAATCAATCTCACCGTGGATGTTTCGATATTTCTGCTTCCACAGCCTGTCATCTGGTCTTTGAAAATGATCAAGTCGCGCCGGATTGGCCTCTCTATCATGTTCTCTCTTGGTCTACTGTTTGTGTCTTGTCCCTCTCCCCAGGCAAGCCCAAATGTCAGACGCGCTAACAAAGGGGTTGCTGCTGCTAGGTCGGTCGCTTGTGCCGCTGGTCGTCTCTACGCAACTTCCCAGACTGAATACCCCTGGCCGACAATCGGAGACAGCTCATACACCATCTCGTTTTTGTGGATGTGGTATCTCGCTGAGTTAACGTCTGTCAATCTCGTCTTATCCGCGCCATCCGTGCCGCGCGCTTTTGCTGCCCACACCTTTCTCGGCGAGATTCTGGCTGTGCTACGATCCTGGACGAGCGTGTTATCCTCCAAAAGCAGCACCGCCATTTCTAACACTTGGCCGCGCACCATTGGGAGCGCTCCCAACGGCCGATTGCACCGTCTTGCCGACGAGGACGGCCAGGCTATCGGCCTGGCTGAGTTTAAGGCCATGCAACAAGCGCAGAATGATGGCTGCATGGATGCTACAAGCACTAACTTCTCATGCGAAACCGCCATTATGAGAACTATTGAGGTGGATCAAGCGGAAGAAACCGCGTCCAAAATATCGTCAGACCCTACCCAACAGCGCCAGCACCCGTGGATGGACGTTGTCTAAGTTGTGATGTACTTCGCACTTCTTATCATCAGTCATCACGTCATCATGTCGGGTTTAATAAAAAGCGGTGGACGGGCCAATGATGTAACTGGTTCCAAATGCCTCTGCGGCACCTGTGCTTGCTTGACTAAGATGCGCCGCGAGTGAGACGGCTCGACTAGGATTATACGCAGTTTTGGCGAAATTGAAACTATGGGACTTCCTATCATACGTGCATCTAGGGTTTGAATTTCCGTTCTGTGATAGCATGCAGCAAAAGTTCTTTCGCGTATGACTAGCCCCGCATTCTGCTACCAGAGTATGAGAGCTAGAATTGTAGTCGACTCTGACTGGACCAACTCGTTGGTTCCATGCCTCTGGCGCGCATAGTTGGCATCCCGTTGAGTGCAAAATCAGGATTTTCCCCAGTTCCCGCAGACCAACGCGGTCGATCTTACACTTCTGCTAAAAAGGCGCATTATTACCGAAATGTTTCAGGGGACGCCACATATTGGGGTTCAAGAGCAAACAGAGCAGCCCAAATGCTTGTGGATTAAAATTGCATGCTTCAAGCACCCTATACAGGTATCTCCTTCTTGGGACTATGGGCAAGTTCCACCATGCTTCTATACCACCCAAAACTGCCGATAGGGAACAGATCATTGGATAAATAACTAGCCGAGGGCTGGCTCTCTATTACGGGCCACTCCTGCATGTACCCTGCCGCAAACTGACAGCTTCGCCCAATTTTCAATATTGGAGGCTGGCGCCAACTGACCGCTTGGCAGGATCTGCAATATTGGAAGCTGGCACCAACTGATACCTCGGCAGGATCTGTAATATTGGGAGTTCGCACCAACTGAGAGAAATCGGCACCAACTAACCGTTTGGTAGGATCTGCAAGATTAGAAGTTGGAAAAGATAGGCGCCTATATGTGTATCTCGACACGCCCGGCAGCTTCTCAGTGCTGCTGTACTACGCGAAAGTGCCTATGAGGAGCCCATAATTAGATGAATAATTGGCTGCTGGCTGACTTCTAGGTTGGAGGCCTACCTACATGCACGCTGCCACTCACTGATGGTGTCGGAAGGAAGGGGGGCGCGTTTCATCATAGACTTCATTGTCCAGCCACATCCGATTCTGATGATACGGAGGCTCCAATGAGTGGTAAAATACGCAGTTTGGTTCATGCATGTGCCGTAACACATAAAGGAAAGAAGTTCTGGTTTTGATGCTATCTGTGTACGGTCACCAGCCTGGATTCTCTGGCAAGTCTTCACTCTGATCGATATGCAAGGTAGTTATTACCAATATCACAAAGCTTCCCTCCTGCGCGAGAAAAAAAAAGCTCTCACCTTGCCATCCCCTCGTGTTATGCAGCCCCTACCTCAAGACCGCCCCCACCCCCACCCCCATTTACGCTCTAGGGACACACCTTCTGCATACGTTAGCGATTCGGTGGGTCATGCAAAGTCCACGGTAGATGCAACTTGCAGTACTGGGGTATGTTTGCAATTTGGGGACAAGGATGCCCAGGTAGGCATATCTCAATATCCTGGTACGCCTTCCCATATGTAAACCCTTCCCGGTCCTCCATCCTACGCGCGATACGTCTGCTATCCGTCCCAGTTGCCTTTGTTCTTGCTCGTGGTCCGACAAATCCAGCATCCATCTACATAGGCATTCACCAAGCATACAGCGATATTAAAAACAAGCAAGAGACGTGTATAGGTGACACAATCACAATCACTCGTCTCCACCAGAAATGGCCACCATTACCGAGCACGACGTCTCCTACGCAAATGGCACAAAGAAGCTTCATTACCTGGCCGCTGGCCCATCCTCCGGCCCCCTTATAATCTTTCTCCACGGCTGGCCTGCCATCGCTCTGACGTGGAAACACCAGCTGCAGGCCTTCGCCTCGCTTGGCTTTCGCGCCGTCGCCCCTGATATGCCCGGCTGGGGGAAATCCACTAGTCGCCATGTCACTACTGATTACACCCAAGAAGCCCTGGTCGAGGGCATGCTAGCCCTTCTTTCCGGGAATCGCCGCTCTGCTGCCATCTGGGTAGCACACGACTGGGGCGCCGCCGTAGCATCCTCACTGGCGGCGCAACACCCCACGACCGTTCAGGCACTCGTATTGCTTTGTATCCCGTATAAATCGGCAGAGCTAGGCCTAGACCACTTGGTCTCTCTCGTTGACCGTACCATCTATCCCGAAGACAAGTTTCCGTTCGGGCAGTGGGACTACATGGCCTACTACGAGGAGAACTTTGACAAGTGCATCGCCGAGTTTGAGTCCAACGTCCCAAGCGTTTGCAAACTCATGTACGCGCGTCCACCGTCGCCTGAGGGATACTCTGCAGCCGACGTGTTCAAACCAGCTTTTACTGCCAACATTCGGAACGCCGGTGGATGGCTAGGCGGAAACCCGGCGCCCCCGGCCGAGGTGCTCCCAGCTCCGCTGCTCGAGGGTGAGGTATTTGATGCATTTGTCAAGGCGACCGAGGAGACTGGTCTATGGCCCGGATCAGCATATTACTTGAATCATAAGGCGAATGCAGCCTATAACAGGCAGGCACCAAACGGTGGCAGACTAGGCAAGGACAAGCCAGTGCTGTTCATCCACGCTAAATTCGACTTCATAGCAACCACACTTACGACCCGTTTAGCAGAGCCGATGCGAGAGGCGTGTGAGAACTTAACCGAGGTGACAATCGAGGCGGGACATAATGTGAATTTCGAGAAGCCCGCGGAGGTGAACGCCGCAATCGCGAGGTTTCTTGTGGAGAAGGCGAAGGAGTGCTGGCCCGGGCCTGCGGATCTGTGATATGGGAAGGAAAGGCTTTCAAAGTAGGCACAAAATATAAGGACTTGTTCACTTTCGCTATATCGGATCATAGCTCTTTTATAAAATCATCTCGATTCACGTAAAACGACGCATAGGGTTTGGGTATAGCCCGAGCCGGCGGCTATGTCCGGCGCAGATGCCCCCTGGAGTGTAGGTAAGGTACTAATCGCTCAGCTAATCGCCGAGAATTGAAGACGCATCTTAACAGGTCTCTTTATGCTGATACTGTTGAATGGCGGAAAATACTGTGCCTGGGGTAATCTACAAAGTAAAAGTTACGAAAGGTTCTTTGCCTGATATAGCTAAGTGCCGAGGCTGCAGTATAGAGCCAAGGAGCTGTCAGACTATTAAAGCAATCGATCAAGTACTATGGAGTTATAAACCGAGGGCAGAAGTCAGGATTTTATGAAGCCATACTGTACGAGACCAAACGGATGGTTGGTTTTACGCCTTATCCATACGCTTGATTTCATCCATCACAACCCCGTATTGCTCCCTCTCGTCATCCTGATATACACTGAATTTCCCACCGTCCATTCCATCTATAATCATATTAAGTTCCGCTACCATCGCCTCCGCCTCAGTTCGCTTAGCTGGCCCTTGTCCCCAAAGGGCCTTTGTTAGGGTCCTGCGTGAGATAAGAGCCTGGGGCCAGTCCGGGCCTAATTTTTCCCGCGCCTCGAACATATCGTAATGGAGAACGTAGTTGGGCGTTACGTAGATTATTATTTACTGCACAATTTGTTTGATTTATTGCTTGATCATCGAAGCTAAAAATAAGCTAATAGCAGTGAGAGCCAATGCCAACGGTGTCGTGGCATTCTGGATGTCACCCTCAACAATGCCAAGCCAGTAGAGGACACAAAACCCTATGAAAGGCGAGAGGCAAACCAAGATGTAGAAGGCGGTCATACTGGCAGAGCGCCTCTCACGCACATAGATCCCCCAAAAGTCCTCCCTATTATTACGATGTCTATTGAATTTCCAGAATCGTTGAGGAATCCGATCAATGGCATCGGTGGGGATATCGGCCACATCGTTGTCCCATAATAGTAGGATATTACGCCATTTCGGCCACCGAAGCCTGGAGGCGAGCCTATACAAATGCTTAAATTCTTCGGGGGTGATTGGGGGTTCAAGAGGTGTCGGTGTATAGTAGTAGTGCCGTAGGGTCGTATCAGGAAGGCCGTAACCTCGATACGCATAGCCACTACGACAGTACTTCTCGAACTTTGTTAATGAGGGTCAGTATGCATGCTTTAATTCACTAATAGCAGTACATACCCGACCAAATTCACAATGAGAGAACCCGTACAGCGAAAACAACGAGCTCCAAAAGCCCTTGAGTCGTAGATAGGCCGATCTAAGCTCGATGCTAAATCCAGTCGTATTGAGACTTAGAGAGGCAATCTCGTCCATAGTATGCCTGCGAAAGTTGGCGACGAGGAATATAAATCTACCTCGGTTGTCTATATGTGCTCCTGGGGTAGCCTGGTTGTTTCCTAGAGAAGCGGGATGGGTTGCTCGGTGCACAAAGCTGGACGCAGGCTCGCCGAGTGTGTTGGAAACAGTTGTTGAAACGCGGCCACTTCCACTTGATGAAGGAGCGTTTGCTGAAATTGACGAACTATGGGAAGCCGGGGGACCGGGATCCGTTGATAGCGGGAATTTCAGGATAAGTGAGGCGAGATGTCGCGCGAACTGTTGAGGAACAACCTCCCATCGAGCATACCCGCACGTCTATAAGTGTGAAAGTTCAGCCCAGCTGCCGCTAGGATATAATATCCTGCTCTAGAAGATATAACTGAGTAGACTTACACAAATCCAGCCGATTCTCAGCTCCCCAAAGTTCAACGGGCCTTTGGGAGGCTGGAGAGGCCACCAATCCCATTCCTCACCGGACAGGGCTTCCAGTTTCATTTGAAATTTTTTGATAATGGACGGCGGAGTGTAGTCTTGAACAAAGAGGCTCTTTGGCCGTGAATAGCAGAGCTCTGAAATCACAAGTTTCATCCGTGACGCCATCGTGTCCCGATATTCTTCGTCAATTCCACCAGACTCACTAGTCTTCAACCTTAGCAGTTTTTCCACAAATTCCCTAGCTTCTGAGCGGAATGAAGGGATTGCTAGGTCTGCGAGCTTCCTAGCCATATTCTGGAAGGCGAAGCTTGATCGTACAAAGTCGGTATGTGCCGAGAACTCGGTGGTCGGTTCTAAATTATCCTCTTTATCGACTCCCTCATCTTCGCTCTCAGATTGCTCTTGTGCTCCTTCTAAATTTTCCATCTCTTCCTCACCCAATTTATTTTGCGTGCTTCCTAAAGTCGCGCTCGTTTCCTCCTCGTCCGAGCTAGCAGGATTCCCCGTGGCTGCCACATGGAGCCCCATGTTAGTTCTCATCAGGTTGAGATTAGACTCGGCAAGACTTGTCGCAACGCCCCGAGAAATAACAAGGCGATACTGTCGCACAAAAACTGCCACGGATGTTTCTTCCCTATTGCGTGCCTCATTCCCTAGATCGATTGCAAGGCTTCGTAATATGCCAATCAGCCTGCGTCGAAATCCAGTTATGCCGATATCACGCCTTCTAACTACAGCTTGAAAAAGTGGTGCTAGTTCTGAGTTCGTTGAAAGAAACGAGATGGCCTGTTGCACGGCCGGGTTCTTATTTACGGACTCGGTGCTTTCGACTAGGGTGGAGGTAGTCGAGGCGTTTTCCCACTCCGTATCCTTCTCTTGAAGTATCTGCTCCAGGGCAGAAATCACCTTCTCAAACTCGACATCATATCGTGCAAACTTGACAAGGTTTGAATGGGTTCGGTGGATCGGTATGGAATATTCGGACATAGCATGAGAGGGTACACAGCTCGTGGCAGAGAAACTGCTCACCATTACCTGACGAGGGCCGTTCATAGAATATCTTCCTGTGACAGGGTCCTAAATATGTCAATATAACTGCCTCAGCAAGTTCAATCAATACTTACCTGGACTGCTGTTAGTGATAACTCTGTCTCATAGAAGCAGAACACCTTGAAAGATGGCCGACTTAAGATCCTGGAGAACTCGATCGCCTTTTGAGTCAAAGTCTGAGAGGTCACACCGAGTGACTTGACAAGTAGTAAGAGGTCTGGGTGATCTTTGACCATTGGGAGGAGTGATTCAATGTTCATTCCCTTGTTGGGGACGCCAAAAAAAAGAGCGCCAGCGACGAGGTCGATAAGGGGGGCAAAAGGTTGCATCTCGAGAATCCCGACTAAAGCCTCCTTTATCAGGAGGCCGCCCAAGCTGTGGCCAATAAGAACGAGACGTTTTTCTGCAGACCTTAAGAGTTGCAATAGCGTAAATTGAAGAGCCGAAGCGTGATCATCAAGACTGGCAAAGCTGTTGCTATTTTGCAGCCTACTCTGATAGCCGTATATCATCACTCTGGCTGTAGGTATATATTCCGGTAGGCTGTCGCTTAACCACATATGCCTATCTCCTTTGTGGACGAAAGAGCCGAAAGCATGGCTCCCAAGTCCGGCAATGGCAACGATATCGATTTCATGTCGCTCAAAAGGCGGACAAAATAAGACCGTAATGCCGTCGAAATGCGAGTCAATACTAAGGTTGATAGACCTAGCAGTGTCTTGCTTTTCGGCGTTTACTTCCCCTAAAGAGGATACAGGTATTTCGATTTGTAGTTGACTGCTGCGATCAAGCTTAACCAGGTCCGTAGGGGTCTCGACGAACCGTACGGTGGCCACCTGGTTTGGGCCTAAGTCTCGCGCGAGAGTATGAACCACGACACTGTAATAAACTGCGCCTGCAATGTTACTCTCTCTTTCGGCGTCTGTACTCTGCAGCTCAAAGTGATCGCAAAGAGCACGAGCTAATGCCTCTGCGTCAAATTGAGAGGGCACCCCACGGACCCTCCAGGTCGGACGGTATAGCGCCAGCGTAGCCTCGTCATTTCTCGTGGCGCTTCTTTCGCGTTTCGTCCCCTGCGGTAGTGGCTCAGATAAAGAAAGAGACGAAGTCATTTTTCTTAAACTTTTAAGATTGTTCTAGCTTCCGTGGAGGCAGTTCTTACCGAAATGAGAATGCAAGCTCAGAGGTAAGTTGGGCGAAAGAGATGTCGCTGCCTGATGCATGGCTGAGCGATTTTTTAGTCCGGCTCAGCTCAATCCGGTCCCTAACTAAACTATGAGCAGTTATCCGTCGCGCACACTGTTTTTACTCCGTAACGCATACTTGACTCTACATTTGCCGCTAATACGTGCTAAATGCATCCGGTCCATTTAGCATCAAAATAGCTGATTCTACACAGTAAAAATAGCATTTTCTATTTAAACGCGTTTTAGTAACATCTGGCTATCTAGCTAAGCAAAAGATATATACCTAGACAAGAAAGAGTACGTGGAAGGTAGCCCTGGCGACAGTAGGGCTGGGAATAGCCTTATGCACTAGAATCTCAGCGAGTGGCGGACGAGACTGGTCTAGATGGGAGTATGGTGCTCTACTTGATACTCTAGATATGATCAGGGGTCTTAAGATCGCTCTCTTAAGAGCTTATATATTACAGTACGAAGGCCCTGATTAGGTAAGGGGTTTATTAGCATTAAAACTCATATATTTCTCTATTTCTACATCGTCTTAAAATATTTACAGCTTGATTTACTTCGTTTAATACTTTGTATAGTGTTGTTGTTTTGATAGACTAGATGTTAGTAAAATGTGTTTGCATGGAAAATGCTATTTATACTGTGTAGAATCGGCTATTTTGATGCTAAAATGGACCGGATGCATTTAGCGCGTATTAGCGGTAAATGTGGAGTCAAGTATGTGTTACGGAGTAAAAACAGTGTGCGTGACGGATAATTGCTCTAAACTATTGGTTAACTAGACAGTCTAAAAAATAACGAGGTACTGGTACTTTGATGGCGTATATAAGCATCGTAGCATATAGACCCATAAAATATGTATACAATAGGTAGATACATTCTTAAACTCAGCTAGAGTATTGTGCCGTGAAGCAAGAGCTGGTTTCTGCCTTACAGCACTTCTAAGCCATTGTATATACATAACTATGCAAGGCAATCTCCCTCTCGTAAGCCACTAGCGCAGGGTCGCGTACATATTGCTTATACCTAAGATATCATGTACTGTTAAGTTCAGGTTTAGGGTCCGCACATTAATGCATGGAAATATCCCTAGCGTGAAGCATAGTGGGAGCTAGACAGTGCGTGGCTTCTGCTTAGGGTCCGCTCCCCTGACAGAAACATCTGCTGCTATACGCCAAAGTAGCGTCTCCTAGTGCTGAAACTAGCTCATCTGCACCGGCATACTCCCCTAGAGCTCCACAATAAACGACGCAGCAAAGCGAAAAGAGGCTTGAAAAACGTATCACACCACTAAAGCACGCCAACTAACTAAATCCCAGCATAACATCAGTCTCACACTGCTCTACCCCTTTTCAAATAAAGCGATCTCCGAAACATTACCTTATACAATACACACACGCACACACCGCAGCTACTGCTAGCTTCAGGTAGCCACAACAAAGATCCAGTATACCGACAAATCACCGCACCCAAATAAGGCTTCGTAGACAGCACTGCCTATGGCTGATCAGAGGCAATATACACTCGGAGGCTACTCCAGGCACTCTCGTAAAGGATACAAGGATAAGGTTACCCCCGGAATCCTAACAGAAAATGTTACGTTCATTTTGGGGTATTGTGGATACTCGTCAGTTCCTGCGTGAGCTAGGTAACACGTATCGTTGGACCGGCCATTGTGGGAAGAGGCAGTTAGGCTGATCCATTGGTAAAGCCTAGATTACCGGCCATATCGTCAGTATTGTATAAGATATAGTTATAGTACTGGCAGGAAACAGTTAGGCTTGAACCTAAA
Organism: Thozetella sp. PMI_491; assembly: GCA_021432635.1. Taxonomy (NCBI): domain Eukaryota; kingdom Fungi; phylum Ascomycota; class Sordariomycetes; order Chaetosphaeriales; family Chaetosphaeriaceae; genus Thozetella; species Thozetella sp. PMI_491. Next base: position 355,211 of record MU270044.1, read on the forward strand.
CCCAGTCTGGGGTGGGTGGCCCGGTATGTATATGTACTATAGTTAATACTGACAATATAATCGGTGCATCTAGCGCCTGGGTGGTAAGTCCTGGCCTAGATACTGACATACGCATTTCTTTTCTCCAATACTCTTTAACCTTCATTGATAGACCCCATGAGGGCGACCTTGAGTATAGATTATCCCTTGCTTCCCTGCTTGGCCCTCTGCTAATGAGGATTTCCCTGGACCTTCTGCTAATAAAGATATCCTTGGGCCTTTTTTTAATGCCGATTTTCCTGGCTGCTCTTCAGCTTTGTCCATTTGTGATTCCCAATCTCTCTCAGTAGAAGTATGATGGTCCCACTTGATATGATCTATGTCTACCATTACTCGGCGTAGACTATTAATGTCTCTACCATGGACTCTATCCCACTCATCCTTGCTCTATGTCTTTGTGTAAGCGTAGAAACATCTTTGATGGAACTGTACTTGCATCACCCTTAATCTCCTCCAAATATGCATCGAGATCGATCGAGTCCCCAGATGGCATTTTAATACCGCTGCTGGGATTACTCGGGTCGTAAAACTTGGCGATGAAGCTTTCTCTCCATTTGGTTGGAGGCCAGAGACAAAAATTCTGTGTGAAGGTGACTGGCAAGAACTTTCCCTTTACATCATTTCCACTTAAAATAAAAAAACGGTGAAAGCGGCCATAACGGCGTTTGACTCTAATCTTAAACTGCTGGGTTAGCTTGTAGTTGATGTTATCTAAGCTAATACAGAGAAGCAGATTGTTTACCTGTACTTGGAAATAGAACATCAGATGCGGTCGCAATGCGTCCTTAAGGTCTTGGAGGCGCCTCTCTTTTGATGCAGGGTCAGATTTCTTAATAGAACTCATATCAACGATGCGCTTTACTTCAATGTTTCGCTTCACGGTATACGTAAGGTCTGGTGTCAGCTTTTTGGTATCGTTTTGCGTCCCTTCCCAGAACCATTGATGTCTTGGAGCCCATGGATCGCAGAGCGAGGCAGTGCTTTTTCTTATTTGTCGCTTTATCCCGAGACACTGTAATATATTCATACACTGCAATGTGTTTTGACCGGCGCGAGGATCATTTACTAGAACTAATTAATCGTAATAAAGTAAACTTTATAGAGACAGACAGGTTACCTTGGAAAATGCGGTGAGAGCTCACTCTCCACGTGTTGACTTTATACTCCACGGTCAGTTGCTTGGATCTGGTCAGAGCTAATGATACGTTGGCGGATGGCGTCTGGGATAAAGACAAGTTGGCGGTAGGGTTAATTTGACTGGTAGTGTTTTTAGTCACTGCGAAGGCTCCGGACGTGTCCGATTCGGGTTTCATAGCGAGCCTTTCGTTAGACAATGGGCTAATATACTGCAAGGCTATATCATGGAAAAATAGTTCATGGCCATCTCTAAATACAAATTAGTGACTCAAACTTTGCAGTACACTATACTACGAACCTCGTTCTTGATTCATAGCTTAGTATGGTGGTCTCCAGATTGAACCGAACCGCCAGTTGCAGCTCTTTGGTGTCTATAGTGCGCCACTCGAAAGTGATGACTGGCTCGAGAATGCACATGGACATGTATGGGCTTTTATTAGGCCCCGAGAAGAACTGATCCTCAAGGTTAACGGATCCAGCGGGGCTCCGGTCGGCGGCGGCACGACTTGAGCTTTCCTGGGTCGGCATACTGTTGATGTGCATAGATTTGACACCCTGCTAAACTCGTTCTCTTGGAACAGGGATTTAGGGCTTAGCAAATACGTAGAGAAGTGTAGTACTGTTAGGTGTCCTAGCATAGAAGTTGATATTTGTCATGGGTTGATGCCTTATGTCGCGAACCAACGAAAGAAAAGTTGATCACGGGTTGATGCCTTATGTCGCGACCCGACGAAGAACGGTTGGTCACGTGACTATATGAGAAGCAGACGTCGCAGTCCAATTAGCACTGGAAGACGAACTGGAAAAGGAGTTGGCAGAAGGGTAGCATACTCCATGTTTTGCCTAGTTTGTCTTTTAGTGAGAATGTTCGCACTCTGTCAGGGCGCCTTTTCAATATCGGTTAAGACTGACATCTGGCTCACAGTATGTGAGAGATATTCGTACTGTCTCGATCCCAGTGCGCCCCACTCTAGAAAATATATATAATGTGTGGATGGTTGAACCTGAACTTGACAGTATAGTATCCGCTGTGCAAGACAACTGGGCTTGTTCACTCGTGCCGTAAATACTCTATCGCATATATATAATGAGAAAGAAACTCAGTTTTATTGCAAGAATAAAAATAATAATAATAATATTACATGCTCGAATATCTTTCTGAACTGAAATGCATTAACTATGTTACTCTACATTGCAGAGCACTACTTTGTTGTAGAATATTTATTAACATTAACACTCTGGTAGTTAGAGATAATGTTCGTTGGTAAAAAAACAAACTCCCCCCCCTTTTTGGGGGGGGGGAGGGGGGGTTGGCTACGCATTTCCTCATACTACCTTAGTTAAAGTTTTCCCTTCCTTTACTCCCGGTGTCGCGGGGTCTCTAGTTTGGGCCCGCACCCTCAGAAGCCGATCTTCCTCCGCGTCCTCACATACTAAACATTAAGTCCATCTGCCTGCCATACAACTGTTTGACAGAACGTCTATACGCCATCCCGCATGTGGGGACGTCATGCTGACGGTGGATACCCTCTACCGATAGCGAATACGCTCTACTAGTAGCGAATACGCTCTATTGATAGCGAATACGCTATACTAGGCGAACTTCTAGCTACAAAGTGACCGATATGTCGGTATACAGTTCATGACCTCCAGCCTGCGCTTACCATGTCCCGGGACCAAATCAAGGTGACAACTTTGCTCGTTAGCACGTATTTCAAATATTCATGCCACGACCAGGCCGACAATAACCGGCATGCCCTGCGGAGAAAGGACTGCTCTTGGGGTTTGCATCATACTGCCAGCAAGCCAGATAACCGCTAGGGTGAGTACACCGGAAGACCCAAGCGCCATAGCGCAATGTACTGCCTCTATGTCGCAGTAAGAAGTAACCCATGTGGGTTGCAACTTCAACCCTTCCAACCTTCCTAGTCAATGCTAGCTTGAAGTTGTCTTTACTGCTAGCTTCAAATATATCCCTACCTATAGCTCCATGTGCAAAAGGTGAGAGACCACATCTATCTGCATGCAGAGGGGCGGTGTACACTCGGCTGGTCGGCAGCTGCTGATGCTACTGCTGTCATACCAATGATATACCGAATGGAGGCACTTCCGGAGGATTCGAACAATATTCATTGTAGTAATCGCATATGTCGGTGACGAGTCATTGAGTTGCCATACGGATGAACAGGATGTACCGAGAGAGTCCGCGGAGGTTATAGAGCTCATATCCAAGGATATTTAAGCCACCGCCCATCTCCACCGAGCGATTTATTCAGAGTGCTGGCTAGAGCATGCTCAGAAAACCACCTTTCCGAGAAAGAACTGACTGTACGATTCTAACGGTCACTACGATTGAGCACGATGCTTAAAAACGAGAGTCATCCGGCTAAAATGCCTTCGGATGCTCCTGCCGAGCAGGGAACTCTAGAAGAGATTCAGCAAGAGCCCATCGCAGTCATTGGATTCGCATTCAAGTATCCTCAAGAAGCAACCGACGCTGAGAGCTTCTGGAAATTCCTCATCGAGGCACGATGCGCATCCACCCCCATCCCTCCAGAGCGGATGAATGCTAGCGCTTTCTATCATCCTGACCCAAAGCGCCATGATTCCGTACGTACATCATGGACCTACACCCTGAAAGCTTCTGACAACATCAACCGCAGTTCAACTTCCGCAACGGCCATTTCATGAAGGAAGGATTGGATCGCTTTGATGCTTCCTTCTTCTCCATTCAGCCTACCGAGGCCGCGGCAATGGATCCCCACCAGCGCGGGCTTTTGGAGACGACGTACCACGCTCTCGAGAACGGTAAGTACTCAAAGTAGCAGTGTCATTGCTCCGCTAATTGAGTAGCTGGTCTTTCCATGGATGCCGTAAGGGGCACAGCTACTTCTGTCTATACGGCAAGTTTCGGTGACGACTATCGAGTAGGACTCTTTCGAGATGCAGATAGGATGCCGACTTACTCGATTCTTGGAACATCTCCTTCCACCCTTGCGAATCGAATCAGTTGGTTCTACGACCTAAGAGGAGCAAGTCTCAACGTGGATTCCGCATGCTCAAGTAGTCTGGTGGCGCTGGATCAAGCCTGCCAGAACCTGAGGGCCGGAGAGTCTACCATGGTAAGCGCACGAAACCCCCCCCCCC